>JBAMBS010000964.1:0-600000 GCA_037044455.1 Zygothrica quintamaculata | reverse complement strand
ATATTTGTTGCCATTTTCTTTTTTATGACCCACGAGTGGTACAACAAAATGCTTGTGGCACTTGACTTAGGACCAAAAGTAAACTAAGTATTTTTTTCCATCTATTTTATAAATCTGGAATATGCAATATGCTTTAAAATGGGTTATGTGCCATGTTATATAACGACATATATATATGTTTGTATATATATATAGACATATATCTTATATCCATTAGTTAATGTCACATGTTTGTTTTTCTAGAACATATTGTAAAAAGTTGCTTGAAATATTCAGTTTTAATGGATTTTTCATTTGTTTACGTTGCATACTTTATGGCGCTGAAGAGTGATATATTGAAATATTTATATGTTTTTCTTATAAGCAAAATACTGTTAAGTCTGGGAACCGATTTGCTTTGTACACTTGTGGCTTAACTATTAAATTGCAATTAAATTGGATGAAGTTAAGAACTTTCAAAATTCTTACTAAATCTTTTCTAGCTAAAGGACGTGCTCTCCCTTATATATAGCTGCTATAAGTAGAAAACTCAACTGTACATTTACTTTTAACCTAATCCTGTATGGATTATGCTTGGCAACAAACTTTTATTATTCAGTATTTCTCTCTGCATCAACTTAAGCGGCTTTGCTTTTATTTCATTTTGTTTTTGTTTTTTGATTTTCATCTTTTTTTTTTGTTTGTGTTTTGCATTCATTTTGTGTATTTGGCACAAGTTGTGATTAATTTGTCTGGTGGCAGATCCTTAGACATCTTAAGTTGTTTTTCACTCATCAATTTGAATTGGAATTTCGTGCAGTTTAATAAGCAATAAGTTGGTATTTTTGTTAGTATATAAACAGCTTTAGTCGTTTTTCCTTTTAAAATTGTTCGTGTGGAAAGCAGGCAGCGTGTTAATATACTATACGTAAATCCAGATAAACTGAAGAAAACCAGTCAGAGTAAAAATGAAAAGAAAACGAGCTAAAGGATTTTACGCATCAGATAATATACGTATCAAAATATGCGCTTCACTGGTGTATTGTTTGGGCAAAGGGATTCATATGAAGTCAGGACCACAAACATTTATCAAATAAACTGACAGCTTTGCATAATTTGATTATGTTATGCTTATATATATATATATATATATATATATACACATAAATAGAAAAGGATATATATTAAAATGATGGTAGATATATGATTTATTGTTATGCAAATCCTAAAAGTTTATTCTAAATAAAGTTTCGACTTTGCATCAAATTGAAGAAAATAAATTCTACATCTTTTCCAGTACAGAAACTATATAAAAGAAAGAAAAGTTATTTTTATGATTTCATTAAATTATCAAATAAAGGTAGCAGAATGTTGCCAGATAGTTAAAAAGTATTTGTTTAAGTCTAACATAAAGGTACTCTGTAAAATTAAAGGTATCTCTGTGTAGCTCAATGAACTTTAATATTTTCTTTTTTTGTTTTGGTTATACAGATAAAAATGAGATCGTACGAATTTCATTAATATATATATATACATATATATATATATATATATATATATATATATATGCATAACAATAGATTGTGCAACAATAGCTTAACATTTTTTCCTTTTTTACCTCTTTTTTTGGATATCCGCAGAAACTGTAATACTTTCAGTTTTGGTGAAGGTTGTAGCAATAACGCGAGCTGCATTTACGTTTGGGAGCCTTATATGCAAATGTATTACAAAATTTCAGTTCAAATACCAATCATGTGTGTGTGTATATATATATGTATATGTGTGTATATTTGACAAGGCAAGCCACCTGCTTGTCAGGTGGCTGTATGTCCTTCTTATGCCACAACCTCTGCAATTTGATATCTCAAAGTTTCATCTGCTGCAGATACACCTTGTGTATTGTTGCTGTTGTATTGTGCTCTGTGTGTACACAATGTGTTCATGTGGCGAAGTTTTATGTCTGCCTGCCTCCTTGTGTTGTTTCAATCTGTTCAGTCAGGTGTTCAGTCAAAAGTTCACTGAGTTGCTCCAAGCTGCAATATTCTTTCATAGATTTTTGCCTAAACGTTGATTGACAGCTGACGTCGCCAATCAAGCAATTCAAAATGTGTTTCAGTTTAAAGCTTTTCCAGTATCGATATCATCATCAGCACCAACAACATCATCATCATCATCATTAATGTCATCTGCAATTCAATGGTATTGAAAGCAGCTTAATTTCCGTTAAGCGTGTGGTAAACTGTATACTACATGTTTGTGTGTGTGCCTTGTGTTTATATTTGAATTTGGCTTATATATTGTAGCATTGATTGGCTATTCAAGAACTGATTGACTTCTGCACGTTGCTCTGGGATATGTTTTAATTCTTTATTGATTACCAGCACAAGCACAGAGAGACAACACACACACAGTGAAGACTATTGCAAATGCAATCACAGCATGTAATTCAATTGCAAATAAAAGTCAAGGGAGCTGACCCACAAATGTCCTGCACAACTGATGGTTACTAGACTGGAAACTGATTGCAAACTGAGTTTCAACGCATCAGCTTTAAAAGCAAATATCAAATGGCAGTAAAAAAATGTTTTTCTTTGAATTGGGAATACAACAAACTAAAGGATAGGACGAACATATGGCAGATAAAGGTAATCTATGCAACGTGTGCAACAACTTCCTGCAAGACTACATGCAAGGCATACACCAGACGTTTAATCCTTTTCTGCATTGAGCTCACCCAAATTCCAAAGTATCCAAGACAATCTAACATGCATATCTATATATATATATATCTACCTATGTCTATATATTATATATACTATACACATTGTTTCTATGTAAGCTACTTCTATGCCCATATCCGGTGGACAACCGCATGATGGTAACAAAGGAATATACCAAAGCAACTTGCTGTTGCCATCTCCCTATTGCTCTGGGTTTCTTTTTTTATACCTGTTTGCCATATGCTCGCCCACTGTCTGGAACACGCCCATATTGCAGTTGGTTTACTATTCGTCCAAGAAATTGCCGAAAAAACGACACCGAAAACTACCTAAAAGCATTCGGTGCTCTGTATTTATAAATGAATACTTGGCATGTGCCTCGTTTGGTCTTGGCAAACAGCCAGCCAAAGAACTGGCAACAGCTCTAGTGGTAACTAACACTCCTCCCCCCTGAGCCACGCAGCAATTGATACTTGAGAAGAGTGCTGCAAGTGCACTTGGAAAGTGGTGGCCAAAAAAATAAAAAAAAATTGAAAATGGAAAAATCAATGAAAACCAACGCAAAGGTTAAAACTAGTTGCAAACTCCTTTGCAACATTTCTCATAACGCATATCCTTTTTTTCCTTCAAAGTCCTATCCTCTGTTGACTTCTTATATATAACCGTATAGTATAGTGAAATGAATTTTTATTTATATGACAGCAATATGACATTACCACGCCCAATCCTTTTGCTTGACAACACTTTGACATCAATCATACGCCCCGTTGACATGCCCATTAATCCAATTGAATTTTGCGCACACTTTTTGCTGCTAGATTCAGGCTATTTATAGCGTTGAAAATAACATTTTTAAATCGATTGAAAAATCGCGTAAATTTTATGCTTTATGCCACTTTCCAATTGAATTACTTAAAATCAGTTCAACGTTTTGCAGCAGGACGAAACGGGAGGCAAGTGTATGCATATTATACAATCTTGTCATAATATTGATACAATCTGTTAGCTGATGGGTTTTAAAAGTGCTTTTCTATTCAGTAAATAAAATTTCACATAATAAATAATATATTTTTTGCGATTTTTTCCTCGATTTCCTTTGCAGCTTAAATTTTATAGCATACTTTTAAGGGCAAGAACGCAATTTAATGTAGCCAACACAATTTTAGTTGTATGGCAATAAATTTTAAAAATTTTATTATTATTAATTCTTGGTTAATTCTTGAAAATTGTATTCATTGCAATAATACTTTTTTGTTCTCCTTTTTTATAAGATATATAGATTTTTGTATACAATTCGTTGTAGTCTATTTCTACATAGAGAAAAGTATTCTAGTTATTAGAAAAACAACTTAAAGCCTTAGTCGAATGTCACGTAGAGCAACTTAGTTGTGTCAGAAGTAAGCTACGCTTGGCTAAGTCCTTTTATTGAATTCTCTTAAGTTTTCTCACGCTGCAAGGATAATTTGGATTGGCTGAATCAGTAAAAATAGTATGAAAACATTTTTGTATTGAATTTTTGTTTTTTAGTTTTTGCAACGACGCCTCAGCTTAACAATCCTTATTGTATTACATTGTAGTCAGCATAATTGCAATTTCCTTAAATCTACACAAGTTTCTTTTATTTACATATTGTCTCTACTTGTAGTGCTGGTGCCTTATCTTTAAGTGCTGTTTAATGTTGCGTGTTGTCTGTTAGTTATATGAGTTGTTTTTGCTTTTGCTTTTTTTTGTTTGTCAAGCTGCTTAGCACACATGTCCGGGTGTCAGCATATCAATTGTATACATCCTTATTCTACACGCACATGCATGTGTAAGTATGTGTGCTGTACATGTTGGGGTATATCACGTTAAACGCTTCCGCAGTCAACTTAAATGTTTCTGCGTGCCTGCAGTGGATGCTTTATACAATCCTTTCAACTTTTTCCATGTTTACCACAAATTATGATAAATTCAAATGTCTACCATAGCCTGACCACATACAAATACACATTCTATGTCTACTGCCTTTAATAGAATGCTTTTTATGGGCGTGTACCCATGTTGTACGTGTCCCACTCTAATGAGACCAAATGTGATTTAGCCTGTTCCGTTGCGCCTAACAGTTTTGTGGTCACTTTTGCCAAAAATGTTTTGCTGTGTAGATAAAGGCATAGGCGGTGGGCGGAACTTGTTTTTGTGGTTAGCTGAACTACATGTTGTTAGTATGATTATTGTTGTGTTGAGGCCATTAAATGCGGTAATCAATCATGTATTTTTTTTCGAATGTTGTATGATTGTTGCTTACAAGTTCATAACTGAGGGCGTATACAACTACATGGACCACTTATAAAAGCTGGGCTCAATGGTCTGTAGAAGCAATTAATCAGGAATTTAACTTAGTAATTGACTTTAACTATCAATCTAAGTAGAGTTGTCTAAATACTAAATAGCATGTACAGAAATGTATTTTATATTTAAAAGAAATAAATTTGTAAGGGATTTATTATGGCTGATTATAAACAACAGAAATATATCTAATATACAACAGGATATATCTTACTTCATGTTGACATTTCCCTTCAGTTTGGGGCTTATATTTTTGTCTATGACAGGCATAAAGTCCTACAGGTCCTTTACGCACACCTTTGCTGTCAATAGTTGAGCATTTGAAATGTACTTTTACAGACTTAAATATTGACTACTTACATCCTTTGGCTTTTTGATTACAATTTAGACAGCTGTCAGACGACAGTATGTATATAGGGAATAGAACCACTTAGCTGTCAGTGTGTGCGGTATTGCGGTTTACGTTTACATATTTTTCAGTATGAAAATAAGTCAACTAAGTTGTAAGAAAAGCTCTTGAGTGACATTAAGCGTTTAGCTGTCATACGCACACTACGCATACGCCGTGGGGTATTGCGTGTGTTGCGGTTAAGTGTGACAATATAATCAGTACGCTCGGCGTACACTAGCATTAAATCCTTAAATTCTTGCATAAATTTCTATATTTAAATGCAATTAAAATATTAAATTTCTATTGAGAAAAGTGTTTAAGTCGCTGATTATATGTGCCAACCCATATCCTTGGCTCCTTGTGTTGATTTCATGCTTTGTTTCTAGATTAAAATGCCAACGTTCGCATCTAAATAATGTTTGGTACACTCACACACACAAACCCACACACAGATAGAACTACAACAAAGAGCTCTCAAAGCATATACCTAGGCCGGCTTGGCTCTGTCTGCTACCCCAACGCAACAGCGCCGTGTCTAACGTCCTTCGTCCTTGCACTAAGTGGATTTTCATTATACACACAGATACAGGGCAAGATTTATTATTTAATTTGAGCGCATAATTTGTAATTATGTCTTAGCATTTATTTAACCTGACAACTGTTAGGTAGCTTTTAGAGTCCTTGGCAAGCACAGCTATAAGAGGTCATTAGTGTATCTGTGAGCTTAAAGCGCTGTCAGACCAAAACGCACACACTCACACATACACACGCGTTTTTAAGGTGTGTTTTTGTAGGCATTTCCTTAAAAGGAAATTGCAAATTAGATTGAAGCCTTGTTTAAGTTTAAGATATTTTGTAATCTGCCAAAGTTTGCTAAATTGTTGAGAAATTTGGATAAATTAATAGCGACATTTCAAGGTCAAGTGTCCTTTTTTTATAACCGAAAGCATTTTTTTATTACATTTCTTGTTTCTCGCTTTGTTTGAGCGAAAAATTGCATAGTTTCATTTATGAGGATCTTCAAATTGAAATCGACTGCTGCATTTTGTACAAGCCATAAAAGTTTTAGCCAAATGGCCAAACTAACTGTACTGGCAAGTACCAAGAACGCGTCTGCTTCTTCTTGTCTTGTGATTCCGTATCTACTGTGTCTGCTCAGGCGTTAGTCCTTGGGGGTTTTGTTGCTCTCATTGTAAGAACTTTTCAACTTACCGCCGTCAGCGCTCATTAACCTTTTTTTTTTGAAAAGCTCAAGAAGCTGCTGGAAAACACATCTGTTGACTGGTTTTATATACGTTAAAGCCAAATTGCTAGCACTCTTTAAAAGCTAAAAACCATAACGAATTGTAGTGCTTTATTCAACAAGGATACTTTAAGCTTAGCTATCTTTATTTATATTTCTAACACCATTTGCACTTACTTTTCCTTTATTTGTATAGTTGATTTAGTCTTTAACCCATGTTGAACAGCAATTTGCTATTTATATAAGTTTTCTATTTTGTAGTTCGAGCGTTATCCTTTTGCTGATCCAATCAATAAAAGGACACAATTCGCTCAAGAGTCACCAACGTCATTGTTGTTGCCATCGCCAACGCTTTCATTTCATATGATATTCGCCATCCCTTGTATCCTTTGGGTATTTGCTATCTGCTGGACGTTTTGACACATTGAGTGGTTTTAGCTGTCAGAGTGGGGGAGATGGTGGTATGAGGAAAAATTGTGTGAAAAAGCGTTTCCATGAAAATTCTTTGCATAAAATATAAGCATAAGAGGATCGCTGAGGGAAAACAGGAAGAAAGGGTGTTGCAAAGGACGTGCTTGGGAATTTTTAGAAGGCAAATATTATTGCTAAATGGTGGAATGTAAAGATTGAAAAGATTTTCTTTGAATGAACTGCTGAAGACAAGGTCAAAGAGTGTCCTTTAAGGGAATTTGCTCAATTGAAATGAAATAAAATATAATTAAAATTTAGACTTAGACTTGAGCTACAGTTACTTAAAGATAACCCATATAAATTCAACTATTTTTTTAACTACAGTAAATGTTTTTCCACTAAATCGACTTCAATATTTCATGAGAATTCCATTTCCTTTAAGGACACGCACACTTAATCCCTTTATATACATATATAGAAAACGATGCGACAATATCTTACAATGTTTTCCATCGTTGCATTGAATACACAGTCCCACACACACACACACACATACACACACTCACATACATACACACACTCACACACATACATAGACAACTGAGAAATTCCAGTTAGTAGTCCTTTGCCACTGACCTACCACTTCAGTATAGTTGTCCTTTAATGGCATTTGTGGCACATTTTTATTGATGCACTGAACTCAATGTAGTTATTCATTCGGTGTTCTTTGTATGGTTGTATGGATGTTGCTCTTGTTTTTGATATTATTACTGTTGTTGATGTTGTTGTTTGCAACTTCACGACTATAACTACAGTGAACGTAGAACACACAGCACATGACAGGACATAACAAGGACCAAGGCTTGGTCAGCATAAATTAATTACATTTTTCTATAGGAAATAACACTGAGACAGAGTCAAGCGAGCCGTATAGTGTTAAGTGTTCAACATTATTTATATGAGTATGTGCGTGAGTGTTGTTGTGTGTGTATGTGTATATGTATCCTTACGACTTAAATGCCCTGACATTTTATAAAGAGCTTTTATATGTACGCCATATGGTTTACCATTTAAGTTAGCCTAATACTATTGGCTTAAGTTTTTTCATGACTTTTACCACTTTTCAAATTCAATTAAGACATAAGGATTACATAAGGACAATGTCTTGACTCGCTGAATATCCTGTAAATCTATAAGAGAAGTTCTAAATCAAAAGTCTTAAATGGGTAATAAGCACTAATAGTCCTGTTTAAATTCTTTAGCTGAGCGCAGAAACATAAATTTTCAATATACCCCTCTATAAAGGAGTCCTGTCTTAAGAGTCTTTTGCTTACTGAAACACTTACACATCCTTTTGAGTATGTCTCAATTCAATTACTTTACTTAACTGACATCCTCTTAAGGTTAATTTGAGCAACAGTTTTGCCTTATTAAAATTGACATTTTGAGCTTAGTTTGTGCTTTCTGCTTGTCAGAAGCATACACACACACATAGACACACAGTAGAATGTGACTTGAGAGCTTGTCCTGTTTCAGGTGCATCATCATCACTGCCAGCATTATGAAAATTACATCATTTGATTTCAATTAGACGCATTTGGCTCGTAGTTTAAGACAATTTGGCCACAGTGCGTTAAGTGCACGATTGCTAATGAGTTTCCTTGGCAAATCGCACCTCCTGCTCATCCCTTGCTTGCCCTCAATCAGTGTCATCGGTACAGACTAATTTAAGCATAAACTGTTCTCATTCTCTCTCTCTTTACGCTCTATACGTTACTTTCTCTCTCTCTTTAATTGTGTGATTTAGAAATGGCATCGGGCTTAAGTCAGTTGTTGCCAACAACTGATTAAATTTGAGCTATTTTCTGCGCTGGGCGTTAATGTGGGTGGTTGTTAGTTGGGTAGCCAACGGCTTCCGGGCTTATGAAACGCTTACAAATTACACTTTCCATACCCCCCAATCAGGTTGTGTATATCAAGGTCTCAGTTGGGCTTCACTGCGCATTCAACACCCACGCCAGAGCCGATTTCATTAATTATTCAGAGCACAGTCTAGGAGCTCGACGCGTGGAGCCATGCTCGTTTTGCTCCTTTCGCTCCTTTTACTCATTTTCTCAGCCATCATCGTCTGCTTTAGCTGTGAATACATTAGCCAGCAGTTTTGGTTGTATTTAGCCAGGAGGCACATCAACTGGAACCTTATAATGAATTATACAATTTCGTTCGTTGATATCCTTAAATTTATAAAGTGATCGAAACTGATTTGTTACACTTTGCCATAAAGCTTACAAATTGATCGATGTCAATAAAATTGAGTTAACTGTATTAACTCTTTACGACCCAAGTAAAAACCCAAAATTATAAAATCCTTAAAAAGGTACAACAATTTATTGGCCTAATGTTTAACCAGGGGCTGTTCATCGACCAAGTTACTTACCATAAATTATCTAGCTTACATTTATCTAGCCCATAGTTATACATGTTTTAGCCATGATTATCGTATGAACGTAGTTGTTGTTTAATTCCCTATTTTAATCTCCCACAGGATATGCTACATATGTAGCCGCATCCTGGCACAGTAGCTGCCTAACTATTTGCTATGCGTGTCCTTTAGCTGCCTTTGTTTTGTTTGAATTTTATGCGCAGAGCGTGCGGCTTGTGTCACCAAATAAAATCCTTGTTCCTTAGGTATTTACATATACACATACATATCTCTACATATATATGTAATTTGTTCTGTGTATGTGTTAGGCATATTAATATGGCAATCGCAAATTTCACATTAAACATTTCACATGTTTTGGCCTGGTGGTTTATTGGCCGAAAAATTTACATTGGGAATTCACTTGGCGGTTGCCAGACAAATTAACAATTCATTTGCTCTTGATGTGGCAACAACAACATTTTGTTCAATTGCAAATTACATATATAAGTCCTTTATATATATAAATATATATAAATATCTTAATCGAAATTCCAGACACAGATTATCTGTTTTAGTTTTATTTATGGAATTAATTACGCTTTGCCATTTTCGTACTAAAAATAACAGTTAAAAGTTGTATGAACTTTGTGCTTGTTATTTGTTTTAATCTCTTCTAATGAGTTTTATAAATTTAGTTGGTTTATCCTGCCTCTAATCCTTCTATTATATAGAAAGCAAACAAAATGAGTTTGTGTTTTATTTATAGTCGCAGCTAATGCAATAGAGCTTAAAGGTTCTTGTTATAGAAATGTCAACAGCTCTTGACCTTCGAATTGGATTTTCTAAAAGGCTTTTAAGAGGAAAAGCATTTTTCATTTTTTCTTCTTGAGGTCCTTTGTACTATTTGGAAGAATCAATCCATCAGCTACTTGTGTATACTTGATGCATTTCTTCTATTGTTGATTTGAGTCTGAAGACTTGCTTGTGTTTATTCATGTATTTCATTATTTAATTGGAATATGTGTATAGAATCGATCCATAACTGAAATTTAAAAAAAATTTCTATATCCTTGTTAGCCTTTAATCATTGTGCTGTTACGTCCTTGTTTTTAGCTTAATACCATTTACTATAAGTACATCGTTATATACATCAACTTTTATTATGATATATCATACTGTCATTAAACTAATTCAGTACCCAAAGCAACCATTAAAGTTTGCGTCTAACGAAATGAAAAGCCTTTGATAAAAGCAATTGCAGTTGGGGTCGACATTGACACAAGGTTCTTGTCGCTATCAGTACTTGGCCAGGCTTTCAGTTTTCATTACTTGCTGAAAATTTGTTGGCTGCCTCATAATTAATTACAAGAGCTCGTATCTGTAGCATTTTGGCCAAATGAATGTTCTACCAAATATTAGACCTGACTACAGGTTCTTCTTGCCAGTTAGCTGATTTCGCGTGTCGTGACTTTCGCTTGTGCTGACATTAGTCAATTTTAGTGATTTTTCTTTTGGCTTTTATCAACGCTTTTTACATTTACCGTTGGCCCAGAAGTGAAAGCAATGAATTCATCCAAGCTTCAAGTTTCCTGTACAATTCTCTCTTTTTCTGTATGTCCTTGTCAGTGTTGTTATTGTACTTTTGTTTGCTTTATCGTTGTATTCATTTGCAGCACCGCTTCCCACCACTTCTAATTAAAAGTTGTGGTAAATTTTTGCGGTTTGTTATTTACGTATTTACTTGTTTACTCTTTCTGCCTCCATCTTACCCGCCATACGTCTACTATACACTACCTCTTCATTATGCAATGAAAATTCTGTGACATAAAGTTGCAGACCCTGCGGCTTTTTGTTAGCTCTGCACAATCTATTTGAACTTTGTCATGACGCTTGTTGTCGTCACTTGACGTTAACCCGTTAAGCGCAAGTGCTTCTCTATAGCATACAAATGTTATATAATCTACACACAAAAATACTTTTAAGTTTTATACAAAAATTACGTAAACTGATGCTCTGTTGCTATTGCTGGTAGACTCTAACAGTGCTTACTGATAATTACATTTATTTTAGCATCAACTTAAGGCAACATTAAAGTGCACGTTAAAATTAAAAAGTAACAGATGCCTTTAATACTAATAACAGACTCCGAGCGACAAAACTCTGTTAAGTTGATCGATAAGCTCTGTTAGCGTGCGTATCTGCGCGCTCTCTCTCTCTTTGTGCTTTATGTAAACCATATTAATGATTTAATTTGAACTGCTTTAACTTTCGAATTTTTAAATTGTGAGAATATTTAACATTTTCTGACACTTTTTACGATAGTTGGCCACAATTATTTGGCTTAAAATAATATATTTTCATGTTTTTATTAAAGCAGTTTCCTTTTACTAAATGACAGAAACTTTTAGATGAAATATTTATTCATGTAACTGTTATGTAGCTGTCCTGTGTGGTTGTTTATCTGTTGTTTTAAAAGTTGGTTTTTATATATTTTTTTTATTTATTGTGGTTACCTGCATTAAAAGCGGTTTGTGTGGCCACCAGCTTTTCATTTGTACGTCCTTAATCTACACCAACTAGCGTCCATTGTAGGCATTGCTTTTTATGCCCTGTCGGCTACAAACCATAAATATGCATTGAGTCTAAATCAACAAAGCCAGAGTGTATCTAAAAATAGATGGGGAAAAAAGGACTTGCATAAATATGAGAGAAAAATATGTATTTTCATTTTAGTATTTGCGTCTAGGAATGTTCCACAAGAGAATTACTTTAGCTGTGGCTTTGTATTTTACCGTTTTCCGTTCCATTTTCATTTGTTTTGCTATTTTTCTGGTCTTTTGTATATCAGCCAATTAATCTTCATTCCTCTTTCCGTGAATCTGCAGCTTCCCGCCAACTACGCCGCAAAGTGCCCTACGCTGGCCATTTAATGACGCCGCGTCGCCTTTGGCTTAACAAAATTCCCACACAATGCGATGTCGTTATTGAATTTCCCGAAGATGCGCCGGATGAGGCATTGCGTTGGCTATTGGCACGCATACGTTCCCAACCACCAGCGGGATTAGGTCTATTGGTTCAAGTTAAGGCCCACGAGAGCTCCAGACGTAATGCTTTCTATGTAAGCGCTCCAGTTAATGTGTAAGTAGCCCCCCGCAAACATATACACATCATTTTATTCTTTACTGAATTTTGTTTTTTATAGACTCTTTAAAGCAGCCGAAGAGGCGCGGCTACCGAAACGTTTGCGTCCCGATTTAGGCGGCGCTTTGCGTGAGTTTACCACACGCGAGAGTCACTGCTTCCAACAGTTGCGTGGCGATGTGGGTAGCACGGCGTTGTTTACCTCACAGGAACGTCAGTGGCTGGTGCTGCAGGTGTTGCAGGGCCTACGTGCTGGTTGCAGTGACATCGATGCATTGCAGGGTCGTGCTGCAGTTGCTGAGGGTCAGAGTATTGTAGCTGCCTGGCAGGAGTCGGGTCTCATCACACAAGTGTTTCCACTGCATGAGACACGTTCGTTGACACAGCTGCAAACGCATTGGGTCAAACAGATTTTTGCACCACAACCGTTGGGTATGTCTAGACAAATAACCAAATAAAAAATCTCTTTAATTATCCAAAATATCCTTAACTAGATGACATTGCCGCTTATTTTGGCGTAAAGGTTGCTTTATACTTTGCATGGTTGGGTCATTATACCTGCGCTTTGGGTGTGCCTGCTGTCTTTGGCACGGTGCTCTATTGCATACTATGGGGCAAGGGTCAGACTGCTCAGGATATGGGCCATGTGCTGTTTTCTCTATTTAATGTGGCTTGGGCTTCGTTGTATTTAGAAGCATGGAAACGGTACTCTGTGGAACTGGCCTTTCGCTGGGGCACGTTATCAACGCCGCCCGAACTGCTTGAACCACCTAGGCCGCTTTACAAGGTAAGCCAAAGATTATTCAATTATTTCTTAATGTTTTGTTAATATTTTGTGCGCTTTTAATAGGGCCCATTGGAGGAAAGCAATGTAACGGGCCGTTTGGAGCCCAAGGAAGCACCCGCCTGGCAGCGTCGCGCATTTCGTTATTTGGTCAGCTTTCCCGTAATTGGACTGTGTCTGTGTTTAGTCTTTGCTGTAATGTTTCTAATGTTGCGTTTCCAGGTAAGTTTAAGTTAATAATTGAACATCCAGGCAAACAAAATTGCTTGCATTTTCATATGACTTTTTGTTGCCTACTTTTTAGGGCAAAATGTAGCGAAATTCGAAAGAATCAAACTAATGAGTCGTAATTCTACGCTGTAACGAAATCATTTAATTAAAAGCTACATTAGACCTGCATAGTCCATTAAGTATGCAATTTGAAACCGTGTGTGTTTCAAGTTTACTATCCTTTTTCAGGCAATTTGCTAGATTATTGAACAGTGTGTATAATTAATATTGGTTTACACTCTACGACAGCTAATATACTCTCTCCCTTGGCCCTTATGTTTGAGTACCTCTTTATGTGTCTGGCTGTCTGCCTTTATCTATCTATGTATGTGTATGTGTGTGTGTGTGTGCGTTTTTTTTTATCGCGTGCGTGTGCGGGGCGTGTTTATCAATTTGCTTAAAGGTATCCCTTTGCATTCGTTAGCGCCCTTGTTGTCCTTGTTGATGCCGTTCACGCTTTTTTACGAGCACAGGCACTAACATATAGAAAAACAAACACACACACACACGCGCACACACGCACACACCTTTTTTGTATACAACCACATACACATTAATTTTCCGGCTTCCGTTTGATTTTCGCTTTTGCTGCATTTGACTTTTTTATGCGTACATTTTGTCGCTTCTTCTTCGATTTTATTTTTGCTTTTTGATACGCACACATATATAAGTACACAATAAAAAGAAGGAAAAACATATACAAACGAAAATGGAAAAGAAAAAAAAGAGAAAAAACAAAAATAAAAGCATTATTTATCATTCATCACGCCTCATTGAATTATTTTCCTTTCGTTTCTTTTCGTTTATTTATTTATCTTTTTCACAGGATTGGCTGGATCATCATAACATACCCGATAAAGGAATTGCTCAATGCATGTATAATTTGCACAAGGTTTTTATTCATTTAACTTTTATTATTATGATTATTATTGTTATTATTACTATTATTATTATTATTATATACTGAAATTTTTATACATTAAAATAAAAAATATATATATATTCTTTATATATATATGTTTTACACACATTTCACTTAAATATTAATGTATTATTTAAAGCTTTACATCAAATTAACATATATTTAAGGATATGTATTAACCCTTTACATAAATATAAGTAGTAAGCACGAACAACGATTTAAAACCACTTTAAATGAGATTTTGAGAAGGATTACCTTAAATTGGTTTATTTCTTCGGATAAGTTTAAGAAAACTTAATTTGGGCCAAGTCCGAAACAGTTGAAAATTTGAGCCTAAAGCAGTTATTATCCTAGTTATTTCTCTCAGGTTATTTAGTTACTTTTGAGCAGTTTCTTTGGGCACAAGCTGAGTTTTAATTAAAAGTTTTTCAACATAAATTTTAAGGACGTTTTCGCAATGCCCTTTGGCCATTCATTTCCATACGCATTTTGTTTCATTTTTATTTTAAAGGCACACACTCACACTCACCCATACACTTAGAAAGTTGTCAGCTGGCATTAATTAAAATTTTCAAGAGAATTGTAACGCCTGTGGCAAGGACATTTTATAATAGGAAAGCCAGAAGAGAGAAATGAGAAATGAAAACAACAACCAAAATGAAACATTGACAAAATGGGTAGCCGCATGTTGTTTGACGTTTGCCAAATTTTACGCATAATTGAATACTATGAATTAGCAACAATCACAACAATGGCAACAAGGATAACAATAGCAATAATTTACAATAAGAAAGCCAAAACTGGCATATCTTTTACTATTCAATTGCCTTGTGCAAGGACTCTTTGAAAGGAATTAAGCTACTTATAATGCCAGTTAATTATAAGTAGCTTTTTAACTTCATAATTTTATATACAATTAATTTAAATATTAATAGAGTTTACTTTAGTATTACAGCTTTGTCTGAGTTTCGTATAACTTTTGGATTGGCAAAAATCTGCAATCAACTTTTACGAACTTCATGTTTAGCCTAAGGTCCTTGCTTTAAAATACGCTTAACACTTACAAAAGCCAATTTTACAGTTAACTCTTATCTTTATCTTATCTACTTTGATGTGATAAATATAAAATGCTGTCAGCTTCTAAACAGTTTCCATTTTTGTAGTTCCAGAAAGAGCCTCTTAGTCCAGTCAGCTATTTTAAGCAAACTCACTTAGTGCAAACCATTCTCGGACTAAGCTTTTGTTGTTTTTTTTTATGTGTTGCTGCCATGTTAAAGCTCGTTGTTTGTGATACTTTGTTGTTATTGTTGCTGTTTTATGTATGATATACATAGAAGCCTCGTAAGGGGATGCTATGTACGGGTAGAATGTCATTTTGGGATTTCAGTGTAAGGCGCTTAAATTTTGCAGTAATGGAGCATGACACAGCTGTGCATACTATCTTTATGCGTGCGTATATAAACATGCATGTATATATGTGTCTATGTATTGTGTGTAGAAACACTTGTCAAATATAGTTAGTTGCAGAGAGCTGTAAAATGAACTAAGTAGCTGTGTGGTCATGGGGTAGTCAAGTAACTTAATTGTGAGGTTCTGTTTTAAGCGCTTCTAGTGTTTCGTCTTAGTTGTGGTAAGCGTGTATTAAGGACTGCTAAGGGAAAGTATTAAATTGTGTGGGAGGGTGGGGGTGCTGAAACAATAATTACAAGTGATATCTGTTAGTTGGTAGTTAATTAAATATACTCCTTTATGGAGTTGTAAATCTTTTTAACGCACTATTAATCCAAGACAATGTCTACAGTACGCAGTATTTTAGGCAATTAAAAGTACATCCTTTAGATTAAAGATAGGTTTCAATGAATTGCGTTTGCCCTAAAAAATATGTAAGGTAAATAAAGGTTAAGTTTTTTTGCGCTCTTATATAACATCAATTACTTTATATAAAGCATAATAAATTGACTAATTAACAGTAGCTGTCTGCTATGTACAATAACTTTTAGATAGCAAGCATATTGCATTCATAGTATTTCAGTATATCCTGTGCATTGTTTTATGTATATCCTGTGCTGTTTAACAACAAACAGTGTAGATTTTTTAAATTTAGCTGACAAACAGGCCAGACAACAGGCATTAACTGCCTTGGCCCAGCAAGATGCTAATTAAGTTAAAAATTATACAATACAAAACAAAAGAGACGCACACACACAGGCTGGCACAACTGACACACATATACACAAACACATACATATGAACATACATATACATTCAGACGTGAAAGCAGTTTAAAAAGCGCAAAAAAAGCTTTTGTTTTTGCGCGCGACACAAATGAGCGCCTGCTGGTATGCAATTCTTTTTGTTATACGAAATATCCTGTAGCCAGTAGCTGCCATATATAGAGTATATTAGTTTTACATAAACTATGTTTGTGAGTTATACAACAAGGATATTTTGTAGTTCTATAAACTTTTTTAACTGCGCAACTAAGTGTTTCCTTGTGGCCAGTTAAAACTTTCAACTAAACAATGCTCAATTTTGTATGGAATCAAGTCCTTTATTGCCAAATACTTATGCACAATTAAAAGTATGTTAATATAATCAAATTAAGGTAATAAACAAAGTCAATATTGTTAATAAACTGCGTGAGCAGCTCAATTGACATCGTCAAGCTAAATGAATCGAATGAGTTTTGGTAACCTGTAAATATGTGTATAAATGTTGTTAATGTGCTCAAAGTGCCTCAATCTTTGCCTCTCTCTCTCTCTTTATGTATATATACTAATAGCTTAGGTAATTGCTTTAAATATATATTCATTACTTTTATATGCTCCTTGATTAGGACTGGTGGGATTCGAAACTGCCTGAGGACAGTGTATTATGCTGCCTCAGTGTAATACCCAAGGTGTTACTGGCGGGTGCGATTACCTTAATGGATGAAGCCTACTTTAAGCTGGCCGTTTGGCTTAACGATCGAGGTAGGCTATAGTATATATTAGTTAATATGCACTTAATACATATTCTTGTTTCATATGTTTAGAAAACTATCGACTGCAATCGAAATATGAGAATCATTTAATAGCCAAAGTTGCGCTATTTCAATTTGTCAACTCTTTTCTGTCGCTTTTCTACATTGCCTTCTATCTGCGGGATGAGGATAAGCTCAAGGAGGTGAACTGTTGTGTCTATATATATAACATATTCCACTTCTATATATATATATATATATATATATATTCTACTTCTAGCAACTGGCTGGTCTGCTTATCTCGCGTCAGATTATAGGCAACTTGCGCGAATCTGCCATACCTTATGTCTGGGAGCAATGGAAACTGGCCAAGCTGAGCTTTAATATGTGGGGTGCACTGAGTCCCACACAGCATGTGAATCGTAGTCTGGCCGAGGAATTAGCTACTGCAGAAGAGAAGCTTAAGGCTGAAGCAGCTGCCACGCCCTCTACATCTTCACAACAGGATTACCTGCACTTCAGTAGCAAGCGCAATATTGGACAAGCCGAAATAGAGAGCTCCTTGTATAAGGTGATTGCAAAAGTTAAGCTGAAGGATTATTTACTTAACTTATTCAAATTACAGTATGATGGAACATTCTCGGATCACTTGGAGATGCTTGTGCAAATGGGCTATGTGGTGCTCTTTTCGGCGGCTTTTCCCTTGGCCGGCATCTGTGCGCTGATTAACAATTTAATGGAGATTCGTTCGGATGCCTTTAAGCTGGCCCATGTACATCAGCGTCCATTTGGACAGCGTGTGGCCAACATTGGCACCTGGCAGAATGCACTTAGCGTATTATCCCTGGCCGCGGTTATTGTAAACTGTGCGTTGATTGGTCTATCCGGCCAGGTGTCTCGGCTGTGGCCTGGCCTTACCACAGCTCAAACTATAATATTGATTGTTACACTGGAGGTAAGTGCATCCAAGTGATGAATATGTTATGCAATTTTATTGTGTTTCCACTTTAATATGCAGCATATCATGCTGGGGTTGCGTCAAGCGCTCACCTGGCTGCTACCGGAGCTACCATCCTGGCTGGCAGCGGAAATTGCACGGGCTGAGCATTGCCGACGTGAAATGCAATGCAAGGGCACATCACCGCGTCCAACACCACCCACTCCACCCTCAACAACATCAACACAACCGGAACAGGAGTGCACCAACACCAATACCACGCTCGATCAGTCCATGGAAAGTCAGCTAGCCGAGGATATGTTACTATATGGCCATGAATTGGCTTCCAGCTATAGGCGCAGCATTGAAGCGGAAGTTAGTATTTATGAGAATCGCGATTCCTCGCCAGACTCGCCGCCATCACAGGTGCGTGTGTGTCATGGGCGCTGTGCCATGTTTTGTGCACATTAATCCTAAGCTTTATTACTTACAGACGAGCACAATACTTATACGACCGCTGCATGAGTCAACACCGCCACATGGTGGCGCCTCGCTGAGCAGCTTGCATCACGATGGAAATGGGGGGTAAGCAGCTATTTGATTTAACCTCGAGGATTACTTGCTAAGCATACTCCATATGCCAAGTCAATTAAATCTATGCAACGACTGGGCCATAAACCACACACATGCTACATATACAAAAACATGCACACACATACACATACATAAACACACATATCCAGATGCACTTTACAGTCTCTACTTGTAGTTTTTTTTATTAAAATTTTACTTACTTTTGTTATGCTCGTTTACTACTTTGACCTTTTGGCTACCAAAAAAAAAAAAACAAAAAAAAACTATTCACAATTTTTTATAGCGCTTGTAAAAGTTGTGTGCGAAAGTCGCAATATTTTATACCGGAAATACCGCCATTTCTTGGATATTCGGCGAGAAATTTAAACGCTCTGCCAACACACAGTCAGAGAATACAACAAGAACAGCAATTTAGCGGGTAAATTTAATAAACAAATATTAGCATATGTGTGTGTATTAGACAAAATCAATGAATTAAAGCAATTAGTATGCACTAACTAGTGTGCTGTCTTCTCCATTTTGCTGTGTGTTGTTTTTGTGCTTTACCCCCCAAAACAAACAAAATTTGTATTGCAAATCTTCTAACAATTGGCTAAAACTTTCACTAAACCTTACAAGTCGCTTCTATAATGACTTTTACTTAGTTTTAAATGTTTATTATTTAGATATATTTTATGCAACTGCTTACACTGTTGGTTTTGTTTTCACAAAATTTTGTATAAATTTTATTTATTTATTTTTCTCTTAATCTTTCTCTTATCTCGCTTATCATATTGGCACAGAGCTTCAGCCAGCACGCTAGCCCTGAACTACGCTCAGCGTCTGCCAACGATGCATATACCAGAAATACCGCCATTCCGTAAGAAATCAAGTGATTCGGCTGAACATACTGGCAGCAGCACAGGCAGCAGTCCACAACGCGCCTCCATACGTCAGCTGCAGCTACAGCAATTGCAGCAACCCCTACACCACCAACAACAACAGCAGCAACTGCAGCAACAGGCCGCAAAGATACCAGAGATACCGCCGTACAGCAAACAGCGTAAAATATCCGCTGAGAGTCAAATGAGCGTAAGCCATAGCGGTTCCTTCTTATACCAAACATATACACACACACACTTAAGTCGATTTGCCACGTAGATATTCACTTTCATACTATGTCTAGCCAGAGTATACGTACTTAATCTATATCTTTTAGTGCTATCTTTTAGTGTGTAAAATGTGTCACTTAATACACACACATACTTGCCTATAGACTATACGAGCTATACGATATGTATCCTTTTGTTGTATATAGATTGAAATGTTTTTTTTAGATATGTGTGGTACCTCTTGGACTCGTGCACAGGTCTTAATAGGGTATGCAGCAGTGCAAAGTATATAAACCTGTATAGGATTATCTTGAAAATATGTTAAGAGTTTAGTTTACATCGATGTTCTATATAAATTATTCAGTAATACGACTATCATGATGTATCGCTTGTATGCACAATATATGTGCATACATGCGATATTTGTATTTTGCAGTTTCTATAGAGCCCTCTATTAATTATAGTGTTTACATATTTACACTTGTTATTTATATACCTAATACTCTCTATACCAAATTTATGCTCCTGTTCAAAGGATAAACTACATATTAAACTACACGCACCTGAATGGATGTCCCGTTTAAAAGTCAACGATAATCCGAATCTGCATAGAAGCATAGATTGTATTGCCAAGGTAGTGACACCCATACAATACATACAATACAATACATGTATACAATACATATTTACTATACATATATACATATAACATTTGTGTTATTCAGCATAAACCCAAATATATATATATATATGTGCTTTATACTCTTTCGATGTGTGTTCTATGTTTGCTGTTTTCGGCCCAAATAAATTGGCTTAAAATATTGGGTTTTGATAGTGCCTGATATAAACTACTATATAATCAAGTTATGTATAAGTATATATATACGTATAAATACTCAAAATATCCTGTTAAAATAATGTTTAAGGTTCAGTTAAGTTTTATTATTAGCTGGGGAAAGTAAAAAAGCTGAATCTATAACCAACACTGGGCATGGCATATGCTTTAACATATACTCGATCTCATGACCGATATCACGCTGGCTTTATACTCACAGCCTCGTATCATATGCATGCCACATTGCAGTTGCACCTTTGCAATCTGCAGCTTTTGACGTGTGTAGTTATAGTGCATGCAATATACCGATTGTATATGTATACTAATCCTTATAATTATGTTTGTATCCCAAGGAACTTACAAGTAATGTAGACTCAACGGATATATTAAAGCCTGCACCATCCTGGAGTAATGTAGCGCTTAAGAGCGGAGTTTCTGGAACTATTTATGCAGCAGCGCCCTCATCACAGCAACAGCAGCAAATCGTGGCTTCATCATCTTCCTCATCCGGTGGGGGCGGCAGTGTGTTTAGTCCTAGTGGTGCTGGTCCAGCTGCTACTAGTGGCATAAGCAATTCACAGTCAAGGCCCAGCGTGGGTGCGCTATCTAATTCGTCATCAAACTCATCACATAAACAGCAACATCAGCAGCAACAGCAGCCGCAGCAACAGCAAAAGCAGGCAAAGGAGGAAAAGGGCAAGGAACAGGAACAGGCGCAGGCAGCTACATCCGCTGCATCCACATCCGCTGCCAATACTGATGACGAGGCACAGGGTGAGTACTTAGTAATGAACCATCTTATAATTATCTTAAATACTCTTTATGTTCCACAGCTGAATTGGCTGCTAAGAAGTCGCGTCTCAAGCAAAAATTAATTAAAAGTGCGCGTTCTGTGGCAATTTTTTCTCTCAAATTGAAGGAGCGTCGACAGCGTGAGGCTGAAAAGGCAGCAACTATTGCAGTAGAGCATGCAAAGGTAGGCATATCGTTAACAAGGATAATCTAAAAAGATTGTATATATTTATTATATATATGTATTGCAGGCTCTGGCGAAGCTGCCAATACCTCAAGCTGTGGGCGGTGAACTGTCTTTAATACCCATCGAGCAACTTATACAAATTGAAGATATAAAACCTGCGATCAAACCTGCAACATCAACATCATCAGCAACAGTAACATCCACCAATCAGCCGGGCTCTTCTATGCATTATCAACATCATTATCAAACACATTCACATACGGATAACTAAACACTAAACTAAGCTTAGTTCCAGTAACTAAACTATATCTATTTTCACATATTTCTACACATTGTAAATAGTTTTCTATGCACAAAACTCATGAATTTCCCAGTTTTTAGTATGATATTTCAAAGAAGAAAATAATATGATGATATTTATATATGTATATGAGCGATTTGCTGAATGTGTGTCTTGTCCAGAGTTGGTAATAACTAACTAATTACTTACATATATACATATAGTAGTATATAGTAGTAGTAATCACAATTGCAATTAACTAATCCAAAATAGATAACTTTGAATTGTTTTCGTCAATTGGAAACAGAAGAAAAACGAAAATACTTAAAAAAATCGCAAATGTGAAACGAATTTTGTTTAGCGTTTTAGCCGTTAATGTTTATTGGTAGTTATTGTTATTGTTGGCCTAAACAGCTGGTAAAAAAAAAATAATTTGTTATAATGTTGATGTTACGTTTTGCATTTATGTTGCCTTTAAGCAAATTTAATCGATATTAATATTTATATATAAATATATATTTATGCCATCGATACATACACAACGACGCAACTGTGATGCATGCAGCATTGCAACAGTAAATGTCGTCCATTGTTCCTTCCACACACATATATATCTATATATATATATATATAAGGCAGACAAGGATATATATATAATAAAGGATTAACCGCCGCACTCGCTTAATATTTAAATAAAAAGGAAAATCTATTTACACAAAAAAAAGTTCCAGTTCAAAGAAAAACAATTGCAGCTTTCTGTTGAGTAAACTACTTACTCAGATTGCTTTAAAACTATTTTTCAGTTATTATTTTGCTTAAGCTAAACATATACAAAACAGTATATATATATATATATATATATTTAGAACAAACATACAAAAATACAAACATACAAATCAAAACTTAAAATTTAAAACAAAGGACACACAAATTTAAGAATGAATATTTGTAAATAATGTTTAGCATTTAAGCGTCAACAGAAAATTTACACAAAATACAAAAAAAACCAAGAAAATTTAAAACAAATAATGTGCTCTTGTGTTACAAACGAATCTTAAACATAGAGAAAAAACAAAAACAAATAAATGATACTCGTATTAAGTAAAGCAATTAAAATTTTAAATGTATTTAAAAAGCTTGTTGGTCTATTTTTATATCCCGAAGTGTAGTCTGCCTTTAGGCATGTAGCAGAACTGAAAGCTTAATGCGCTCAGCCGTTTATTGCGTAGCATAATTTAAGACAACTTAATTAAGTTGGTATGGTTAGAAGGATATATATTAAGAAAGGTTAATAGCGACAGTGTAGCTCAATACAAAGAAAGCTTCTATAAAGTTAACTCAATATGAGAAAAGTGGAATAAAAAGGGAAATCTTTGGGTGATTATTGAAATCTAAGCATATTCAGACTAAGACATCAGACTGTTAGAAACAGAAGGAAGATGTATTGAACTAGTTGTAAATTGCAAGAATATAACCCAGTGTAATTCCTGCAAAATAATGAGGAATGAAAGAGGAATATTTATAGAGTATAAAAGAAATTGCAGCAACACAAAACCAACATTGCCAAGTATTTTTTGGCAGTTGCATACAAAATGGATTATATATGTTCAAAAAGGCGTTGATCAACGCTTTATATACATTTATATATATACTTTAAGCCATATATTATCAAAAAATTACTTTTTGTTCCTACAGATTGTACAGAGAAATGTAAAAATATTAATTAGCCAGCTCATATTGAAAGTATTTGCCATATAATGTACAGTTACGTAATATACAGTCATGCGTTCAGTTTTTGCACTAATTACTAATATATATATACACTTTTTAATACAGATATATTTATATATATAATATATATATATATATATATATATATATATATATATATATAATATATATTCATAATGGCCGACGACTCGTGCGCTGCAGCCTGCTGCTTGGTTGGGGGCCTTAAAACGCTCACTAATTAGCGGTACGTGCGGATTGCGCTTCGTCAGGCGTTCAAATGGATTGCGATCTGTATAGGAGGGAAAGAAGAGGTAGTGGGCTGGCGGAGGGACATTGTAGGGCATTCAGCTGCAACAGAGATCGCGTTGTGTTGTTATCAACATATTCAAATCAGCAGACAAGCTCACCTGTAACAATATGACATGTGTTGATGTTTGCTGTTAATGTGGATGCATGAAAGGTTGACCCCAGTTCGTGTCCATTCCCATTCCAATTTCCATTCCCCGTTGTTATTGTAGTTGTTGTTGCTTGTTGGGCTATAAAACAAAATGAGAAATGTTGTTGCACATAAAGTAAACACTTGTCTCTACACCCCACTCCCCACTCGACATTCGTCTCTCTGAGATGCTCTATTAGATTTAAACGTAATGATTAAACCGCATTCGGTGCGTGTACATTCAATTTATATTTTGCTATCTGGAAGCAAAAAAAAAACAAAAACTTTTAACTGGCCAATAAGTATCCTTGACCCACGGGTGCTACGACAAGCAATGTGTCATTTTAATAGGTTGGCATTATTCACAGTACTTCAGTTGGCCATTAAAATTGCTTGTTAAAACTACTGTTCATTGGAATTTTACAGCAGGTCTAATAGGTCAACATACATTCTGTCTTGCTATAAGCCAATATGAAAGTAGCTTCCCTGTTAAACCAAGGACAAGCAAAAGCTTAGCTGTTACTACTAATTAGAGGCTTAAATGATACTTCTTTTAGCCACTCATCGGAATCAGTTTCTATGACAATTGCTTTGTGTTCTGGCTTAGTCAAGGAAGCTGTGCTGCAGAATTATTTCTATATTTATTTCCTTATTTCTCTGCTTATCAACCATAATACCATAATGCTTTATAATCTTTACAGATCTCTTTCTCTTTTTGTTTTTTTTTTTTTTGATTAAAGCCGACGCAAAATGGAAATTTTTAATTTACATCCTACCGGAAATTACAGCAAACAGTTGACCCAAGAAACAAGAAGCATCGCGTAATAAAATGCAAAGTAAAGAAGAGAAATGAGAAAGAAAAAGGTAATAAAACATAAAAACTAATCAAAAGAGCAAAACTTTAAAATAAATCTGCGCAATAACCCAAACGTAGAAGTAACACCAAAATATAAGCAAAAGGCGACCGTGTACACATTACCACAGCCCCTCAGTTGGCCATGTCCATGGTAACCATAACGAGCTGACGTTGCTATATGTTGCCATATGTGTAGTCGTGTCTAAAGATCAGCTCATCATCATCACCGAAGGCTGACCAAATGATGATGATAATGTTGATCATCATTATGATGCTGATGATGAAACAGCAGCAGCTAAGCAGCAAAGGGAGCACAACAAGAGTCTTTGAGCGATATTACCGTAAGATAATGAAAACTGTGGGGCGTTGGCTGTAGTATATATGTATATATATACATATGTAGTAAAACTGACTGCAGGTTGGTGAAATCTCGTTGAAGCACCTGACCCGAAAATGTTTCACATTACCAGTTACAGTTAAACGCCATTTTTCCGTTGAATTTGTGATCGTTAAGCGAGCGAGTGAGAAAGCAAACAAACGATGAGGCTACAGCCTCAATTTGAAATTTTAGTTTTGGCCAACAGCTTCCCATTCAGTAGCAGTTGGTCCAAAGACAAATAAAAAGTAAAAAAAAAGAAGAAAAAGGTAACAAAAAAATGTCTTGGCCTCAAAAATGAAACAAGCAGCAAAACTTTTGGTGTATACGCCTGGCCACGCCTTGAGGGCTCAACGGTAAATGGTCCAAATGTTGGCTAATAACTTAAATTTTGGCTTTGGCCATTTTTATTTTGTTGTTGTTGTTGTTGTTGTTCATGTTGTTGTACTTGTTGTAGCTTGTAGCTGCGACTTATGTTAACCTATAGTTTATTCACCTGTCGTCATAGTCAGAGATTTTAAAATTAAAATTAAAATTGCAATAACTTTTTTCTGTGTTGTTTTTTTTTATTTGTTATAATGGCTTATATATAGAGTGTATGGAGTTTGTTGGGCGGGTTATCTTAATGAAACTTTTTAAATCGCTTTTAAGTTATAAACGTTAAGCTATTAAAGCCATTCGCTATTTATAAAGCTCACACTTTATATATATTTGTCTCCGATTTTTGAATGCATTTAATTCTGAGGCATGTGAAAATTAATTACATTTAATTAGCCAAACCTATACAATCCCCCTGTATAAAACTCGTCTATATAAGTTGCCGTTTACCTGTGTGTTGTTCATTTTTTATTAGTTTTGCTCTTTTTTTTTGTTATTGTTTTTTTTGTTTTTTTAATTGCCATATAATTTAAATTTTCGTTCATCCAAAGATCATAAAACTTAATGCCTGACCATGCAGTATACTCAATACTCAGCACCGAGAGTGAGTTGAGAAATTGTCTATTAAACTAATGTTGATAACCGTTTGAGAATGAAATCAAATGAAACATTTAAAGGTCAAATGTGAGTTTAATTGAATTTCAAACGAAATGTACTTAGGGCTGCCTTATTCAAGGTACTTCAAGGCATTCCCACATGCCGTTGATCTATGCTTATAAACAAATTAAACGGAAGCTATGCATAAACTGGTTAACCGCACCTAAAACTCAAAGTATTTTGGGTGTGCACCAATTAGACAACAATTAGTTGTTTCCAAGCAAATAACTTCCAATTGATTATCAGATCTATATAATTAAGGTCAGTCACATTAACTAAATACTTAAATTACTACTACTACTACTACTATTACTACTGGTATTAATCAGCAGCAAGGAAATCTGCTTTCAAATTAAATCAAATTCTATTCAATTCAATTCAAAAATCTTCAACAAGTCATCAACTTTATGTACTCTTTATACATATAACATAATTCACACGCGCGTAGACATAATTCAAATCCCCGAAGCGCCAATTCGTTCATTTAATTAATTTAATTAACTAAAGGATTACACAAACGCATACACATACACATATACACACGCATATATATATATGGCACAGCAAAACGACACCCAACGGAGCGGTATGCAATGCCTGTAAATTAAGGAAAGACCAGCCGAGGCTATAGCAGCATCACAGTGGTACAAAACTAACAAATTTTGTAGTGAAATTTATTACGTAACAGGTAAAGATTAGAAGGTATAGTATAAACATTCTACTGAGCTATATATATATAGGAATATAAGAAATTATATAAGATATTAATGAGTTATTCTTTAGCAAAATCTCTTGATAAGATCTCCCTAACTTTATGTTGTTAGTATCCGTTTTCTATATGGTTTTATCTACTGTGCAATCCATAAAGTTAGCGAGGGGAGGGCTAATAAAGCGGCATGCAACAATGGCAACGCTTTGCTATGCAGTCCGCACGCTTTATAAAATAATGAGCGAGCGAGACAGAGAGCGAGAGCGAAAGCGAGAGCGAGAGCGAGAGATAGTTGCAACTATTGGGCAACAAGGTGAAGTAGGAGTAGTTGCAGGGTGATGGTGTGCAGCAACAACAGTTGAAGCTTTTGATTGCACCCGTAAGTGCCATATTGTCACCGTTTGATCAATCAAGCTGCCGCCAACTTGCAACTGTGCCACAAGTTGAGCTCGTAAATGTAACTCAATCCCTTTCATTGATGAGTCGCTGTCTTCGATTCATCGTTCAGCGATCGATCGATGGATTGAACGTTTTGCTTGTCGTTGCGTAACTTGTTCCTGCTGAAGTAGCAACAACAGTAGTAACAAAAGCAACAGCAACAGCATCAGCATCAGGATTGAACTCACAGTTTGCAATTAGCCCTGGCTGCCAACGATGGTCAAGCTCCACTAATTGACAATATTTATGAACACGTACGCATTTTGTCGCCGCTTTAATTGGATCGTCATCGCCCACAGCTGGCCAATTATTTTCATCAAAATTGCTGACAATTTTCAACGTGCGCGTTTCAAATGAAGATCTTAGCCACAATTCCTGACGTTTTCGGCTATACGAATCACACTTAAACCTGACAAAAAAAAAAGCCAAAACAAAAAAAAAACACTTAACAAAAACAAAACAAAAAGTGTGTCATAAATTGTCGCTAGATGAGAGTTCTACTACTATTTATGACTAAGACTAGGTCTTGACTTGCACTTACGACTGTTATTTACTTATATTATTATTATATCTACTCCTTTTTTTGTATTTTTTTTTTTTTGCTGTGCTTAATTAATTCAATTAACTTTAATTACACATTAAAAGCATTCTTAAAACTTGCTTTTAGATTTGAAGCTCAAACAAGTTCCATTTTATACGCAACTTTTTATAAAAGTAGTTTTCAGTTAGCAGTTAGCAGTTAACAGTCGTAAAGTGTTTTATCATATGAATGTTATTGGTACAATATAAGAATACATATTTGTACATAATATAAATACAAATAACTTATTTAATTATACTATGTTGTAGTATAAGATTAGCATTTGTCAACCAGTTACCCGGCAATAACATGCAATATTTTTAATGTAAATTTTATTGAATATATAAGCAAGATTTGCTGGCGTTATTGGTATTATTCAATATGGATTTAAATAAAGATATAACTTTAGTTTTACCAATTTAATAATGACTGGTTACATATACATATATAACACATGTATATATAAACTAAACTTTTATATTTGTTAATATTTTTTTACCATCAAATTGAAGGTTGAAAATTAAAGGTAAAGTCGGTAGAAATAGCTGAAATTTGTGGCTTAAGGGTATATTTTGTTGTAGATATTTAATAGTTTTTTTTTTAACCTACAGTTATGTTTAAAATGCAATATTATTTTGACTATATAAAAAGGTTAATTTATGTCTATACCTTCTACAAAATATGCCTATTATGTCGTTTGCCTAATATATCGCAATATCTGCATGCGAATGTAAAGTAGAAGCTTCTTTCAAGATGTTTTAACTACTCTAAGCTAGTCAGATTTGAAATTATCTGTAACTTCAATTATTTATTATACTTATAATATTGAATATATAACAATTTTTCATATAAAAACACTTATTATCCTTATGGAAATACAAACTGCCAACATCATTAGAAGTTAACAAATTATCTATCCATTACAAGTAGAAGACTTTGCCTTCAACTGATGTTTTAACTTATTTGACCTACATTAAAGTTACATTACAACATTTCAGTTGTATGTATATATATAAATATATATGTTTGTGGAATTTCTTTAATGCCGTTTAGCCTCTTTTACCTTTTTTTCCTATTATAGACGTGTATAGGAAGTGCAAATTGATAATGGATTTGCCCCACCGCAGAGATTGGCTGGTAGAAAACGGCAGAAATGCCAGTTAAATGTACGACAATATCTTTTATTGTGGTTTGTCATTTGTCAAAAGGTAGCATAAAGCAAAAATCACCCAATTAGCGACACAGTTAAATGTCAACATCCTCACGGCTTAACATCCGGAACGGACCACCGGCCACAGAGATCAGCAAGAAATCTACAATAATTTTGTGACCAGGTGAGTTCTCTTTTGTGGACCACTCATGTAACTAGTGACGGTTACATTTTCGCCATCAATCAGCGACCAACAGTTATCCAACTGGGGAGAACCGTATGCCAGTACCACATACACAGCCACATGCACATGGACATCCACAAGCAAAGCTATAGCCGAAGTTGATTCGAACAGCGGGCGCCGGCTCAAAAATGCGGAAGAGACAAAAAAAGAAGAAATAAAATGAAATAAAATAAAAAAATAAAAAACCAACAATGATTGGACTGTCATCTGGACTGATAGTAGCTATGCTGCCTGTCTGCTCCTGTGTGTTGCATGAACGCATCGAGGATTGGGACTGGACCTGCGCAATTAGCTGTCAATTATCACATACTCGTACTTACTCAAAGTAAATCGTGTGTAAGTGTTGTACGTGTAGTAGCCGTGAAATTTAGGTTTATTGATTTGCTAAAACAATTTACAAGTGTCACGAGTCTCGACATTTATTTATTTATATATGTTTTACAGCCACACGAAATAGCAGACAATGCAACCACCGCCCTCTCTTCCACATCTTACTAGCCATTTTCATTAACGTCGCCATAAAATGACCACAAAACGTATATTGTGTAGCAATATTTCATTTGATCGAAGAGGCTACCGTTTGTTGTGGGTGCTGCTCTACGGAATTCAATCGGTTACTCTGATGCTATAGGAGTATATATTTCAGTGATAAATCGGAAACATAGCCCATGGTCTGTTTATAGACAAAGCTCTTGCATTGTCTCCGTTGACATATAGATATCTACATATATACATATATATTGTAATTAACACCATTTTCGACTACTTTTTTTTATGATTTGATTTATTTGATTTAGTTATTTAATCTGAGTAGCCGGAACTAACATAAAGCTACCATGTCAGTGATGTGTACACTAATTTAGGCATCAATTTTCATTGATTTTAAGCTTACAATTATCGAAGGGCCAAGAGTGTTGTAAATGCTGTGGAATTTTTGGTAATTCTCGATATAAATAGTTAAGCCAAAGCTATAAACAATTATAGCAGTACGGTAAATTTCATTATCTTGCAATAATATTGGTTAGAATATGTGAAGTTTTCATTAAGGAAAATGCAATGCTTTGTCAACTTTTGAGATCAATTTCTAAACAAAAATGTGTTAAGATTGAGGCTGTTTATAGTTGGGGACTGTTAAAAAAAAGTGATAGAAATAAAGGTTATAACATATGGAAATGTATTACCCTGATTTAAGGAAAAGAAGAAAGTTGTAAGAAAATGTTTTGAGAAAGTTTTTCTAACATCCTGTCTATCTGTTGTAAGAGTTACCACAGGACTCAACTAAAGTAAAAGGCACAGAGCTTGACTCAAAGAAGGCATCGGTATAAGCTGATCATTGCTTGTAGATTTATATATATAGGAAATATATTTATATATACATATATATATATATTTATTTTATTTATTGCATTAAAATATATTTCGTAACATTCACAGATTTTCAACATTTGCACTAAAAGCTGACACTCAGCATCTTTGGCATGTAATTTGTTGGCAATGTTGTTGCAATGGACACAAAAGGCGGCAACAGGTGCACAATTACAAAACAACAACAATAATTGCAACAATAACAATTGCAACAGTAACACCAACAACAACAACAACAATAAGAATAACAACAACTACAAAGCATGCCTTAATTACGTAGAGCACCCAGTCACTACTCTGTCACAGAGCCTGACAAAAGTTAAAGGCTTTGAGGCTTGGGGCTTGTTGTTTGAGGTTTGGACTCTGGGTCTAGCTTTGGGTACCAGTGGGCACGGTGACAAAATTAAACTTAATTGTTTTATGACAGCCGACAACTGTCTGGATTGCCAAGTGGCCAAGATCAAGCGGGAAAAATGTGCTCGTATACCCCGCACTGACTAGGCCCCTGATAATTTCTCGGTTTGTGTAGCCTAGTGTAAGACACCCAAGCACCCAGGCAACAGGCCTCAAATCACAGCCTCCATCAGCTTTCATTAGGTGGAAGCAGTGAGCGGCAGTTGACATTTTTTAGGGTCTTTAACTGCGTTGCTTTGTAGTTTGTTTGTTTGTTGTTGTTGTTGTTGTTGCTGTTTTGTTTTATATATATATAAAACTTATTTTTTCACTTTGTTTAGTTTAATTGTTTTTCTTGTAAACGATTTTGGTTTTTGTGCAGCTTCCATTTTATAATATTTATTAAAAAATGTTTTACACAGAAGCCGAGTTTTTTTTTTTATAATGAACAACAAAACAACAAAAGGCCGCCACAATGGACGACAGGTGTTGGTTAGGTTTAACCTGTTGATGCTATAGTAGACCCAACTCATAGCCAAAGGCTGCCAGCAGCACCACAGACAGTCAGTTAACCACAATAAGTGCCACAACCACAATCACAGACAAAGCCACAACCAAGCAACATTTCTATCATTGTTTTAAGGTAAACTTTAAGCATTTTTATGTCAATCATGGGAAGGCAGCGTTTTAGTCGTATTTCATCTCAAAAAGGTAACTAAAAAGTAGTTTTACTACCAGTTTAAATATGAGTGAGAAGGCTATATATAAAAGTTATATAAAACTATATAATATCTTATTCTTCTGTATATTCTGCATAAGAATAATCAATCTAAAATCCATATTCATAATCTGCCCCGGCAGAAGGGCTCTCTAAGCCCATTTCTCTATAATTTTAACTAATTTTGGTTTGTGCTTACGTTTAAGCTACTTGTTAGAAGAGAATTTAAAGAATTTCTAACTTCCTTAGCTCAGTTAGTTAAGTGACATCCGTAGACTTATACTATTACATTTTTTTATGATCCTTTTAATACCATTTTATTTTTATCATTTGTTGATAATAATTATGGTCATTTGTGGTAATTGTGTGCCATTGTGTCAGTACTTGAGCTCTTAAAGGAATGGGTTTTTATGACTCTCTCCTTTAATAATAATTGTCATTTAGATAATTAGTTAACTGGCCTCTTAGTTCGGTTGGTATGTTACTTGGCCGACGGTCGCCGTTTGAGTTTATTAAATGAAAAGTTATGAAAAACGCAATTTTTCTCAAGGGGCGCTCTAGAGATTTATAGTCACTGATTAGGAGACATTTAGTTGTGGAAAAGTGAGAAAAGAGAGAAGCTGAGATCATGGAAAGAAAATCCTTTTTAGACCGTAACTCGTAAATGTCGATCGTAAAAGTTGTTATGAATGAAATGAACAATTTGGTTTTAATTGTGTGAAAATTATAGAAATTATCTACATGGTAGCATCTTTTTAATACTCATCTGAGTGTTAGTTAGGCGTGATTGTTGCATTACTCAGAAATACTCAACGACAACTTCCTGAACTATGGCAATGCATAAGATATAGCCATAACTGCATAAGAACTTACCAAAAAAGAAAAAAAATAAATAAATCTTATCACGATGGAACCACCCAAATAGTTTTCTACAAAACACAAAGAACTCATAATTAAATTATGCAAATATCTTGCACTCCGGCGGCAACTTCAAATATAACACGTAAAACATACGAATAATCATAAGACAATAAAGCAACATCAACACCAAAATCAGCACTAACAGACACCTCATCTTAATGTGTAGCCACTTTTGAGTTAAATACTTCAACTCGTACTCGGATCACCCCGGCTGAAAGACAGAGACAAAGAGAGAATGACAAAGAAGAGACAAAGACAAAGTTATGTTAAACCGCCACATCGTTAACATTTGATTGATTTTGCTCAGCAGCCAGGAAGCCAAAAAAATATATAAGCTGATCACTCACTACTCCCAACTCCAAGCACCCTATATATATACATATATATTATATATATATATATATAACCTATACCCATACCAGATCTTAATGAGAACGTAGCGCATTTAAATGTGGAGACCATTAAAAAGCTTCAAGTGTCGCAAGCAAAAAAAAATATGTTGGTACTTTGTATGCAAGAGGCGGAGTGCCTCAACTGAGAGATCACACCAGGTGCGTTACACTGCCCAAAAAATGAGCAAGCCCCGAAAAGTAATTAAAATGAAATAATGATAGGAGCAGACGAAAAGAAAGAACAACCACAAGTTTAAGGTAAATATAAAGAAATGATATAACAATAATAAAAGGATAACGAGAAGGTACATTCAAGCAAATGGTATTATAATTGGAAAAGGATCTGTAAGCCCTTAAGCCAAATTAATAAGGACATTTTAAAGATCCTTGATAATAATACAGAGCAGCTTTTTAATAGCAAAGTAAGACATTTTCTAAAGGATAATATGGATTCTGTGCTGTATTGTATTTCTGTAACTTTATATTATCAACTACTTAACTTTCAGATATTGTAGTTTTAAGTAAGAAATTTCTTACAGTGTTGCACAAGGCTTTATCTATTCACAAATTTGTAGTTAATCGATCATTTTCAACAACAACAATAACAACTACAATGACAACAAGTTGTCTAGTTAAACCTTGTCTTTGGTTGAAGACAACTTTGTAGCTGTGTGGGGGAATTATAGTATGCTCCACACACACACAGCCACAGACAAACATATACACACGCATACAAATAAAAAATTTCTCAATAAGCAAACAAGATCCTAACTCTATAGCCAACTCTTTTACACACTTCTATTGTATACATATCAACTGTTGCTATCTCTTTTATAAGCGATTCCAATGAAATGTGTTTTTCGATAAAAATGGTCCATGCGATGCGATCGAATTTAAATTGAAAAATTTGATTTTAATTCTTGAATTCTAAATGTGTTTTCATTAGCATAATTAACGTCGAATTAAACTTGGTATTATTTATTTATTGTCTTGCCCCCTATTACCCCACTCTCTGCATGTATCTGTGTTTTTCTCACTTTGGAATTGTAAAAATAAAATAAATTACATTTTACAGCAAAGAAAGTTGTGTTTTACCTTAAAGACTTTGTCTCTGACAGCTATTCGTCAGATCGTTAAAGTTTTTTTTTTTTATTTTTTATTTTTACTTTATTTTTTAGGATGCATTAAAACTAGGTTTGTCGTTTGAATATATTTCAATGTATGGTATATGTGTGTGTATGGTGTTTTTTTTTGTACACTTTCATTGCTGGTTTTTGGAGCTATCTGTCTGGGGGGTTCTCTTGATTTATGTCTATGGCTTATTTATATTGAAATTTGATATATTTGAGCACGCGGTTGATTTTGCGAAGCCGCCCGTCTGCCTTATTTCGAGTGTATTTTGTTTTAGTTTTTGTTTTTGTATTTTATATTCGAATTAATTGAAATGATTGTGATCTACAACACGGTTTGGCGAGCATACAATACAAATATATATGTATATATATACTATATATATATATATAGAGTTAAGAGCTAGGCGTACATCTGTACATATATATATAATTTATGAATATCGCTTTTTGTTGGCCTGTATGTTAATGTTTGTTAACGTATTTTTGTCTTTTGTGGTCAACTTATTTTAGATGCTTATAAATTATACGGCTATGGACTATTGACAATGCCCGTAGTGGTAGTATAACATCTTCTAAATGTTTCCGTTAAGCGTTGCCAGATACTTTTGTAGTTCGGCACACGTCACACCTTGCAACGATCTATAAAAGCTCATTTTATTATTTTGATTATAGTGTTGACAAAATCACATTAAAACAATCTGTGTTGCATGTAGGTGTATTAGAAATTTGCATATGTTTTAAGGAATTCAACCTTAACACTTGGTGTGAAGTAGCACCTAAGACTATTGTCTATCAAATTCTGGTCGTATATCACAGCTCAACTTGTAAACGGGTTGAAATATCTCAAAGTCAAAGTATATATACCTTTATATACTCATTAACAAATACAATTCCAATCTCTTTTCAGCACATTATTTCGTTAAAATTCTCAAAAATTGCATGTGACATGAATGGGATGCAATATATCTTAAAGAAACATTCAAAAACCTTTCGCAAATCAACACATTTGTCAAGCTACACATAACAAACTGAAAGAGACACATAAGGTAACGCTCCACAGCTATAATCCAATAAGAATATACTTAAGAGAGAGGTAGAAGACTGGCATGGAGACGGGGTGATCACCCGCTGACAGAAAATCAGTTGGCAACGGCTGATCATTAACCGATAACACATGACATTAAAGGTCCAACAAAGTGAAAGAGTTTAAATGCACACAAAATGTGATAAATGCCGACCACCCCATGGAACTTCAAGCAGAAGAAGAAAAAGAAGCATAAGGAGGAGAAGAAGAAGGAAGAAGAATAATAAGAAGAGCCGAACAGGTGGGGCGAAAAACGAGCGGAAAATTAATAGTGTGAACGAAGATCGGCAAGAGAATAAGAATGAGAGCGCCAGATCACAGTCTATAAAACAAGCAACACTGAGAGAGAGGGAGAGAATGGCAGTAAGGCACACAAACAGACTCACAAACCACACACACACGCACACACACTTATACACACAACATAACATATAAGAATAAAAACATATCAACATCTCAGATAGGTATCAGCTTACATTGGAGCCCCGTTGGAGCCCCACATGACGGTAGTGGTCATTGGAAAATTTGTCAAAATGTCAACGGGTGAAACAGTTTGTTGTCCATGTGTATGCGTATGAGTCTGTGCTGGGTTGTTGGAGGTTTGGGATCGAGACTCCAGTTAAGTTCCAGGCTCTGGGATACCCGGCCACGTAGCTTTTGTAAAACAAACCATTAGCAGCTAATAAACATTAGTCATGCGACTAAAAAACATACAGAAATAAAATATATATATATATATAAAGAGTTGGGGCAGTTGGAGAACTCTGCTTTGGGTCGATGATTTAGTGAGTGTAATTAAAATTTAAAGTTTCTTTCGCTCGCATATGTAAATGATCATGCGGAATTCCACGAATAAATGAACAAGTTTTCGTTTCTCTATATATCTCTCTCTCTCTCTTTTTGTGTCTTTCTATGTATTTTGTGTGTCCTCTCTGTTAAGTTTTCGTTTATAATTATAATTTATGCTGATCATGGACTGTAGCCTAACAGCGCGCGTGTTGACAGCAGCGCCATCAATCAGGCTAGGATCCCACCAAGATTGGTCATGGGGTAATGCGCTGATATGCCACTGTTGCTTAGCATACACCATGATATGGATCGCATTGTAAGTGATCCCAGACAAATCGCATACAAGATATCACTGCATTAGATTGCCTGGAAGCTGTTCCCTAATTGGCTATGCAATTCGAACGTTTCCTACTCCTTTGACTCATCGCCTTGTAGCTGTAAATGTATACCACTTCATTTATATACCGTCAACTTCAAGCGGTTCCTTGAATTTCCCTTTTTTCCTCTTCCTTATAAGATTGTATGTGTCATTGCTTCTCTTCACATCCTTGCAGATTTATATGTCTTTCGGAGCTCACAAATCAAGTTGGGCGTTTTGTTGTTGCACATTTTATGGGTGCTACTGATGCTATGCAAGTTTATAAAAGATGGAAAGGAGCTCTTAAAGTAAGCAAGGAATTCCAAATAGTACTTTCAACACTCGAACTAGTTAACAACTTGTAAAAGTTAAGTAATTGCTAAAAAAGGAAGAATGATAGAAAGGACTACCATAAGCAAAAAGAAATTTTAAAATCTCTCCTTCATGTAGAATCAATTAATTGCTCTAATAGAGGAGCAAAGGATATGCTATAGATGTAGAGTAAGATTATCAGCAGTCAACTAAGCATCAAGAGTAGGATATCACAGTTAGTAGTCAGAGTCCTTCGATCCCAAGAAAATATTTACAATCAAGTAAAATTATATAACTTTGATCTTAAAATTCCAATCTTATGTTTCTAGGTAACCGCATTAGCTTCTTCTATGCCATTACATAACACTTGCTAACTTATTAGGTTTGTCTGCCATACACACATGTCCTGCATCGGTCGCATAGCCTCTATACACGCACAACTATAATGAGCTGAGTAAGAGGCAAGCCCCAAAAAAGGGGGCGACCAGGTGTATGCTCATAACCGTAAGATTCACACATGCCCCAAACAGCAATAACGACAATGACAATGTGACTGCAGGACAGACTATGAAGAACAACAATGAACACAACAACAATAACAAAAGCAACAACAAAGACAAGAGAAATACATTTTGAAAATTTAACGATGCGCACATTTTATTACCGCAATTAATTACAAAAACAACGCGGGGAAAGAAATCTTCGTCAGGGAATCTGAGATCAACAACGGGCACAGTCAGAGAAAGATCGGGAGAGTATGTGTGAGAGCGAGAAACAGAGAGTGCACATAAGGCAGAGAGACCAACAGCGTAAGATCTGTGATAAACGTTATGATAGATGTGACTAGTAAAATGCTACTACCAAATAGTTCTTGGCCACTTCTTGTGCAGCCTCCCTCCTCCTATCCTAGTGGTCGTAATTGGAGGCGCGACTGTTTGTCTCAGCGGTGGCAGCTCTGAGCTGCTTAATTGGCTCCGTATTTTGGGTTGGTGAGCGAGTGAGCCGACCTGGTGAGTAAGTAGAAAGAGTTTACTCTCCGTTGAAAAAGAAACTCGTTTCTTGACCAATTAAATGCCAGAGAGTATTAACAAACAAAACAATCTCGGAGTGGCTAAGACGTTGTCGTTTGTTGGCAACACATTTAGCCGCACATTTCGTGTTGTGACGCGTAACGCGACAGTTCCCAACTCTCAGACACGGCTTAAGTCTATGAACGCACCCGCTAACCCAAACGGAACGAGAAGTATGGGCTTCAAACATGCCATGCTACAGCGTAGCTATGAGATGGCGGCTTCTCCTGGACCACAGTTGGCGCCAGTGGCTGTAGCAGCGCCACCACAAGTTACGGATTTTAGTATCAGTCGCATATTAGGTGGCGCTAACAAGGATAATCAAGTCAAAAAATCAGCTCCGATTGCTGGTAACATTTTAGATCTCTCTAAGGGAAGTCAACAGACTGCTGTTCCAGTTTCCACTACAGCTTCAGCTCCTGTCCCAGTGTCAGCTCTAGTATCAAGTTCAGCTCCTGTCGCAGTTCCAGTTACAGCTACACTCAATCAATACTCTTATGCCGGCGGTGTTGGTAGCAGCAGCTACTCCATGCTGCCTCCGGACTTTCTTGCCATGGCCAATGCCACAAAATTCTATGCACAGTTCTTTCCGCATCTTTTACCTGCTTATGCAGCAGCAGCTGCTGCCGCCGGCTTGACCACACCACCCACATCACCCTATCAGCAAGCACCACAACAGAAACGTTACTTTGCACCCTATGTGATCAACGGTCAGAGCCCAACGCGAAACAAATCAGGTGCATCCACTGCCTGTACGCGTCCAGATTGCTTGGAATGTCTGGATTACTACAAACAATTTGGAGCTGGTTACAAGCCTACACCATTGATTTCGCCGGCGGCTTCTTCGGTCAGTAGCTCCAGCAGCTCAAGACCTGGTCGTGATCTCCTGCTCAATGCCAGCAGCAATACTACAAATATCTCACTCACCACAGTAACCAATCTAAATCTGAGCACAGCAACGACAACCACTTCAGCAGGATCTGTACCCATATTACCCAAACTAGGATCCGTCGGTATGAACACACACAGCACCAGCACAAATACCGTCGAGGAGATCAGCTATAAATGTAGTATCTGCGACAAAGTCTTCGGATGTTCCGAAACATTACAGGTGAGTTAATACGAATTTGAAATCCAAGGATAAATACACTCTTAATTTTAGTTATTAGATACTTATAAATGAAATTAACAAACGACTAGATTCAATATTCTATTGGGTAAAGACATTGAAGTAGATACTGAAGATTAGGAAATCAAAAATAAAGTTGGCAAAGTGAAGGAATAAAATTAGCCACAAATTATATAATATTTAAAACACGATTTAAATTACTTAATTTAATTATAATTTTCAAGGAATATCCAATATACAATATAGGGCTTTAACAGATAGTTATCTTTTGTTTTAGTTTCGAATAGCACAGTACTTTAACCGCTTCTTCTTCGGGTAAATTTAACATGTTCCAATATAAACAAGTTTTTTAAGATGCAAGCTACACATGAAATGGGCGGGTCTTTGGCAGTGGTGGAGGCGGAGCAACTGTAGAGAGGAGAGCGCAACACGCAGAGACCTCTTGAACAGCTTATGCAAATCTTGATAAGGTGCTCACGAGTACCAGAAGATGATCGTAAAAATGGTGGCGCCCAAAAACAGAAGCGAAGCGCTTAGAAACAAGAACTGGTTTTACGCATGGGTGCAATTGTCAGAGACACACAGACTACACAGTTATATACACTCACAGGCATATTAGAAAGAGAGCACAATTGAGAGATATTTTTAACAAAATGGCCACCAACCAATAAACAACATTTCTCTTCTCTCTCTCCTTCACTCTTTGCAGGCACATGAGAAGACACATAAATCACCGCGTTACGAGTGCTCTGACTGTGGCAAAGGATTCTCCCAGCTTCGAAACTACAAATATCATTTGTCTGTACATCGTGGTACAAAGGAATTTGCTGCCGAATGTCCAGAGTGTGGCAAGACCTTTAACGATAAAGGCTATCTGAGCAGTCATATGAAAATACATCGGAATCGAAAGGAGTACGAGTGTCCATATTGTCCAAAGTCATTTAATCAACGTGTAGCCTTCAACATGCATGTACGCATTCATACAGGTGTCAAGCCACATAAATGTGCTGAGTGTGGCAAGAGATTCTCCCGAAAAATGCTCCTTAAACAGCACATGCGTACACATAGCGGTGAGAAGCCGTATCAGTGCTCTGTTTGCGGCAAATCCTTTGCAGATCGCAGCAATATGACACTCCATCATCGCTTGCATTCTGGCATCAAGCCATTCAGCTGTCCCCTGTGTCCAAAAGCTTTTACCAAAAAACATCATCTCAAAACGCACCTCAATTACCACACAGGTTGCAAGCCCTATGTCTGTCCACATCCCAATTGCAATCAAGCCTTTACGCAGTCTAGTAATATGCGTACGCATGCCAAGAAATGTCAATACCGACCGTTAGACGGAGTTCAAGCATTTCCTGTCTCTGGCAAACAACAGCAACAGAAGCAGACACCGACAACACTGGCGATGGCAATGGCAACAGCTCCAACGTTTGCTATGCCTCCGCCAACGTTTGCTCCAGCTTCCGCATTTCCGCCGGCGCAACAAACATTACTTAGCAATTTGAGAACATTCTAGAAGAAGACGAGAATCTAAAACACCACCATGACATAAGCTTTAACCACAAAAATATGCCACATGTGTCTGAAACACTGTGACAGCCGATAATTGATAAATTTCAAACTGTACATAGCAATAGGAATATATAGTAATTTTTATCTAGGTACCTTTGCATTTACTTGTGATTTATGTTAAATAAAACATTCATTAAAAAAATAATTGTGGTTTTACAATATGGATGTAAAAGATGCATTCCCGGACCAATCGAATGCGGCTCAAGAAATGTCTCAACTTATTAAAAATCCACCGTATGGACCATTTTATGGAATTATGGGAGTGACTTCTGCCATTGTATTCTCCGCTATTGGAGCTTCATATGGTACAGCCGTATCTGGTACTGGCATAGCCGCAACAGCGGTTATGCGTCCAGAACTTATTATGAAGTCATTTATACCTGTCATTATGGCTGGAATAATAGCAATTTATGGACTTGTCGTTGCTATTTTGCTATCTGGAAGTTTGGATAGCGCCAACACCTATTCAATTTCAAAAGGATATGTGCATCTTGCTGCTGGCTTATCTGTGGGCATGTGTGGACTAGCATCAGGCTATGCTATTGGTATTGTGGGAGACGTTGGTGTACGAAAAACGGCTCTGCAGCCGCGACTATTTATTGGAATGATTCTCGTACTGATATTTGCCGAAGTGATTGGACTATACGGAATGATCGTGGCAATATATTTGTATACAAAGGATGTTAATTAAATAATGATTTCAAATGATATTCATTTTTATTCTAATAAAAATATATCGACTAGCATATACTTAAAAAGGCATATTTAAATTTTTAGCTGATAAGCGCCAATTCAACTCAATTTTGCTCCCAATTACTATCTATCGATACCTATCGATATATCAAACGATCTAGTAATAGCAAAATTTGCGATGCTAGATATCGTAACATAAAATCAACCCTGCTTAACATTGCTTCGTAGTTAACAGAATCGAATAAAGTATTAAATTTTTCGACGAAGTAGAAACTGTCTACGTCATCACATCAGGCAATGCGTGGCTTATTCAATTTATTTAAATATAAAAAAGTACATTATTTACAGATTATATTGTTAATGACAGCGGGCCAAATCACATATTGTAAAAAAATTTCCATAATAGCTATTAATTTATAAACCACAAATACTTTGCCAGTGTTACTTTGTTATTTTTTAAATTCGGCGCTTATTTTCAGCGAGTCAGCGTATTTACAGAGTGTCGCGAAATAATGCGGGTAACATTAATGTAGAGTTACTTCGATGGGCAGCACTTACACGCCATACATATAGCTATCACATTTGCACACGCGCATGCAGTGTGCTTTCAGCTGTTTTTTTTTCTTTTCGAGCGGAAACTATTATCAAAATTTAGGTAAATGTTACTTTTTGTTGTGAAATTAAAGGCAAAGAGTTGGTTTCGAATTGCATATACTTATTTAAAATCATATAAATTGTATGTTGCTTACAGGCATTGCGAATAGACCTACCAACGTGATAATTCGGATCAACGTTTTCGCCAGCGTGGGCAGAAGCGGCGTAGACTGAAAAAAATTTTTATACTGCCAGGAGCAGAGCAGATTCCAGCAATCAACGCTCTAGCAATGGCGGAGTACTGGCAACAACACCAACAGCAAGAGCAGCAGCATATGACGAACGGAGCTGCAAATAATGAGTTTACTTCGGCCTGCAATGGCGGTGGTGGCGTCGCTGCCACAGTTCCTGGCAACAACAACAACTATGTAAATTTTAATCAATTTATCACGCAACACAATTTGGGAAATTCCAGAGGCTATAGCATTGGTGGTGGCGGTGGCGCCTTTGGATTGACGCCCAGCAGTAATAATACTTCCACAACAGCTCTAACCTCTATCACAAATTACTCTAGCGGTAACAACAGTAACAGTTTTGGCGCAGTAAGTGGTTCAATCTCTATTTTCGAGATATTCACGAATTATAAATATAATTACATTTTAACTTCTAGCCTTTTGGCAGCTATGAGAATGGTGCGAGTAGTAGTAACAATTATCAGCCAACAGCTGTGTACTCCAATACATATTCGCCCTTTGGCAATAACCCATTTGCTGGACCTCCAAGTAGTTTTGATTTTAGTACTTCCAAGCTACAGGCATCGGCGCCTGAATTTGTGCCTAGCTTTGCAAAGCTTAACATAACGCCATCCACTGCTATGGATTTGGCGTCGCCTTTAGTTACTTCTAGTAACAATAATAGCAACACTGCCACACAATTAAACAGTGAATTAGCCCAAGAGTCTGCAAGTAATAATCATCATCAACCATTAACTTACAATCAACAGCATCAACAGAAAGGAGGTGACCAGAGGCAGGCGAAGCCACATGGTAGCAACAGCCGCCATAACCGTCGTAACGATTATCGAGAAGATCGAAATGAGCGTAATGATGATCGCTATGATCGTAACGATCGCAAGAAGCCACAGAAGCAACAGCGCTATGATAATCATCGCAGTAACAAGCGACGCGATGACTGGAATCGCAATCGGGATCGGATTAATGGATACTCACGTGCTGTTGAGGAACTGGACACAAGTAACAGCAATGACAGTGCCCAGCCTTCGCCCGAAAAGCAAGCACAGCCACAGCAAATATCACCCAGACGCGCTCCAGATAATGAGAAGCTGTCACAGCGTGAGAAACTTATGCGTGATATTGAGCAGCGGCGTTTGGAGTGTCTGGTGTGTGTGGAGCAAATCAAGGCACATCATGGCACCTGGTCGTGTCAAAACTGTTACCATGTGCTTCATCTCAAGTGTACTGTTACTTGGGCCAGTAGCTCGCGATCGGCTGAGGGCTGGCGCTGCCCGGCTTGTCAGAATGTACTACAGGATTTGCCACGTGATTATTTCTGCTTTTGTGGAAAACTGAAGAATCCTCCTTTGAGCCGTACAGAGTTGGCTCACTCCTGTGGAGAAGTTTGTTGTCGTGTTGAGGGCTGCAGTCATGCATGTACATTACTCTGTCATCCAGGTCCATGTCCACCGTGCCAGGCAAATGTAACACGTAGTTGTGGCTGTGGACGCACTAGTAAGCTGATGCAGTGCGCCATGAAGCAGCAGCTACAGTGTGACGCAATATGTGACAAGCTTCTCAATTGCAACGAGCATCGTTGCCAGCAGCCTTGCCATGCTGGCAAGTGTGAGCCCTGCGCGGAGCAGGTGCAGCAGAACTGTCATTGTGGCAAACAACAGCGGGAGGTTCAGTGCACCAAGGAGAGTCAGGATAAGCGAAACTATTCCTGCAAAGAGTGCTGCAGCAAGCCACTGCCTTGTGGTAATCACAAGTGCAAGGATTCATGTCATGCTGGAGCCTGTCGTCCATGCAAGCTAAGCCCAGCGCAAATCACAAGCTGTCCTTGCGGCAAACTACCAGTACCGGCTACACAGCGCACAAGCTGTCTCGATCCAGTGCCCACCTGTGAGGGAATCTGTGGCAAAACGTTACGATGCGGTAAACCTGCTCATCCGCACCAGTGTGGCAACAAGTGCCACCTCGGCCAGTGTCCGCCGTGTCCTAAACAAACTGCCGTCAAGTGTCGCTGCGGACACATGGACCAAATGATAAAGTGTCGGCAGTTATCAACACGTGCAGACGATGCTCGTTGCAAGCGGCGCTGCACTAAAAAGCGCAGCTGTGGAAAGCACAAATGCAACGCCGAATGTTGCATCGACATTGACCATGCCTGTCCGATGCCCTGCAATCGCACATTAACCTGTGGACGTCACAAATGTGATCAACCCTGTCATCGTGGTAACTGTCCACCCTGTTATCGGAGCAGTTTTGAAGAGCTCTACTGCGATTGCGGCGCTGAAGTAATCTATCCACCAGTGCCTTGCGGTACAAAGAAACCTATTTGCAAGCGTCCTTGCTCGCGCACCCATGGCTGTGAGCATGTGCCTCAACACAATTGCCATGCAGCGGCCACCTGTCCGCCCTGCATGATGTTTACCACAAAATGGTGTCACGGTGGCCACGAGCAACGAAAGACTATACCTTGCTCACAAGCCAGCTTCAGTTGCGGCTTGGCTTGTGGAAAGCCACTTCCCTGTGGACGCCACAAATGCATTAAGCCCTGTCACGAGGGCGACTGCCAGCAGGCGGGTGAATTTTGCCGCCAAAGCTGTACCAAACCGCGCCTCAGTTGCGGTCACAAATGCGCTTCTCCATGTCACGATGGTGATTGTCCTGAAACGCCGTGCAAAGAAGTTGTCGAAGTGCAGTGTGAATGTGGTAATCGGAAACAAAGTCGTAGTTGTCAGGAACTTGCCAGAGAGCATAGTCGCATTGCCACGGCTCAGCTGGCCTCCTCAATGGCAGAAATGTCACGCGGTAATTACATGGAACTTAGCGAGATTTTGGCTCCCAAAACCAGCAAATCAAATAAAACGTTAGTATCTGTTTTTTTCTCATGTATCCTTTTATCTTTTATCCAACCCAATGTATGCTCTTTTTAGTTTGGATTGCAATGATGAGTGTCGTCTGCTGGAACGCAATCGCCGATTGGCTATTGGCTTACAGTCGCGCAGTACTGAATTGCAGGTCAAATCACTGACCAAATATTCGGAGTTCCTGCGTGGCTTTGCCAAGCGCAATCCGGCACTGACCAAAAGCGTCTATGAAACACTTACCGACTTGGTAAAACTAGCCAAGGAGAGTAAACAAAAGTCAAGGAGTCACTCATTTCCTACTATGAATCGCGAAAAGCGCCAATTGGTGCACGAGTTGTGCGAGGTGTTTGGCATAGAGTCGGTATCCTATGACAAGGAGCCCAATCGCAATGTGGTGGCTACAGCTAATAAAGAGCGCGTGAGTAAAAATAAATTTTCTTAATTTAGATAATCCAAATATGATCCTAACCGTTTGACACAATCTTATTTAGTGCTGGTTGCCTGCTACTAGTATCATGGAGGTACTGGCACGCGAATCTGGCCAACGTCGCGTCCCAGTGCCTAGCAACAATGCCTGGGGCCTTAAGAAGTAGCAGAGACGAATCTTTTATACGTTTATCGCTTATCGTTTATCGTTGGCGTCGCGAAGACAATATACAAAACCATTTTTTTTAGAGTAAACGTTTACTTTTGTTTAAAATGTCTAAAACAAAGCCACAACAAAACTTTTACCCTTTACAGTGTTAACTACTTAATTGTTTTTAATGTTCAATTTTGTAGTTAATGCAATAAAGGATATACCAAATGAATGTAGAGTAAACACAGTAAATGAAAAATAACTGCGCGATAAAGTAAAATATGAAAATAAGTAAAATCAAAAAAAAAAAAAAGAAAAATGAAAAACTGTTAATCAACTGTTGTATGATGAATTTATATAAGGCTTACATCCTTTGACTTCGTTGCATATACACAATAAAAAGAAAAGGAAACAATGAAAAACGCAATATTCCTCTAAAGTAAAGTTTTTGAATATCCCAACGATAATGGTAAATATCAGATAAAAACTATATTTAATCGTAGTAATCATATCGCGCTTTGCTTTAAATCATACTTAATTGTAGAGCACTGTTTTCATATCGTTCTCAACACTGCAAACCAATTGTTATCAAAGGATAACATTTGACTTAGCGGTGACAGCCACCAATTCAGGTTGTGTCAAACCGCTTCCACATGTTTGTGTCTTGACTACAAAGTAACTAACGTAAAAGGATTTGAAAACTTTGAAAATTGAATTTGCAAAATTTTACATTTAACTTTGCAAAAAGATTTTTAAAAAGTTTTGAAGCTCCTTTTTTCTTAATATTATTATAATACTAACATTAAAATAATTCTGATACAACAAAGTTTATTTATAAAGTTTACGCTAAGTGCAATTCAGCTCTAAATATCTTTATAGGTATACACACTAGCATAATTTCTATAACTCCAATACGTCAATATTATGTTCCTTTGCTATTGCAATCTGCTAAGATCCATAAGTCTATATATTTTTATAAAGCTGACACCATTTCATATAGTTTCACAGCTTACCTTGTATACCAATACTTCTATCTACTGCCCATCTTGTTTGCTTCGAAACTGTCGTTGCTGTCAGTCAGTAATGATGACATATTTTACTACTAATCAATTTTTTTAGGACTTATTATATGTAGGTATTTGGTTAGCTAATCCTAGTCTAGAGTAGTATATTTTGTTAATGAAAGTTGGTTATGCAAAAAGTGCATGGCACTCAAGGAATCCCTTAGAACATACTGTTCCCAATTAGAGCAGACCAATGGGAATGTAGATGCGATGCTGGCATCGTTTCGGGCGTTGGGCACGCTTCTAATTTGTTGCCATTGCCGTTGCCATTTTCACGGAAAACAATAAGCGGCGCCATGGGAATAATGCCAAAATAAAGATGAAATGTTACGACAAGAAAAGTCAAAGGGAGGAGTCACACTCGTATTTGTACAGGCAAAGATGATACAGACAGCTGTACTGTTGCTGGGACAGCATCTTGAGCGCACTCACGCATACGGCCACTGGGCTTGGGGGCAACCGTATATGAATATAGACCTGACATAATGAGCCGACTATAAGCGAAATGGCTGCCAACGCCAAAGCTAATGCCGGCATCTCTGCCGGCAACATCGTATTCATCTATGTTTCAGCTGCCTGGCTCTTAAGATCTGTGCGTAATTTGAATTTAGTCTGTTGGGGAGTTTATTAACAAATACAAAGAGGAAAAAAACAACAAGAAAAGTATAGAAGCATTAGGTAAAATGATATGGGATGGGATGAGGTGAGGTGAGGTGAGGTAGAGTGTGTAAGGAAAAACTCAAGGCGTACACTTAAGACACACGCAGTCCAATATGGAGGATGTTGAGAATTGAGGCTCATAATGCCACAGAGATTAAATTGTGGTTGCTTGAGGGGTTACTCCATGGGGTTAAAGGGAAAGCGTTATACGTTTTACTAAAAGGGAGTTGATTTCGCGTCAAAAAGGAGTTCATTTTGGGTCAGCAATGAAGCGTGCATCAAGTGTGATGTGTGTTTACGGTATGAGTTGCAATTTTAATTATAAGCTTTCGTTTGGGAAATTAAATACAAACAAGAAATTCTTTAATGAAAAATATTAACTGTATCCAAGTTGCTTTCAAACACTTAAATATGTATCTAATATTAGGCCTACTACTAACTTGACCTTTATACTAACTTTAATTTGAAATTTAATTCATAAAATACAACAGAAATTAATTTCTAATGCAATGTGGGTAAGTTGCCGTAAGCCTGGACATTTCTCAATAATGCCGCAAGGATCAACTGATATTATTTTTAGTTAATTTTAAATTTGTATGTAAAATAGTGTGTTGAGTTTATAATTACAATTTGAATATATAAGAAATTATTTATGTAATGTTTATGCCTTAAAAGACAATTAACTAAAACCACAAACTTAGACACCACACACATTGTGTGTTATTAACATAACAGTTACACTTAAAGAAAAACTTTTAACAATAATGAAATAGTATATAAAGAGTTCATACTTTAATGTAACTATTTAAGGATTCTGTTTGAGTTTCAAACAGTTTTGATAAGATAATAGACAGTCAGCTTTGGTTGCATAAAAATCTTTATATAAGACTTAATGCCTTCCACTGTTATTTAATATAAATATATTTTCATTTACTTTCATTTATGATGCATTATGTTTTATTATTCATTTTATCTACCTTTTTGCTATATGTGCTATATATATATATATTATTATAGTATATAATTTTAGTAGGCATAATAGAGTTGCTTCCATTGCGGCGCATTCGGTATCAATTTGAATCCCTTTAACATATAATTTTTTTATTTATTCCGTTAGTAATAAAGCTTTGGAGCGAGTGAATCGGTGGAGTATATGAATACTTATTGAGTTTGACATATTACTGATGTTACCAGACAACTTATGTGTGCATATAAGGATATACAAATGTGAGTACATATATACATATACATATGTATTTAATATATAGCTATAATGTATTTATGTGTATGGACTAGTATGTCTGCTAAAATATTCATTAAGCCTGAGTGCAGCAACAGCAACAGAAATTATGCCTACGTGCCGCTTTTGTGGCCTGTATGTTTCACTGTTATGTCCTGTGTACTGTGTACTGTGTCCTGTGTGCTGGCTTACTTTTTGGGTGTCTGGCAGCGCACGTGCCTCATCCGTTGACGCGGTAGCCAAAATACCGCAGATATGGTGAGTTGAGTGGAGTGCATTCAATTTGCGCATTTGGCTTTTTAAAAAATGCATTAAAGGCGTTTGTCGGGTGTCCTGAAGCAGGAAGCAACTCAAATAACGACTAACGTGAATAACGTGCCCAAAAAGAGCCACAGACAGATAGAAAGAGTAGCACACAAAGGCAGACACACAAACATACAGATAGATGGAAGAAGCAAAAGAAAGGATAAAAAAAACACAAGTTGCGATGAAAGCGCGAAAATTACTTCCTAAATAGCCGCCTGACTGGCTGTCAAGACGTTGCAGTAACGGAAAACCTAGTAGAACTAGAGACCAGAGACCAGAGACCACAACCCAGAGCAGTGCTCAATTCATGTTCTGGGCTCAATAAAGGCGACAGAGACACAAACATGCTCCGGACATATAGTATCCAAAGATGGATTGAGTTTCGGGGAAGCCGGGGGCATCATAGGGAGTTACAGTTGAATTCAAATTGCAAATTCGCCGCAGATTTTTTATGCACTTTTCCCTAGCCAAAATTAAGCCAAGCGAACGTTACGCCGGAACGAACTCCAGACGAGGACAACCCGGACAGTTGAGACAACCAGGACAACGCTGACGTTTTGACGACAAGAAAAAAAAACGCTACTGCAACAAGGACAGAGGCACAACTGAATGCAAATATTATCGTATCTGTATGCGGTAAGCAAGGACGAAAAGGAAGAGCACACGATGACGACAACTACGATGACGACGACGACGACGACTGGCCTTATAGTAAGACCTTTTCAAAAGCGCGAAGGTGACAAACTGACTGAAGCAAGGGTTTGGGTAATACGACTGATGGTCTTCTTCTTCTTTTTCTTTTGCCATCAACTGTAGCTGTGCAACAGCCCCCCACTGTCATACCACTGCCACTGTCTATACAACCCGTTCCACAGCTAAATGCATTTCGGGTTTTATTCATATTTTATTCAAATGTGGCAACCTAAAATGGCACAAACACTGCGCAGTTATTTATGTTTTATTTTTCTTCTCTTATTCAGCCAGGGATGCAAAAAACATCTAGAAATCTAAGGTAAATGGCAAAGAAATAATTTCATGTTCCGAAATTCGAAATAAATGTTAAACAATTTGTTAGCAAATTTCTTTTTTTTTAGTTTCAATTGAAAGTAGCTCCAACTAAAGTGATTCTAGGTATAAATCTGAACAGTCAATATGAAAGTATACAAATATATTTTCTTAATTCTATCAAAGGATACAATAATTTTTAAAAATAAAATTGATCATTTATAAATTTCTTTTTAAGTTTCGACAGCCTCGAAATATTGAGTACTCCAAGCATTAGTATGGAGGCAATATCTCATTCTTATCGGTTGAGTACAAAGAATGAGTGAGGCCAATGCTTTTGAATTCTCATTGCTTAAATTTAGTGTATAGGAGTACGCTTAGGGAATGGGAACAAAGACCAAGACAAACCTAAGACATATCCAAGACATAGACATAGACATCAGTGTTGCCATGAATTGCATTTTCGCAGCTGGCTTTTGCTTTGCCTTTTCACCATAAACTTGTCATCATTTTAATATTGGCAGCTTATAAGCCACGTTAGACATTGCTGAGACCAAAGAAGGGGCAAATCATAGTGGGAAACGTTAAGGGTACCAAAAAAAAAAAAAAAACAAAAAAAATATTGTACCGTACCGAACCGAACCCAATGGAACAGAGCAACGACCCAAAGCCAATGTCAAGCCAAGTCAAGACAAGCCAACTCAGCAACGGATTATCTGCGACAGCCCCCCATGAAAGGCGTTGACGTGCAAGTGGAACGCCCATGGTGTGGGTTTAAGTATATGCTGGTGCGGGGGGTCTGGCAAGGGGATAGAAAGAGAACTTTAGCTAGTTTGTGTGTAGCAAAAATTTACTGTAAAATACAATTTCCCGTTTTTATAGCTCATTTCCAACAACATTTGCTTAGCCTTCTCGTCGACATCGCCGACGTCTATGGGAAAACAATTTTTATTGCATTTCGCTGGCAATGAGCAAAATGAGCGGTGAGCGCTGGAGAGGCATTGAAGAGTTGTGAGGTGAGAGTTGAATGAAGAATAGTGTATGAAGAATGGTGAATGGTGAACAGTAGTAGAGAAAATGGTGAGAAATGGTGAATAGGTGGGAGGAGCAATGGCTGCTTGGATGGACAGATGGCTGGCAGGGGATATAAGTAAATATTACTTCGTTTCGTTTTTTCTTTTCTTTTTTTTTTATTTTTTGCTCTCCTTTTTAAACACTTGGTATTAAGTGCAGCAGCTGTGGACATACCAGTTGGGGGGATATAAGTGAGGTATCAAGATGTGAGAGGGGTAACAGCTGCCACAAGGCATCGACATTGCAGAGTGGGCATTGAGGAACGGGAAAGGCAACCAGTCAGCCAACGTTTCCTGCGTTAGTAGTGCGCTTCAAGATTCAATTATAATGCAATAAAGCGCGAATCAGAGCTACAATAAAAATAACAAGAGCAATACAATCACATACACACACACATATAAATATATATACTTACAATGTCAGCAGACATGCTGAGTATACAAGCAGTCTGCAATACAAACACACACTCACTTACACACAAACACAGACAGACACACATACATACAGCTTTGAAGCTGTTCCCAGGAGTAAAAAGAAATTTAATTGAATTTTTCGATTTTGGTTTAAAATTATTGTTCAATATTCATTTAAAAGCCAGCAAAAAGGTATAATTATATATCATTTTCAGTTATAAATAACATTTCTAACTAATCACCTTTAAAATTCAAACATAAATTTAAAACACTGAGATTAATTATGTATACCTTTTTTCTATTGACTAATTATAAAAGTTTTTAGGCTTCAATTTTCCTTTTTGATAAGCAACAACAAAGTTTTAGTTATTAATAGTCTTGTTTAGGCCAAAATAAATATAAACAAAATGAATATTGATTTTATAACTTTGTGAAATTTTGTTTAAATCGTCGCGAAAACGATTTAAAGAACGTGCTATGCATAACAGCATGTCAGATACAGCGGCAGATATAGCTCCTGGGTAGCGGGTGGATGGAATGGCAGATTTGTTGAATTGGTGGATAGAGACATGCAGCCATTTCCTGTACTGCTACTGGCAAAAATGCATTGGGTGCAGCTAAGTGTTTAAGTGTTCTAATGTTTCTCTGACTATTTTACTGCTTCTTCTATACGTTTTATCCATTTTATTCTCCTTCTGCAATTGCTTCTGTTAAGTGAAACTGCCATCCTCTTGGTTGTAGGGAGAGAATGAGATGGCCCAGCTGCTTATAATATGATTATTAATGTTGCTGCCTGTGCTTATTATGAAAAATTATGAACTGTAAACAGTCGGTTTGGTATGGTCGTAATAATCGGGTAACAATCAAAACATTTCGCAAGGGGAAGAAAAACCAAAAGCCCTAAAATGTATGCTACAAAAATTTTTTGGTTGCTTTTCGGTTATTTTAATTATCTGTGAAGTTAAGGGAATGCAGAAGGGCACAAATAAGTAAAAGGAAAAATGCAAAACAGCTATAACAATAACAATAACAACAACAACAACAACAACAACAACCGCAACAACAAAAGCAACAACAATAACAAAAATTGACAACAAACAGCCGAAGAAAATTCAATTAAAAAGGAATCCCCGGAAATTCCTTGTAATCCCAAACTCAAAAAGTATAATGCGTATACATATTGTCAAAAGGCAAATTGTACAACTCACGAAGGTAGCATAAAACATGTGGCCAATAAATTCGTGAGCAACAACAGCACAAGAAAAAGTAAAAAAAGAAAGAAAAAAAATAAACCCCTAGAGGCGATAGGGATGTAAGGATATGAGTTGGACGTTGTTGGCAAAATTTAAGTATGTAAATTGCCGCACGTTCATTTTTTGATTTTCCCAGCATGAAATCAGTATAATCTGTTTTGTCAGTGTCCTGACCAACTGCTGCGCCAGCATCAACAGAAGCAGAGAAAAAGTCAACGCAAAAGTTGCCAGCTAAAGTTGATTTAAAACGCGCTCAGGCTATGTCCCTTCTTTACACAAGTTTCCCTTAATGTCCATATACTCAACCGTGTCCGTATTCTGGTACTGATTCTGATTCTGATCCTGGTTCTGGTTTTGGTCGTGGTCCATGTCTGTTTCTGTGTCCGTGTCCGTGTCCCTGCCCAGAAGCGCTGATTAACGCACTCGAGCGCAATCTGCCTCACTTCACTTTTATGTAAACACAAAACAGAATATAAAGGCATAAAGCAAAATAAAATAGAACGCCTGTCTGTCTGTCTGACTGTCTACACTGTGCATCCCGTTCACTCGCTCTCTCTCTCTCTTTCTCTGTCTATCTGTCTGTCTTTCTGTCTGTTTCGCTGTCTCCTACTATATGTATACGGCCTATCTAGATGGCAGCGTGGAAATGTTAACAAAAAATGAAAAAAAAAAACGTTTGACTCTGCCTGCCTTTTCATATTAAAGGTAATTTTCATATTTTCCCAAATGGCTGCCTGCCTGGCACTTCTCTCTCCTCCTATCTTTCTCTCTTCGTTTTTTTTGCGCTGCTTCTTTCTTCAGGTGGGCGGCAAGCAAACGCCAATTCAATCATTTAAATTCAAAAATACACATAAATCTACCTTTATGAGAAGTACAAAAAAAAGGCACAAGAATCATAATAATATATATTTATATATATGTTTATTGTGAACGAAAGTCAACGGCCGACGATTGTGTATGAAAAAGATTATCTATACTCAAACTTCAAATGAAGAGTATATAGAATACCCTAAGGTTCTTCGTAAATACTTAGAAATATATAGAAAAAGTTTAGTTACTAATACTATATTATACTATATTATATAATAATAGTATTATTAAAGATTAACTGAACTTTAACTATTAAAAAAGTTAAAGTTTAATAAGAATATTTTATTAGAAAGTTGAGCTTATTCGCTAAACTTAATCTTCTTTATGACTTCGGCCCTCACAAAGTCTGCTTACTTCTTTATAAGATACTTAGGACAATCTTTATATATAATTCATAGCCTAGATAATATATATATATATATTGTCTTTATATAAACAATTTCAATTGATGTTAAATTTAAATTTAAAGGTAAAGAAATTGCCAATTGATGCTTGTTTTTTATGCGGATTTGAAAGACGCTTAAGGTATCCCAATAAAAGCCTCCTTGCCTAACGTTTTATTTTCTTAACACTCGTATGTTACCAGCGTCACTTGAATAGCTGTTTTTTTCCGGTTATATGTTACCAATCTCTTGGCAAAGTTATGGCATACCCACACGCTAGAAGTGCATCAAAGGGCAAAATCTGAGCTGCTTCGCTGCGGGTTGCAAATAAAAAAAAGATGGGAAAATGTTTTAAACTGAGGCGCACAAGCAGCGCATTGCAAAAAAATATTTATTACAATTTCCAGGTGGTATATGCTGTGTGTGTGTGTGTGTGTGTGTATGTATGTGTGTATATGCAGGTGTAGCTGGGCTGTGTCTAGTGGGAGATTGCTTGCCCTCAAGGTGAAAATATGCTAAGTAACAAATAAAAGCAAGATCTCTATCAGAGGCTGCCTGGCTGCCTTTGCCACGTCTCTTTCCATGTTGCCTCAACGTTGCCAGCAAATGTTGCAAACGAGTCGACGTCGAGTCTTTGGCTTTTTACATATTTTTGAGGTTTTCAGAAGTGCGGCAAAACTAGCACGCAGTTGGACGATAGAATGAGACGATTGAAACGTACGGCACAGTAAACGAGATAGAAAAGGAGAGAAATAATGAAAGAGAAAAAGAGTGAATAGGGACAGGCAAGAAAGCCAAAAGCAAAGCTTGTAAACAAATTAAGAGATTGCTTTTGGGCAGGCGGCCCTCAAAAGCGTTGAACTGTTGGCTAAGCCAATGGTTAAACTATGGAATGGGCAACTGAAGCATGGAAAACGTAAGGGGAGGGGGGCTGCCAGCTCCCAGCAATGGGCGTTTCTAATCAAATCAGTTGCTGCATGCAATAAATTCCAACTGGAAGCATGAAAAAATAACACAAACACACACACATACACACACATTTTGCGGTTGTGCCCAAAGTTGAAGCGACAAAGAGCAAAATTGATAGGACGACTTTGTTTTTTTTTGTTTGTTTTTTTTTCTTTTTTTCTTGTGTAGTGCGTGTAAAATTTGTTTACAAATTGCTTGACTTTCTCTCTCTCTCTCTGTGTATTGTGAATGGCGTGTCTGTGTTTCAAAAAGGAACTTTTTGCCTATCAGTAAAATATTATTATTTGAAATCATGAAACGCTTAAGTATTTTGTAAATAATTCAAGTAGCTAACGAAAAAGTTTACTTAGTAGTTACTAAATTGTATCATAATTTAAGTCGAAAGCACAAATCTGATACGTACGTAATATACTATAGAATTTTAGTATAAGGATGCTCTAGATATACTTAATAAAGAAGTCTCATCAATATGCTGAGATAAAAGAAGTATCCTTAGAATGGGAAACTAAGCCGCAGGTAAAGGTAAAATGGTCAGGGTTATACATATATTAAGGACAAACATAACTTTTAAGAAAATTATAATTAAACGATGCTCCTGAATCGAGTTGACTCGAGTTAAGTCTAACTAGTGGATAGTTCAAAAGTTGGTAAAGCGCCGCACGCGGAATAGTTTTCTAATTAACTGTGAACTATGCGAAGCTCGGAAAAGACGCACAGGATAAGCAGTAGAAGCAGAACCAAAGTGTAGACTGAAGTTTGTGGGCAATGGAAAGTTGGAGTTGAATGCTACTGCTGGTGCTGTTGCTGCTGCGGTATTGTAGGGTAGTTGAAACAGTGTAGCACACGGAGATAAACCATGAAATCTCATGAATTAACTGTGCCAACTTTTGGCTCTTAGCTGGCACACGAAACTATTTGAAAAGAAAGACAATTGCAACAGTCTAAAGGCAACGCAGTTGAAGACATCAGACGGGGTAAATGGACGGCGTGAGGAATGGAGCTGGTGACTGTCTCTCTACAAATGATTTAGTTGTGGCGGAAAGCGAAATGTCGCCAACAAACAACTTGAGTGCGGGCGCCATTCACTATTGCATTGTGTCCGCCATTGTACCGGAAATGCCGCACAAATGAGAAGTGGAAATGGTATGGAGCATGAAGCATGGCGAATGTGAAGTATGAAATGGTGTTTCGGGTAGAAATGTGGAGAGTGGAAGTTGACAGGCAGCGCATGGGGGAATAGTGGATGAATGGAATGGGTAGCTGTAACGTGTGAGGCGTCAACAATGTCACATGACAAGACGACGAGAAGCAACAGCAGACACTGTTAGTGGCACTGCCAGATCCGTTGGGTCGCTCCTCTAATTAGCTGCAGTAATGGCGTGTCAACAGGGCCAGCTAGCAAGGCATCAACTTGCATGTTGCCCGCTACCCAAGACAGTGACATAACCAGCTAGTAACTGCTCAAGTGTAACTGGAGAGAGTGCCAGTTCCTGTGGAATTACTCCTACTCCTATTCCTACTCCTACTCCTGATACTACTACTGCTACTGCTACTACTCTGCTTTACTTTGATATGTAACTCTTAACCCATTTAACTTGGCAAAATGCTTCAGGTGTTTAAATACACCGACAACATGATGGAAATGTTATGCTCATGTCCTTTTGTTTGCTTTTACTCTATATAAAATAAATATTTAATATTTACTTTTTAATATTCTTAAATTCTAAGCTAGCATTTCCTTTGATTACACTAAGAACTAAGAACTTTATACTTAAGTTCTTTTTCTATTATTAAAACTAAAGTTTAATTGAATTTCAAAATGCCAAAAGAATCTCTTGTGTGGTGACTGGTTTTCATTATTTTGTGCTAAGCACCTACATATTGCGGTTACCTTATACAATTGACCTACTAAAATCGTTCGTATCGTTTCGTATTCCCGGTAAATTCAAATTTGGCAGCGTTTCCTCTCATTTGACATAAATAATTGGCACATAATGAGCATAACTTGAAGCAAATTACAGCGCGTGAGCTTCGAACGCTAAGCAATTGGGCGTGTTGGGTGAAGGGTGTTTAATGGAGGGCGGTGGGTGTGATCAACCTACAATAGGACGCCTTGAGGTATTGGGCAACATTGCTCTGTGGGTTGGGTAAAACTTAAAAATACGTACGAAGCTGTAGATGAGCTTGAGCTAGGACCAAGGCAAAATGAACGCCAGTTTCAGTTATCAGCTTCTTCTTTGTAACTCACTGTGTGTGTGTGTGTGTATTTTTTTTCCTGGTATTGTTACTGTTGCTGGCACATTTTGTGCGATATTTTTACTATGCTCTGCTTCTTGTTAAGCTCTGCCAACGTTTTTCTTTAATTATTCAAAAGATAATTACACTAAAAATTTTTTGTCATTTGCAAAACGGCGACAACGACAACGACTACGATGGCGATGCCATCCCCAAGTAACCCAACGTGGAGCATAAAATCTATAGACACTCTTTTCTCCATTCATTTTTTTTTTCTTATTTTTCTTGTATTTTTCTTGCATTTTTCTTTTTTTTTGTATTTTTTTTTAGGGTAAAGTTTACAGCGAGAAATTTGCAGTAGAGCGCTAAAAATTCTATTTTTATTTTACTTTTCATAATTGCCAACGAAGCAAACTAAGAGGAGTTGTAACAACAGCACCGGATGCCTGCGGAAAGTTGAAGGAAACGCAGCCCAGATACAAAAATAAGCGGCTTGGCACACAAGATACAGATAAGGATACCAAGTGGGAGGATGCCACACATATGCTAAATGTAGGTATACATAGCGTATGAAATCAGAGAATGGACAAGAATCTGTAAAGAGTTGCAAATCAGACTAACAGATGCTGTTACATTCATGTCCTTAAGCTGCTTCTGCAGTTTTATATAATTAATAAAAAAAAAAAATATATATTATGATAAAACCCTGAAGATGCCAACAGAAAAAAGGTACAGGAAATGAAGCCTTTGAGGGATTTCTGATGGGTAAGTTGTTGATATGCTTATAAACGTCTTAAAATAGATTTTAAGTTTTAAAAGTTAAGTCTAAAAAGGAAATTATATATCATTACGCAAAAACCATTAAAAAGGGTTTAACTGCAAAAGGATATAAGGCAAGTTTCATATTGCGTAACACTTTCACTGAAAAGCAAAACAAATTTTTCTCAGAATTTAATATAATTGTTCAACATAGTTGCTTATAAAGGATTTATATATCGATTATAGCATGTCCTTAAAGTATTTAGTATCTTATTTCAATGCTGATCTGGATAAAATTAAACCTATATACTAGATTATTGTTGGCAAAGCAAATTGTATCCTGATTGCCTTGTGGCACATTGCCAAACTCTTTTGGCACTTTCAATTAACTTTTCCATTTAAGTTTTAATAAGGTCCTTGACTGCTCTGCTAGTTTACATAAAAAGTGTCTATCCTGTGGGTAAATTTAAGCATATGCCAGGCAACAGGCTCTCACTCGAACAAAAGACTACGATAATTATCGAAACATATTTAATAATAACAAATAATAATAAAAAATATTCCACAGACAGTTTGGTACCAGCTGCCTTACTTTATATAAATATGTATAAGTATATATATAGTATTTGTATTTATATTTTATATATGTATATATGTGTTTGTATGTCGGCCTGTGCAGCGCTCATAATTGGTAGAAATTAACGTGACCGTACAATCAATATTTATCGTCTATATAAAGTGCTTGCATATATTCATACTCTACTTTATGGCAACTATATATTTTTATATATATAAATGCATATATTTAAATAAGTATATATACATATTTATACTTTAATTTATATATATATATGTATATATTTATTTATAGCTGGTTAACTGTAATTTGTGCTCGCAGCGTTTGCAATTTCATTTAAATTCAAGTTAAAAGCTGAATTTTTTAAGAGTGTTGTTGTTGTTGGTGTTGTTGCATTTGTTGATTTTGTCCATCAACAAACAAAAATTGCACGCAAATTATGAACCGCAAATGTGCGTGCCAGTCTGGCCAATATGGGCCTAAATGGTCATGACTCTAGGTAAGAGTAAAGGGTTTGCATATAAAATATAAAAATGGCAACATCTGCGCAGCCTCAACAAAACAAAAAGGACTCGCATCTATTTTTAATGGACATATATTCATACATTGTATTTACACAGGCTTTAAAATAATATTTTTGTAACCGATTATTAATATATAACTGTAAATATATACACAAACGCTTATTATCAGAGCAGAATATCTTTTCCGTAGGTCCTTTTTAAACTTTGACTTTTATACTTACTTTTGTTACTGTTTGAAGATTCTTTTGAAGCCTATTCTATTGTTTGAAATTTTTGGTCAAAAACTTTATAAACACATCAACAACAGTTGAAACTACATTGTGGCAAGTTGAAAATTGGCAAGTGGCAGCCGCACTCATATCTGACTTGCAGATGCAACACGTGGCCCTTGCGTGCCTATATGCAGTTGCTAGGTGTCAAGAAGTTAGTGGCAAGCTTACATTAAAAACAATAAATACTTGCCACAATTTATGCAACATCTGAATGGAGTAGAATGTGTGCAACTTGCAAGCAAAGTTACTTTTTCCCCTTTCAACATATAAAATATTTTCCCTTACACTTGAAAGTTTTGTTGCAAGTACTTAAAAGAGATAAATTTTTTGATGTGTGTAAAGCATTATTAATAAGCTTAATCAATTATTAAATATACATTTTATGGCTTTTAAGCATATTTAATACATTTTTTATACAATTTATGTGGGCTTCATATAAAGCTCATTAGCATAATCTAAATCTCCATTATGCCATAGGTTGAAATTTTAAAGGTTCTGATTGGTTTAAATTCTGTTGCTGTTAGCTGTTTTCATATTGGCTACCACAACGAAACCACAATAAACTGAATTGTTGTATATTCAAAATTCATATTCAGTGCTTACCCACTTTAGTTAACACTTGGCCAACTCGTTGGCCAAATGCACAACATAAATATGCCTCGCACGTTTACAGAGCGAAGGACCTCATGCGATATTCGCTAACTGTTGTAGGTTGCGGTAACGCTTTCCAACAATGTTAACTGCTTATCGATGATGTGCAAATTAAATTCGAGCCTGTCCTATGAGCCATAGAATGGGTCTTTACTGTAAGTGGGGCAGATAGCAGGACATTGATGGATGTGAGGTGGACGTGTCACAGACCGCAATGGTAAATATTTTTTACACTTCGAAATTATGGGTAACAGACAATACGACAACTGGACAACAGGAATACAGGACAACAAAAACAAAACAAAATAAAGCTAACAGTTCATTGCGGCTGAAAAAATACACAAATGAGTATTCTATAAACAAAAGGTAAAAATTTGCTATAGTGTCGCCACCTGCTGGGCGGTGGTGCAGGCGGAGCTACAGGTTTTGCGGTGTCCCTTTTCATTTAGTGTTTTTATGCAATGAAAGCAGAAAAACAGAAAATTTAAACCAGAAACTGCAATGAAATGCACACAAAATGCAACTAATTTTGTAAGAACAATAGTAGGCGGATATTGTTACAATTGGGTGTGGCTACGACTCTAGTTATACTTGAATTAACAGTTACAGTAGGCTACGGCTTTTGTTTCAGCTAAAATGTTTACTTAACGACTAACTTTGTAGATTTTCTCATATTACAAACATTTCTTTTACTATCAAGTACTAATATTTTTCTTCATATAATATATAATACATTTTTAATTTTTATATATTTTCTTTTTGTAAATTCCTAAACAATTTAAAATGGTTAAACCGGTGGCAAAACCAAAAGTTGTTAGAAATGTACACAAAGTGCAAAAACAAAAACACCTTTTAAAAAATATAGTAAAAAATAGGATTTTAAAACTTTGGCCACTGATAGAAATGGACACGGATTTTATGCAGAAACTATATAAAGAGCGCAAGGAACGTTTAAGTAAATTTAGGGTCAGAATAATTTAATTAAAGAATTATATTTAAAGAATATCGGTAAGTGGACGAAAATTTATGATTCTTATATGCAGAAACTAATCCAAATCTAATAATAATCTAATCTAAAATATTGATATAGCTCTATACCTTGAAAGCAAGACAAATGCAAAAAACCATCCGTATTATGTGGATGAGGTCGAAAATTTAATTCTTTTACAATTATTAAGAAATCGTTAAATTAGGAGTTTCTATCAAAATTTCAAATTCGATACGTTAAATAAAACTATAATTATATTTTCAATATAATTTCGTTCTTTTTATCTGTTTAAAAAACACTCTCTAAAATCAGTTTGATCTAAATTACAAATTGAAGCTCAAAGAAAATACAATATGCTAATATTCTGTTGTATATTTTTTACCTTTTTTTGAAAATCATAAAAACTAAGTTCGCAGCATTTAATTTCTATGCTGTTGATTATTAAGTTTTATAATTTTCTTAAATTTTGTTTAAATCTTATTGCCATGAATTTAAATTTAAATAATTAATTAGTAATTTCTTGACTAGACCGAAAATTGGCTAAAAATTTTGTTGTTAATTATTGAGTTTTGAATTTAGTTTGTTCGAGCAAAGATTAATGAAAGCTTTTCTTAGGGCATTATTAGCATCGGCACTTCCATTACAAAGTTTTGTTGTTGTTGTTGTTGTTGTTGTCGTCGTCGTTGTTGTTGCTGTTTTTGAGTTGTTGTTACTGTTGTGACTCTGGGCACTCTTTAGATTTTCCATGCGTAAGTTTTGTTTGTAAAATCTATGCTTAAGCATGTGTGGCAAGCCAGTGTATAGTACATGTGTATGTTTGTATGCGTGCATGTGTGTGTGTGTGTGGAATATTTGTTTGTGCGTGTTGCATGGTTTGTTGGTGCGTTTGTTTGTGGCCCGCTTAATCCTTTCATTTTCATAACTCGTCATAGAATGTAAACAAGATTAAGTTAGTTTTCTGTACTGCTCAAGTAGCTTTGGCTCTCCCAGAGTTTTGAAGCTGCAGCTGGAGCTGTTGTTGGGTGAGGCCAGGACATAAGGGTATGCAATATGCTGCGCCTGGGTATGGGCCTGGGTCAGGGCCAGCAACAGCACCAGAATTCTGAGTTTGGACTGTGACTGTAGCTATGACTATGGCTGTGGCTGTGGATGTGGCTGTCGTCTGCCCACAACAAGTCCACCAAGTGACTGTTGCAATTGCTTTTGTTGTTGTCGTTGTTGTTTTGCTTATTGTTGTTGTTGTTGTTGCTGTGCTTGTTGTAGCTGCTGTTGCTGTTGGCTTTATACTAAAACTCAGCAAAAGTTTTCGTATTAAAAAGTTGGACGTAAGGATTTCACAAAAGCTTCCGCCGCATTATATTGAGAGCTGATTTTTAGGGTGCAATAGACGATACAACAACCCGCTCTACCCTACCCCACCCCACCCCACATACACGCCCCAGCAGCTTTATAACCCAGCCAGGCTTATTCTGATTTGATTGCCAAGTGACATTGCATTTGTTGTGTTTGTTTTCTATATGCATGTGTGTGTGTGTGTGTGTGTATCTGCCTGCTGCTGCCAGCACTAATAGTAATTAAAATTGTTACAAATGAAATTTATATGCAGAGTGTTGAGCACAACGCGAATAATCAATAAACGTGCTTCTGCTAAAGGGTATAACTTATGCTGTTTAGGATAGCATATGCTGTGCATTAGTAGCTGATGTACAAATGATCCTTGATCCTTTACTTTATACATCAAAAGTTGGCTCAAGTTAAATGGGAAAATTTAAATAAATATCCCTTGAATTCTGTCGATTCGCTATTTGGTCAGAGTTTGCTGCATAAAGTTGAATTGGAGATCAATGTAAACTTAAACTGGGTATATGCCAGGATATATGGCAGGATATAATTTGCAGGCGATATGTTTGTTAAGTGTGCGGCTTTCGAGTTGCATTTTATTTATTTAATGTATTTGCAAGACATTCGCCTTGGGCAGCAAAACCTCAGACCGCATAAAATAATCAAGTTTTGTTTTGCTGCTCGATTTGTAGCCATGCCGCATGGCCATGCCCACTAACTGCAATTTGTGCGCCTCCTGTCGTATGGTTAGACTTAGTATTGCGGTAGGTAGGCGTGGTCTGGCCTGCAGTTGTGTGGTGGGTGCGTATATATATATATATATATATATATACATTTCGAATGCATTTCGAATGCATTTCGATGCGTTCTCCTCGGCATATGTGAATTTCCTGTAATAGATCTTGTGGCAAACATAAACTGCATGTTAAATGCTTACGCCTGCGGCTCACACATACACACACACACACACACAGATGCATGCACTGATGAGCTCAATAGTAAAGTGCACTACGTGTGAGTAAATGTGAGTGTCTGTGTTTGTGTGTGTGTTTGAGATGTGCGTGCGTCATGCTCAAATGATAAATTGTTACCGGCACGACCTGGCGGGCAGGCAACTTTGTTGAAGTAACTATAAGAAGAGAAGATGTAGCAGCGTGCAGTAGGAGCTGCAGCAGCAGATGGCATTACCATGTTGCAACTTGAAGATGGAGCCATAGTGATAGCAAGAGATAACATACGATGCATAATAGTTGATGCCACACAATTTACACATATTAAGTAATACTACCGGTAACTGCTATTTCAATGGGTTTATTCGTAACTATCATGTCTGTATGCATAAGTGTGTCTATGTATGTGTACATTTGTATATATGTGTGTAAGGTTGATAAGTGTGCATCGGTCGACGCTTGCATAAACTAGACAAATTGCAACAAGATGGTAGGCGAATCCTTTCACTTAACTAAGGACCCAATGCTCTGGTTTGTATAAACGATTATTGCATTTATATAGATAGTTACCCAAGTGGATGAACTGCTTGTGATTGCATATGCGTAATAATATCCTGGCATATATAAATGTATACACAATGAAAGTATACTTACTTTCCATAATAATAAAGCTAATGCTATTATAATATGACAATCATATAAGTACACATAACTTGGATATTGAGTGTAAGTAATGCCGATAAGTTAACTTAATCTGCAATAGCTTCGAAAACTTATGCATATCCTGTGGCAAGTTTTACTCAACCTTTACCTGTAAGGATGCATACTTTATCCGCTTTCAATTAGATAATCATGTCCTCCCGGCTCTGTTCACGTATTGAGCGCTTTGGTCGCCTATAAATTTTACTTTGCCAACTTTTGTGGGTCAACCGGAAATGTATTTTGATTTAAAATGCGTAAAGCGTTCGACTTTGCGTATACGTAATGTGAGTATGAGACTGAAAATGAATGTCTATGAGGTGGCGAAAGAGGGTGGAGTGAAGGTTGTTGTAAACTTTTGGCCAGTTCCTTTTCAGTTCAGACTTTGCTTCGACGACGCTGCATGTCAAGTGGAAAATTAAGATTGATTACGGCAGATAAGCCGTTGAATTTACAACGAATTTAATTGATTGCATGTGCACTCGACTGTATGTATGTATGTGTGTGTGGGTGTGGATATGAGTATGAGTGTGTAAAGTGGTGAGGTTAAATATGTATAACATTATTCGGTTGAATACTACAAGTCTCTACATATATATATATATATATATATATATATATACATGTCAACTTGAAAGTGGCAACCTGTCAATTGCTTAGAGGCGACATCGAAATGCACAACTTGCAATTTAATTGCATGGCCAGCAAAAAAGTGAAAAAAGGTGGAAAAACTAAAAATAAGAAGGTAAAAAAGGTTCTTCTTTGTGCTCGCTTCAGTTGCTACACTCACCTGGCAACAGCTCGTTAAGGTGCCAACAACAGTTCACAAAAGAAAAGTTGTGGTAATAAGGCAAAGATGATGGCAGCCGCAGTACAAACGTAGCAGCAGCAAAAGCAGCAGCAGCAGCAGCACAAGCAGCAGAAGTAGCGTCAAAGCGCAGTAGAAACACTTCTGACGCGTACAGCGGCTTTGATATCCTATAAAATATTTATAAATTTAACTAAATAAGGTATGCACAATCAACAATAGATAGAACAAATATAGAAATTTTCATTATGAAAGATAATCAAGAGTTTATTTCAGTAGGAAAAGAAATAGAAAAATACTTTTGTTTAAATAATGCCTTCAAATCCAGGGAACTTATATAAAATCTGAGATAATATAGCTATATTTCATAATATAGCTATACTTTCAGCTGAAAGTAATAATTAATTAAGTTACAGCTGATATCTAAAGGATTTTAATACTATATCCTGCGCTTCGTGTGCTGCCTGCGTCCTAGTAAATTTTAGATGCAGTTCTCTTATGCTTAACATCAACTGATATTCTTATTATATACTTTTTCTATGGTATATTTCACTCTTATATATCCTTAGAAGCTTTCGGTTTCTTAAGATCCTTGTTGTTGCACTTGCGGTTGCTACTTGTTATACCATTTTATACCCAACGTGTTGGAGCAAATGTTTATGTTTGTTTACTTATGCATGCGTGCGGGTGTTGGTCGCGTGTTTGTATCTATCTCTCTCTCTCTCTCTCTCTTTCTTTCTGTATATGTATGTATGTTTGTGGGTGTGTATAAATTGCAGCTGTGTCTTGTGCACTTGTATCAATGTACACATATAACCATAACTCTGTATGTGTAACTGTATTTGTGTGGCATTCATTTCAATAACAAAACTAGCTCAAGTCACTTGTTACCACAACTGACGCACTTATCTGAAAATATTATGCAAGGACAAACAATGCGAAAACTGAACTAACGACAAATCTGCTGCTGCTAGTTGTTTTCCAGCTGCAAGTATTTCCTTTTGTTTATTTATTTTTATTTTTTTTTTATTATTATTATTATTTTCTAACAGTTCAGATAGACACAAGAATAAAGGCTAATCGGCTTGACAAGTTAATGCAAATATTTTCGTCTCGATTCAATTGGCATTATAATGTATAGAGCTCAACACGTGAGATGTGGCTTAAAGTTGGCAATTAGCTTTCAGGATTTTCAGCGTACTCACAAGTATTAGCTCTTCTAACTGTGGCTAATAAAACTTTGAACGTGCATTTGTCATAGAATTTATGATGTTGGTAGAAAATGGCAGTGGTAGTGGGAGTTACCTGTGGGTGCAAGTGATGTGGGAGGGAAATTCTGACAACAACAAGGACATTTCGTTTGCTGTTCACTGAGTTTTATCTAATAAAATCTAGAGTGTTTAATCCTTTGCACTCGGCTGCCATCGGTTGCCTTCTCCACTTGGCCAACAGTAGCAGAGACGCAGTTGCAGTTAAAGCTTTAGTCGCATTCAGAGTCACAGCAACCAGCTGTGGCTTAGAATCCGTTGCAATGCTTAATGCTCTTGCACCATTTGCCTTTTCGATGCTTTTAGAAACTGCTTTAACTTGTGCTATACATATACTATGGCTTTAGTTTTACGAAGAATATTCCCATATTGGTTTTTGTAGAGTATTTGATATGCGTTATCAGGTTGATAGTTTTTCCATTATCTAAAAATTCATTTCGTTGTCTGGTCCAGCTCGTTGCACAATGCAAAGGCGATGTATTTGGAAAGAGTTTTGGGCTGTGGTGCAATGGCACAAGGATTCAGGATACGGCACATTGCGTTGTGCTTCGTTCGGCACTCGATCAAATTACTTATTGTTACCGCGCCGCAGGATGCGCTAGTGCCATTAATACAAATAAAGTGACACAAATACGAGTACAGTCTTGCTTCAGGCACATTCAGCTAACAAGAGTATGGCATAGACTGGCATGGACTAGTTATAGTTAGGACACCCCATGGTTTTGGCCAGGTACGATGTTGCTTGCTGCTTTATGCCATAACTGGCCATGGTGCTAGTGCTAGTGCTGCTGCCATTGCCATAACTTTTGCCCACTGCTGCAGATTTAGCCAAGTGGAAGACTAATCTCTGAATTCGCCAGCAAAAGCAATGGCAACGGCAACGGCAACAGCAGCAAAACTTTGAACAATGGGCAAGAAAAGTTTAGAAACTAGTCGTAGCCGTCGTCATCGTCGTCGTCGTCGTCGTCGTCGTCGTCGTCGGTGAGCATGTCAACTGTGCGCAAGAACAACGACTGGTATTTGGCTTGACGGTGGGTGGTCTTGCTTGTCTAGATTGTCCGGCTTGTCTGGATTGTGCTCGTTGTCGTTCTTTGGGGGCGTCGCTATGCAACGAGGCGTTAAAACAGTCAACAACCAGGTGTGAGAGTTAAATGAAAGAGCAGCAGTAGTCAAAGCAGCGTTAGAAGGATAAGGTGAAAAATAAAAGGAGCGACTTGTAGTCAGTCGATTAAGCGCATAGAATGAGTGGCCTTTGATAGATTTTTCAATTTGCATCCTTGCTAGATAAACAGTAAGGACGACTGATTTGTTGACCGGCCAAAGTAACAAAGCGGCCTTCAATTTTCTTTTCCTTTTGCCGTCTACCAGACAAATAGTTCAAGTGTCGAATACCCCTTGCCCCTTACCTAATAACTCTACCATACTGAAGGTCACAGAGGGCAGCATAGGACAAGTGTACCTCTTGGGGAACAACAATAACAAAACGTACAAGAATCGGACAGCTGCCCTTGAGTCCATGTCAGTTAGTTTAGTTTTTTCTTCTTTCTTCTTTTTCTCTCTTATCCACATTGCACACATAAAGCGCTTAAAGTGGGTAGATTAGCTCTGCGCTAGACAACGCTGAGGTGTAGGCAAAAGGACGATTCAGTTGGCTATAAAATAATGAGAAAAAAAAGAAAACAGCGAAAAATAAGAGAAACAGTCAAGCTATCTGCATAATCGCCGGGGTTTCTAAGAAAAAGTAAAATGTAAGAGCTTATTTGTAACAGACGTATAAACAAGCTGTAAATAACTTGCTGTAACTTTAGACCTCTCGAGTAGAGCATCTTTAATTAGGCAATTAGCTAAATTTAATTAAGAATTGTGTTTTTAATTGTATCTAATGATATTTTTCTATTATTTTTGCACTTCTTATGTATAATTAAAAGCTATGTAAAGTAACTGCTTATGCTTAATCTACTTGGGCAACCAAGCGTATGAGTGATATTTTCTAAGCAATTTCACAACCTATTTAATAATAGATTTTGGAAAAGTTGCTCAAGTTTACTTTTTTATACTTATCTAACGGTTATGACTTGCTCATTAGACGCTGTGGCTCATAAAACACCTCATTAGACCATTTGGGCCACATATGAAAGACATTTTTCCCTTTTGATTTGATTCTTATACTTTGTATACTTCCTCTGCCTTTACTTCTACGGACTGAAGTGAAGGATATAAGAAAAACAAATACTCATATAGAATATATGGAAAATATCTCGTTATTTTTTATTTGTTTTGTTTATTTTTTGTGTTTTTTGCTTCCTTTTTTTTTGGCTTCTTATTGCAAATGCCAAATGCTGCGCCCATATGTAGGCAATGGTTTTTTTTTCTGCCGGTGCCATTTCGCTGAGCTCATTGCCTCATTGGTGTGCACATGTCATCCACCCGCCTAACAACTTCTCCTCCACAATGTCTATAGCAGTGTGAACCCAATACACTTACCAAATATTGTTGTTGCTGTTGTTGTTATTGTTGTTGTTGTTATTGTTGTTGTTGTTGCTGCTGTCGTTTTTGGCGTCGATATTTTACAAACTGTGCGGCAGTGAAATTTATGTTTTTGCCTGTGCGGCAAGTCAATGAATTGCAACAAATTTCGCCTGCTTGCGGCTTGTTAGGCGGCATTTATTTATTTATTTATCGCGTATTGCCTTTACTTGTCCTGCCAGTATAATAAAGACAGGATATGCGGGAATGGTACAGTAGAGTACAGCACAAGAATGGAATGAGTTTGGGTTGGAATGGGGCACAGGGGGAGGTTATGGCATGGGTAGCTATAGTAGATGTCAGGTGTCGTTTGCTCTGTGACTTTTGTGTGTATGTGGTTAAAATTTTTAACTCCATGCGGCCAAGTAGCGTAACGGTAAAGAGGACAAAAAGACATTGAAGTCACTGGACAAAAGTGGAGTAGGGCTAGAAGGGCATATAAGCGCAGTGCGCGTTCATTTGGATTTATGTTGTGTTACGGATTTTTGTGGCCTATAAATTGTAATTACTTTAACGCGACTAAATGAGTTTTTGGCCCAGGCATTAGCCGACGTTTTTCCCATTAATGTGCTTCTTGTTCTGTTTTTTCTTATTGTTATTGTTGCGGCTTTTCGAGCATTTTGTTGTAATGGTCGTAATTAAAATTGGTTGCTTTCATAATGTGATTGGCCTGACTGAACACTGAACAGTGAACACTGAGCACCGAACACTGAACACCAAAATACTGAACTGTGAACATTGAACATTCAACATTGAACTTAGAACATTGTACATTGAACATAGAACTGTTGAAATTGTAGCAAATATAATGCTCGATATGGTTTCGCTTCGTTATAATAATAAAAAGCCATATATCAAAGTACATGAGCCACAAATAGTCGCAAAGCAAAAGTCGCACGATTTATTGACAGAGCAGGTGAGCGAATGTTGAGCAATTTGATTTCAAGTAATACAAACTTTGACCTTTGCTCTTTGCTCTTTGCTGCTTGGCTAACAGCCCACAATTTCAAACTAAACAAATTCACACGATTCGTTTCATTGCACAGACATAGAAACAGTAACAAAAATAGCAACAGTCAGTTACTTTTTGGGTTGGGGTATTTGGGGATTTGGAAATTTGGGTTTGGGTGTAGGTATGGGTATGGATTGGCGTAAGGTTAACTTTCTGGCTGGGTAACTACAACAAAATCAGTCAACTCGTCATAGACTAAATACTTGTGAGCTCATTCCGCATGAGAGATGGTGTAGAGTGACTGCCACATTATGGGATGTGCTGGATATTATACCCATACCCACAACCATACCAACAGCTATACACACAGCCATACCCACAGCCATAGACATACCCATGGATATGCCAGGACAGATAGGCAAATAACGTTTTGCACAAATCGGCCGCAATTGGCAAACTAGCCAAATTAGAGAATATGCAAATGCAAGCAACATGCACACAAAGTGGATACCAAACGAGGTGGAGTCAGTGCTTCTAATGCTTATGTTCTTTTGCAGGCGGGGGGCAGTAGAGAGTTGATGAAGCAGTATTAAAACGAGAGACATTTCTAGTGATGTGCGACAGCTGTGACTGACTGTGATTTGCTTATAAATGTGACAACAGTCAGTTTATGTCACTATAAAGCAAAGTTTAAAGGAAAGATTTTTGAAGATAAGATTCAGACATTACTGATAACAGAAAATACATTCAATATATATATATATATAAAACGTAATGCATGAATTGGGATAAGTTAGGATAAAGCATAGAAATCTGTTAGAGTTTACCTTCCGCACAGGGGTTATACCTTTGGGGTCAACTGTAACTTTGTCTGCAGCTTGACTTAAATTCATATTTATTGGGCTTATATCAAATGTTGTGACCTTTTCAATAAAAGGTTTGTTAATGCATAACAAATAAGTAGGGTTTCATGATATTTTATTCAAGCAAATCCTATAGAAATTTTTAAGTATGTAGATTTCTATTGTTTCTAATGTATTTTATTTAAAGTTCTCACAGGGATTTATATCCAGTTTCAAACGATAGTGTAGCCGTACAGTGAAAGTTGTTATTCATCTCTGGTGCAAAGTACCTAAACTTATCAACATCATTAGGTTGAGTAATCATCATTAGAATTTGCAATAGACTGCAGTAGCAGCTTGTTCAGCATCATCTTCTTCATTATTAGCAATTTCATGATGATGTTCATTATTGTAAATGTCAGTGGCAAAAGGTTTATAACTGACTGCTGCGGTTCGTTTGTCGTCTTAATTCAAGGCTGAGAACTTTTGGCCAGCTTTCATTTTGCTACCGTAAATGTTGGCCACTTTTGGTGTTGACGTGTTGGCCAACCAAACAACTAACAGTAACTAAAATGGCAAACACATTTTGGGCTATTTAATTTGTCTAAAATTTCTAACAACTTGTGCAATTAAAAGTCAATTGAAGGCCCGCAAATTGTCTCAATTTGAGTTGCACTTAAATTTATCATCGAAGACAGAGAGAGACACGAAGAGTGAGGGCAAAGAGGGGGAGATTTTAGCAAAAAAGGTAATACATACAGAAATATTTAAAGCATATATATAAATTGAATCAAGTGACGATTTTGATTGATCAAATAGCTCAGTGTAAGCCATGGCTCAAAAACGTCAAAATTCTACTTCCAATTTTTTGGTTTTGGTTCAGAACTCGGGACACAGGACGCAGGATGCTGGACGCAGAACTTAGGGCTTAAGCTACAGGCTCAGATTCAGGCAGTTATATGAGGGTGCATATGTTTTTCGTCCAACACTAACCCATAAATCCCTGCCCATGGCCGTATCCCTTGAGGTCATCAAATACACACACTCATACACTCACTCACACACACATATATACGTGTATATAGAGACAAATATACAGCGTCAACCGATTGCATTTGGGTATTGGGGATTAACGTTGCTGAAACTGTTAAAATGAAATCCGTTCGTATGTCGCCATCGTCGTTGAGATCCTTGTACAAACTGTCGCTGGTTACACCAAAAACAACAACGGCAATAACAACAACATGAATGATACAACCAGAAGAAAAAGAGCCAACTGAACAACAACAACTCCAAAAACAACACGATGAACACAAACATAAAAACAAAAAAAAAAGATAAAAAAAAGAGAAGAAAAGAAGATATGACAAAAAGGCATTTGTAGCCATAAAAACACTGCAATTTGTATTTGAAATTGCCGCAAAATCCCAGTAGCAGTCAACGGGCCCAGTCGACAGAGCAGCTCAACGCAGTTGAATATGTATGAAATTGACGTTGCTTCTCCAAAAACATAAGCCTGGCAGCTACTGCATCAGCAGTGGCAACAGCACTGGCAGCAGCAACAACATAAGCGGCAACACTGCCACACAGTAGCAACATTTTCTACATATTCTCGCAGTCAAATCCACCCGGGAGCGCGTTTCACGCGTTTTACGCTGCGTTGCGTGCGTGCGGCGCATCATGCTCATTGTTTATTGTGCTGTGTGTACTTATGTGTGTGCATGTGTGTGTTTGTGTATGTATTGTCTGCATGTGCTTGCGGTGTGCGCTTAAAGGTAAGCAATTGGTTTCTATCTGCGAGCAGTGCAACTCTATGCAAAAACTTTAACCCGTTTGAAAATTGTTTCTTTAAGGCAATTTTAAAGCGAATATTAAATATAATTTAACTGATTTTAGTATACAAAATTTATCAATTAAACATATAGTTATATGTTTGTATTGATACAATAAATTATATGTATTACTTTGAACACTTTCCAAACAATTTCTCTTGACACAAGGGGCAATCAAGTGTTTTCTATGGCATGTGAAGCACTTTTAGGTACAAGCACTGCAAAAGGGTTAATTTGACGACTTTTGATGGTTTTCATCAAAACTGAAGTTAAATTTCAAAGTTGTAGTTGCAATTGCAGTTGCTGCTCCAGTTACTGTTGCTGTTGTTGCGGTTGCAGATGGTGTAAAGACCGCAAACAATAAGCCGAATGAAGCACGAGGCAGGCTAACAAAATGGTTGAATGGCTGTTGAAAGCTATGTGAAAGAGGGAGAGAGGGAAAGAGAGAGGTTCTGTTGAGTTAGTAGGCGTAGACGAAGGTTTGGTTTGACACGCATGTTAAGCATTAGAAGCGAAACGCACTGAGACCGCAATCAATATTTTATCAAAAGCAAATGCGTTGAGCCAGCCGAAAATAAAAGAAAAATATGAGTGGAAGGCGGAAAAGACAAAAATGAATCTGTAGAAGATAAAGCAGCTGCAAAGAGATAGAGAGAAAAAGTAGAAGAAATGAAATGAGAAAGCAGCTAACTGTATAGAAATTGCAGTTGAGTTTTTTTTTGTTTGTTTTTTTTTTTGTGGTCCGTTGTCCAAGTCGTCAAATCAGCTTCATGACAGGAGAGGGGTAAAGGATGTAAAAAAGAGGTGAGACCTTGGTACTGGAGGCTATTTACTATTCATGCTAAGCCATGGCGTGTGCAAAAAGAAAACTGCAAACAATGAAAAGCAAAAGCACACGAAAAGCTAGTCCATGGAATGGGCATGAATAATAAAGGATTCAGCGCCCCTGAAAAAGCTAGCTAGAGGCACAAAAATACATATAGCTATATATATAAGCATATATACATGGGACGAGCACTGATTCATTGGGTGAAAGATATAAAGAATAGAAGATATAGAGTAGATTCTGAGTAGAGAAGAGTTGAGTAGAGTATAGAGAAAGTTTCATTAAGCTGCTTCAGCAGATACGTTAATAAATGATTACAAGCAGTCAGTCGTCAGTTTCTCAGTTTGTCAATTTGTCAATGTCATCAATCATAAGTAAGTATTGCAATCAATTAATTTGCCCTTGGCCTATTGCTAAGAAACAGGCAATATGTTAGTTATGTTTGCATCAGGGATAGTGCATTGCAAATTTAAATGCAATTCATGTCACATTCATTTACTTACTGGTTACTCTCCAGTTTTTGCACAATGACGTTGTCAGTAATTTGGCCAAAAAAGGCTTGTTAAATGAAAATACAGCAGTTGCCAGACTTCTACTAACAGTTCTTGGTAGCCCAATGGACACTAGTTTGCATGTCCATGTGTCTTATCTGTCACTTCCAGCACATAACAAAGTGTCAATAAACGAATTTGGTCGAAAAAAAAAAACAAAACTAACAGGCACACCAGCAACAGCAGCAGCAATAGGAGCAGCAACAGCAGCAATAGCAGAAGCAACAGCAATGGCAGCAGCAGTTGCAGCTGTAACAGCAAAAGAAACAGGTGAAAAGGATTCTAACAAGGAATAGGAAACGTATACAATGCACAATGTTTGGGGTTGAGCCTCATGTTTGTTGCCTCGGGTACGCTTTTAGCCAAGTTGATTAAGTCCTTGACCAAAAGGTGTTTTAGAGGCATTTTTCAGTACGTCGCTTTGGACCGGGCTGAAACCTAAAACACAAAAGTGTTGGTATGAGCTCTGATACTGTGAAAATGTGTGAAATAGTGACAAGTCTGTGATTAGTTCCTGTTTCTGACAAATGTGCAAATAATTGCAATTAAAGGACCAATAAATCTTTGAGCAAACGAACACAAAGTAAATTTGAAAATAAATTGGTTATATCCTTTGGGTTTTTATATGTTTTCTTTAAGAAAATCAATAGAAATTAGTAAAGGGAAATGTGTTTGACAGAGATTTAAAACCAAATAAAAATGTGTTTTTAAATGTATATAAAACTTAAAAAGGAAACTGTATTCAAAACTAGTAACAAATGTCAATCCTTTTGATCCTAAGAACTTAATAAAAATGTATATATCTAAGGATTAAAATTTTCACACATAAATCGCTCAGTTTTTTTATTCTTTTTAAGAACATTTCATAGTTTATAATATTAAACGTTCCTATAGAGTAAAGTAATGTTACTTTTGACACGTAACGCAGAATGTCCTTTGACCAATTCCAATTTGTTGAACTCTGACCGCAAAAGTCTCTAAGCCCAAATCACTTGAATACTTATTATACACGAAACTGGCAGTTGTCTGCTTACCAAAAGTTGAAAGCTCTTACTAACCACATACTCGTAGTGCACACAGACTATCCATTTCATAGTCATATATACTCATTCAAATGCATACTCACACACATACACATACACATATACATGCACATACATATGAACATAGACACTGACAGAGGAACCAAAAATTTGTGCTCTTTTGAAAGGCCCAAAAAAGTAGGCTAATGCCAGTTTCTAGTGGTTGCCCGTAGAGTCGCAGTGAAGTGTGTGGCTGTAAGTGCACTTGTTACCAATTAAGCTAATCCGTCAGATAATTAGTAACATAACATACACACACATATACATGGACTTACATATATAAGTATATATATATATATATATATATATATGTATATATATGTCTGTATATACTATACACATGCAGCAAGTCCTTCTGGCAAGTCTTGTTGGTACTATTGCTGCCTTAGCACATGCAATTTATAGCCGCACGTGGTTGTTGCATTGCATGTATCACGTGACACTTGATTTCCGGCGCAGTTCCCAGTTGCCTTTGCCCAGTTCCGTCTCCTGCTGGCTGTACTACTGTTTGCCTTGCTTTTCTTTGCGACTTTTCTAATTTGGACTCTGGCACAACATGCAACATAGAAGTAGTCATCGTCGTCGTTGTCGTTGCTGTCGTTGTTAATGTTGTTGTTGTTGTTGATGTTGTTGTCGTAGTCGAGGTTGTCGCGAAAATTTGTGGCTGGCACCTTATTAAAAGCGCCCAGCAGCTAAGCCTGAGCTTGTGCCTGAAGTAAGGTCCTCTAGTCATTTTCATTTTCAGTTTACAGTATTCAGTGTTCAACGTTGACAACGTTGCCACATCCTAAAACCTCATTCTCTCCTCTCTCATGTCTCTCTGTGTACTGGCATTTTTCGTCTTCGTTTTCGTCTCCATCAAGTGCAGTTGCAAATTGGCTGGCAAATGCCGTTGCCTGCTTTTAGGCTGGCTTATTAAAATTTCAGCGTGTTCATTTGCCTGTAAGCTGTAGAGGAGTGGTATGTGGCATGTGGTAAACTAGACGACTTTTGGGATTACCAAACAACTAGTTAATGTTTGATTTGCCAAACCCTACCTGCCAGTCAACCCAACAAGCCTGACACACATGGTTGCATTTTGGTGGCAAGCCTTTTACTACCTGCCACTTGCCACCTGCCACCCAGCACTTGCCACTCTCCAGCAATATACTGCCAACTCTCTAAACTGTGTTATCAAACTTAAGCTGTCAAAATGTTGACGAACTTTTACTGCTTGCCAGATTGAACATATTTTTTGCTGCTGCATATGTTAAACAAATTACTTTTTGCATCCTTACTCCAATTATTTTATAATAACAGAAGCAACAAGGATAAAAAAATCAATATTATCTATTTAACATATAAACAGATTATAAATTACCCAATTTAAAAAAGAAACTTTTCCCCTTAAAACAAGTTCAATTTAAGCTTAGCTTTAGGTGGCAGATTTACTTTGATAAATTTCACTTGAGTTTTCTCTTCATGCGTTTCAAAGGATTTAAAAAATTTACATTTAACTTTAGATGATTGAAGGCAAGGCATTAAAGCTGCTTTTCCAAAGTTTTTCAAACCTAAAAAAAACTATATTCCCATTAGTAAATTTTGGTATATCAATGTAAAGTTTAAAATTAAACTTCGATCCAATAACTATAATATGGCTGTTAATTAAATTAAATTATATAAATCCTTTAAAAAAAAGTTTGTTCATTCCTTCTCATATGCAAAGAAAACAAATTTTTGTGGTTAAATCCTTAAATCCTACTTAGCTATATTAAATTATTATTCCTATTATAATTGCATAACAATATCATTTGACTTACCCCAATAGGAAATCAATTAACGAGGCTAATTTCCACTTTAATTTAAACTCAATTAAATTTCAATTGTTTTATTTATATGCAACTTTTATGCTCTTATTGTGTGTTTTTTTTTTGCGTTCTATAGCTGCATTCTCCCCCCCCCCCCCCCATTGTTTATATTCAATTAAGCCACATAATAGTAAGGACTCTTTGCTCCTTACTTTTCACTTCGACGATTCAATTGAATTAGGAAAAAAATGAATAAAAAAAGAACAATAACAACGACAACATTGCTCTAATTTGTTTCTAAGTGCAGCAATCTTGAGTCGCAACTGGATTAACAACAAAAACAAAAACAAATACAACAAAAACAACAACAAACAACACTGAGAGTAGCTTCTCTAATGGCTAATTAAATCGCTTGAATTACAATCTAACAATATTAAAATATTACAATATAAACTTTTTTTTTTTTTGCTTGCTTCCTCAGATTTACCAGCGTCGATAGCCTTCGGGTAACATTCCTGTGAGGGCACATCGAGGTTTGGGGCCAAAAATATTCAACAAAAACTTTTCACATTAAATAAAATACAAAATGCCCATTAACAGTTCGAGTGGATAAAACTCGGTTTGCATTTCCCCACACAGTTACAGATATACACACACACATATACTGAGGCATACACCCACACAGACAATGAAAATGTATAGAGACGACAACACACATATATATATATATATATATATATATATTTATACAGATATATAAATATATATATATGTAGAGGGCGTTTGCAAACAAAAATTGAATTTCAGTTCGAGGCTCAAACTGAAAATCGCGTTCGTTGTTAGGGTACAATTTAAAAGGGGAGTGGCACAAGAGGTTAGCAGGGGAGCGCCAGATTGGACTGGAGGGTGATGAGGGATAAAAATGATGGCAAGCATCGAAGGCGAATTGTTGTTGTCATGTTTTGTTGCTTGTTATTGTGTATTGTTGTTGTTGTTGTTTTTGCTGTTAGCTGGTATACAATAAAATACGTACGAACGACAACAAAGAAGTACAAATTAAATCCCAATTGGAGTTGACCGCAAAATGGAAGAGACCACAAAATTATAACCACAACGATGTGGGGAGAAACGCGTGTATCCAACAACAACTTGGGAGCGTTGCCAAGTTGGTATGAGCAGCGCTGGTGGATTGCCTTGCTCGATTCGATGGCTGGAGTGGCATCCATACAAAACGAGGCTGCAGATAAGCAGCGGCAACTTGTTTTGTTTAAGGGCGTTGTGGTGCGCTTGGGGCACAATTATGCCGGTGTGGTAGGCGGTAAGTGGGTGAACGCTTTCCGGCTTCTTGATAACCAGCCCAAAACACAAACCATCTGATTGCCTGCTTTGTGTACACACACACACACATACAGACGTAAACACACACATGGATATACTTATATATATATATTTATATATAGTTGAGAATGTGGTTTTATTTTGGCAATTGATCTGGCAATCGAACCAAAGCACAATGTTCACATTTAGTTTTGATAGGCCAAGCCAAGCGAAATTGATATTTATATTAAACGTAAGCTAACAATAAGCCTGGCTAAAAATATACCCAAATACACACACACACACACACACACACACTTACGGACCCACAGTCAGAGAAACTGTTATACGCACACATAGGGCGTATGCTTAATGTTTAGGCAACTGACTGTCGGATTTCCTCTTTGTTCAACATTGTGCTTCGATTGTAGTGAACTGTCTATTTATATAATCATTATTTATACACTATAATATTGGGTATATTGACTAATGCTTTAGCTAGCTAAAATTACCTTCAAATTAAAACTGGGCTTTATGCAAGTGTTGGCTTATAGAGTAGAAACCAATCACATAGCCCTTAGTAGAATATTTACAAATTGTGTGCATCTTTAACTGCCCGCTGCGTGTACCACATTATAATTAGCTAACAATAACAACATTAACAAGAACAACAACCAGAAAATTAACAACAAGAAGAAGCACAACAACAATTGTATTGGATAACTCGTATGGCAACGTCAAAGTTTGGCCTATAAATCGTAGCGCCAAAATTTAAATTAAAACCAAATAAATTAAACGCCTTTCATTGAAGATTAATGGCCTTAAAGCAGCAGCCGCATTCTGTGGAGTCTGTAGAGCTTATATAACGACTATGTATGTGTGTGTTTGTGTGTGTGTGAGTGTAGGCAACGGATGTTGGAGAAGACTGTGTGGCGCCTCCGAGGTTGCGTCGCCTGCAGCGTCTCGCTTTGTACGCTTGACTGCGAATTTTATGGTTGATGGATTTCAGTTTTGGACGCAGAACGCTTCATAGTACACAGCCGGAGCTGGACTTCGTTGCCTTACTCTCTGAGCCAGTGCTGAAAGCAAAGCAAAAACGAAGAAAATTTCAGATTGTTAAAATAATTTGAACTGCTTTAATTCCAACTATTTACTTGAATCTCCCGCACCCCTCTTAAAGAAAACTTAAAGACTGCCAGTACAATGCATAGCCATTCCTTTTGACGTGATTCACAAATTGGCATTTCTATTAAGTGCTATTAAGTGTTTTATATATAATCAGAATATTGACACAAAGATTTTCGATTATTAAATTCTTTGAAAATAGTTTAGAGTGATTTAACGGGATTTAAACCAAGTCAAAGCTGCTTTTTAAGGACTTAAAAGATCGCGTTCAGTTTACAAATTTTAAGCAGAAACAGTTGGAGGTTTCCTTTTCAACTATTAAAGATTTGCAATATATATGTATATATCTTACAATTCATTTATTGCTAATAATTTTGTCTTGTTTAAGCTGCACTCAAAGTGTTCCATTATAATATTCTTCATAGATTTTTTTACTTTATGTAGACATATCAGTTTTGTATGCTATATTTTGACTCTGCTGTGAATATATATATATATGTATATATAAATATATATATATATATATATATATATATATATATATATATATATATATATATATATATATATATATATATATTGTCTGCTTAATAGCTTTTAGCTGTATTCATATTTCCTTTTCCTATTTATAAATATTTTTATGTTTTCAATTCATGGTAAATTTTTTTTTTGTATTTTTCGCGCAATCAATACAAATTGTAATTAAGTTTTTCAAATCAATTTCACATTCAAACTGCATAAATTGAGTTGAAAAATAGTTTTGATTTTTTTATAGTAACATTTCAAAATTGAATTGTTTTAAGCTTGGGGCAACATTCATCATATTTCAAACAGAAATACAAAAACATAAAAAACTTTCTATGTGAAATGCAGACAAATATTACCCAGGACTTAAATCAAGTCATAAAATTTAATTCGGAATTTGTTTATTAAATAAATTCAATTAATATTTATTTTATAATTATTTTTTATATGTATTTTTTGTTGTCTTTAATGAAAGTCCTTGTTTGTTTGCTGTATACATCCTTAGACGTGTTGAGTATATAATTTAAAATATTATTAATCGTTGTTTGTATAAAAGAGAAAAGTTCTTATAATATATGAGACAGAAATGGGTAAGGATAATCTCTGTAAATCGCTTGAGTCTTAAGCGGAGTTATGTCTATGGGAGAAAAGTGAATAATATTATGTGAGTTGTTGTTGTTGTTGTTGTTGTTTATGGCTTCTCATTGGAGCAGCTGCTGCAAGTCGCTTGCAAATTGTCAAGTTGCGGTTGCGCCTTGAATTATGCAGCTTGCTGCAAGCAGCATGCAACATGCACTATACAGCATGCAGTATGCAACTTTCAACTTGCAACTTGCAAGCATACAGTTCACAGTTCACAAAGTTACCAGGCGTAACCGTTATATTCTCTTGACAGTGCAAAAAGGATGCGGCAGAAGCTTGCCTGTTTGCCTGCCTGCCTGCCTGGCTGCCTGCTGCTGTCTGCCATCCTTTAAAATAGCAGCAAAATTTGGAGAGCTGCAAGCAGCTGAATTTATATGCAGCTTAGTTGCAACCCAAAAATTCAACAAATTTTAATAATAATGAGCAGCACACCAGCAAACACCGCAATGCATGTGTCTGTGTGTGTATGCGTGTGTTGGTTTATTATTTTAACAACATATATCTACACACAGAAACACACACACACACACACATACATTGCTCAGCTAGAAATTGGATTGCAGCTGACGCTTGGCGAAGGCAAAAAGCAAAAAAAAAACCAGACACACACATAGAACCACCCCCTGCCCTCACCCTGTCGCCAGCCATTTTGCCAAAGTTTTGCCACCCCTCATTCCGACATAATAATATTATGTTGCAGTTGCCAAGGCTCAGAGATCGTTGCTGCAACTGTTTGCTTAAAAGGCAGCAACAGCAGCAGCAGCAGAAGCAGCAACAACAGCAGCGCAGCAAGTACCAACTAAAGGACTAAAATGTAGCTGAAGCTGGGTTGGAACTGGGTTTTTGCTAAGGACAGAATGATGTGAATGTGGCGACTTGGTCACAAATGATATTAACAATTCATTAATTAACCTCGTTTCGTTTTGAGTCTGATATGATGAGAGCATAAAGCGACAGGGGTGGGGCCAGAACTCGACTCCGCCTGAGCAGCTCCACCTGTACACAGCTCATAGAGCAAAGCTGCGTCCAGGAGTCGAAAATTGTGCTCGTCATTGTTCCGGTAGCAACAGCTGCCCATAGCTTAGTCCTTGCTACCAACCTATGTACTCGTCCTTGCATATTTATATAGTAAGCATATCAGATAGGAACACCGACCACCTAGCAGTCCACCCTTGGTTGCTTTCCGCTAAGTTAACTTTGAGCTACTCATAAAACTCATATGCGGTCATGCTTCCAGGATGTTCCCAAAAGCACTCAATGAGTCAGTATAATGCCAAGTAGCTAAAGACATATCAATTAATATCAGATCAAAACTAAGAATATATGGCATAGATATAATCATAGATATAATCTAAGGATAATCAGAAGGATGTAGATGAAAGACTTGTTTGGTTGTAGAACTGTCTTCATATTTAACGAGTATTGAGTTTAAGTTGAATGATAAAAATATAATTTAAAATTAGTATAAACATAGTTGAAATTCAGGAGATTTGAGTTTTGGGCACAGTCAGTTAGTCCTTTTAAATGCCAAGTAAGCCAACCCACAAATGTTGATACCCATTTTCATTCACAACCAGCTTCTAGCCTAGTTGCTCTGACATTTTAAATAATTAATGTATAATGCATAAAGAGCGTTGCTTGTTGGCATTAGGCACCCGACATTAGTATAGTAAAACAAGAGAGGGGTGAGAGGGGGAGTAAAGTCAGAGTTGGCAGAGGATCTCCCATAACTGTCGAAACTCTGCTGCTGTTTAACAAAAATAAGTGCAAACTAAACCCAACTAAACTGAAACTGTAACAGAAACTGAACTCAACTGAAGTGTACCCTCAGCATAGAGCTGTGTGTGTGTGTGTTTGTGTGTGTGTGTAGTGCACTGCTTTTTGGGGTAGTCCATAACTGGCTCATTAATAAAAGATAGTTTAATGTTTTTACGTAGTTATGGTAAACCAATTAAATATTAAATAACATTGCGTTAACTAGTTTTGTGGCTGTAAAGTAGTAAAGGATACTTGACTTACAGTATCTGCCCGAGAATATATATTTATATATACACAGATAGTATATAATAACTATAGCAATGGCTCTCAAAGGGTGACAAATCAATCAGTAAATCATTGAAGTACGTAATAAACTTTAGCCAGGTCACAAAATTAAGCCAGACAGACGGCAATTTCCGCCTTTCAATTGACGTTGTGTGGGGGTTGGGGGAAAGGTAGTTCAATAGGTCTCAACGTTTACCCTCAAAATTCTATGCTCTGGTTTGGATCCAGCCAGGGGTCTGAGTGTGACATAATAAAATGTCTGATAAAGGCGACAACGTTGACAGGCACTGTAAACTGTTAACTGTAAATTGTAGACTGTAGACTGTAAACTGCTTTAAGCAGCGCACACAGAGACTTAGGTAGCAGCAGTAGAAGGACTCAATGCTCTTCCAATTGAATGCACGACGGGTGGCGGCTCAGTTCGAGAGCACTTGAGCTGAGAGCCTGATATTATCACTTCCTGGACATTATTTGGTGCCATAGGCCAAAACGCTTAACATTGCTAGCATCTCATCTGATGCGTTGCCAGTTCCTGTGCAGCTCTTTAACTCTATCTTATGTACATCTGCGTGCTGGCACGAGAGGAGCTATAAAAATGCAAATATAGCAGCTTATAGAACATGAAAAATGCATTACATTAAGGTTAATATAAATTGTACTTTTAGGTACTATACTATATCAATGTATGACTTGAATTTCAATACTCTTGCAGCACTCCTCGCAACAATTTTATATTTCTTTGCTGTCAAAGATTCTAAAGAAATTGCACTCTGAATTCTGCCTATCGCAATAAGCAACGTTTTCTTGGCCACCTGCAAGTCAAATGCTGATATCATTGATGTTGCACAGTCCTTCAGCTCTTGTGTTCACTCCAACCACTCTTTAGTCTCTGCCCTCGCTTTAAGTACTTGTGTCCTAATCCAGGCATATCCATACAAGTGTAGACCAAGTCAAGTTCGAGCCTGTAACAAACGTAACGAACGGAAACGGATATTGCATACTTATGCCGAGTGCAAAATGGCAACGAGTTGCACCAGACATTCCGGGTACCCCAAAGCAACCCGTGAGCAGAACTCACAACCCTTTTACCTCAACTGCTGCCATACTTAAACCCTAAATATAGCATAACCCACCCGCCACTTGACCATATGTATATATAGTAATATCCACATCGAAGCAAAGCATCAGCTACCGACAAAGTTTGTGAAAAGGACTTGTAAAATCAAAAGCCGATTAGATTCCATTTCAATGAGCAGCAAGCTGGTTGGTCATTTTGGGGGCGTGTCAAAGCGCCATTACTACTAGCACACAGTACACTGTACACCGTATACTGTATACTGTATACTGTATACTGTATACTGTACACTGTACCAATACCATTACAAATACCTTAACCAGTAGCTGACTGATATCTTGCACAGACATAGTGTAGCAGCTTTGACTTGGACTTGGTTTATTGCTGTTTGCCATTGCCAGAGTATGAATCTCTGCCAGACACATAGATTGGGCAATATACTCAATGATATATATATAATGGGTTTGAGGATGTTCCTATGCTGCTTTCAATTGGCATGCATATCTGAGCAGTGCACTTGATTAGTTCCTAAATTAAGCAACGTTATTTATGCCACAGTATTGCCTATATCCGCTAGTATTAGCCCAACTACAGAATACTGACAGCAACAGGCAAACATCCAACCATTTATTTGATATAGTTCTGATTATCTTAAATAAAGGTTTAATTCTTTAACATTCATTCAATTGTTAACATGAAACATTCTGGAATACGTTTAGACAATTTTAAACTATAGCTGCATGTTGCTGTTGTAAGTGCATGAAATCGCAAAAAAATTGCGCATTTCCAATTGGATTTTCCCGTTCTAATCATTTAATGGTATAAGCTGTAAATTCTGTTAAATTCATTGGCAGCATTTGCTCTCAGTTAGAAAAAAATTAAATTACATTTTAGCTCTGTGTTTCCAACTATACCATACCACCTCCCACACCCCTCCATGCATCAATCCAATCCAACAACCCACCAATCCACACATTACCTGAGCTTCCAACTTAGCTTAGTTCCTCATCTGCAATGCTCAGTCATGTATGCGCTTACCAACTGATTTGAGTTTGGCCCTCGGGAAAGGACCAGCATAGGAGTTGGCAACTTCGTTGAATTGATGCTGCAGAGCATGATGATGATGCTGATGATAATGATGTTGTTGCGGTATGGGTGAAAGTGCACGGTGGCTTGTCTATTTGTTTTAATCAGTGTAGTCGACCAGTGGGCTAATCGTTTATGATTTAGTTTTGATTTGCTTACCTGAGAATTGTCCATAATAAATCAGAGAGTGAGTAAGGTGGGCGCACAGGTGGCCAACTTTCGGTTACAGCATCTGAATGTTAAACTCGACAAATGTTCAACTTTTCTGTATATTTTTGTTTGTTCTTTTTGTGCTTTTTTTTTGTTTTATGGACTGGGGCAACAAACGTCGTTGCATGAAGCAGGCCAATGCTAGCCGCTGAGCCGCTGAGCCGCAGAGGCTGCCGCTGTGTGTTTTCGACTATAAAATTAAATTGCAATGTGGTAGAAAGTTAGCAATGCCCAGTACAACAACAACATCAACAACAACAAAAGCAACAGCAAGTAAAACTATTGCTTACTGCCCCACATTACACATTCGGCCACACGCACACACACACATACACAGATGCACACGCAGGCAAAACACACACACTGCAGCAGCTAACAATTGTTCAGCGCATATCATTTGGTTAAAAGGATTCGTTTTACTCAACGCCGCCAACGTTGGTTTTGTTATATACGAAAACTATTCGACTACTCTATGTACCACACACATATATATATATATATATATATATATAAACTTATATATATATATTTTTCAATGGGTATGTATGTAATTGTGGTGTATGTGTGTGTGTCTGAGTACAAATCAACTAATCTACTCCCCACGGCAAAGTTACGAGAAGACCGACAATTATATCCGCTCTCTGCTCACAATTTTTGCATGTCGTAAAGTTTCTAGTGGTGCACAGACCTCTTCCTCCCAACCATCGCTCCCATTGCCCCTACCCTTTAGCCATTAGGTGTGCAGACGGTACGCCAACATTGCAGCAGCTTCAAATACTCTACGTTTTTCGCCTAGGGCATATCAACTGTTAATCAAATTATGATAAATTTAAAGCTCAAACTAATTATATTTATTTATTTATATTATTTAATTTTATTATATTTTATGCCTATATTATAAATTGATATTTTTTGGCCAAATCTATTCTATATCTATATATAGTAGAAACCAATAAAATCTATAGTAAGCGCTAAATAGTTTTAAGCCAAGTCGACAAAACCAGTCTGAAAATGTTAGAAGTATCAATAATTTGACGTCTGCTAAAAGATGATCATCCATAGTATAGTATACTTATTATATATAGATTTTTATGAACTTCAGAATAGAAATAGATAACTTTGGTCCCACTTAAAGTTTCCTTAGATCTCCTTTATCTCTATAGAGTATCTAATATTCAATTTGTTTTGATACTTTGGATTTTGTATAGCTTCGTTTCACTGCGATTTTACAATTTGTATATTATATATGTGTATGTGTTAGTGTGTTTTGCGAATGTGTGTCAGTGTGTATATAGGTATGTGTGTGGTAGTCTGTTGTGCCGAGTGTGAATCTGCCTGGCATTACTGTTTGTATTGCAAAAGTTGTTGTAACTTCGTTAAAATAAGCACTCTGTTAGTTTGCCCGCCGGCTCGATGGGGCTCTCTCGTCCGTTCACCAGTACTTGCCACTTGCCACTTGCCACATGCCGCTTGTTCGTCTCCTACTTGAATCCTTCTTCCCTTCTGGGCAGTGGCAATGCAGCAGATTTGTCGGCGGTTTTTACCATTACTGCCACATATACGTATACCTATATAGCCTCCCTTTTTTTTTGGTTGATGTTGTACTTGTTGTTGCCACTGCTGATAGTTGGCATCTGCATTAGTAATGGTGAGTGGCGAGTGTTGCGCAAATTGGGTGGATTTGGATTTGCCCTATACCAAGCCATGCATTGACAGCACTTGCTGTGTCTGGGAATGGTTTGGCCTACTCCCACAACCAATTTCCATACCCATCCATGCCCCCTCTTAGACAAGCCTAGGCAACCCTAGCTGGGTATCGTCAAGTGTGTCTGTTTCGTATTAAGTGTGGAGGTAAACGTAAACTTAGCATTTAGTTTTCGGTTAGTGCAACTCCTTCGAATGCAGCAGCAACGTGGCTATTAAACTGCACCACTTTATATTGTAACTGGGAGCTACTAGTACCTATATATATATATATACATATATTTGCTTGTGTGTGTGTGTGTGTGTGTGTAATAGAGCCCAGAGGCCTTAGCTGTACATTCCATTGTTTTCGCTTTCACTTTCCTTTAAGCCATGGCTAAACAATGCCAATAGTTGTACATGGCAGCAACTGGCCCAGAGTAACTCCCCGTACCGACAACTTGTACTTAGCGTTGTTTCCTTCCGTTCAACACGGCGTATGGTGAACGCCATACAGCAAACGGCTAACGGCAACCGGCGAACGGCGAACAGCAAACAGCTAACGGCTCGTTGGCAGAGCTGTCTGAAATGCAATTAAGTCACATCGACATGCAATCTCCGGCACAGCGAAAGCACATACTACACACTACACTTACTCATACTACTACTACTACTACTATTACAACTATTACTACTACTACTACTACTACTGTGCCAGTGCAGGACTACGGCAATACGCCATCAACTCCAACAGCTCGAGCAAGTGGCATTTCCACTCACGCAGGCACAAAGAAATCTCCTAAAAGCGCTGAAAGGTTTCAGTTAGGCTAAAATGAAAATGAAAAAAAAAACTGTAAAAATTCAACACTAGAAATGTAAACTGCATTTTTCACTAGGAATATATCTACTCTTTTACTTAATTATAACGTTTGTATACCCTAAAGCTTTAAACAATTTTCATAACAAAGTTGTGAAAATGTTTACATCGCGAAGAAGAAACTATACTTACACCCCCCAAAAACTACTAGTTATATTAAAATAACCTTTACTCTATCAAACTTATGTTAATAGTTGCTCTTCTGATTAATTTAAACTATTTAATTAAATTATTAAACATTTTTTTTTTCGGTATTCCATAAAAGAAACACTTAAAACGCTGGCAACCCTATTGTCTTGCTGCTCTTTTCAGAGTAAAGCCGGGTTTCAGTTGCTTATCTGCAAATCACTCAATGTGTAAGCGAGACAGCCAATATTCATACATTCTGTACTCCTTTTGCTAATGCTGAACTAAATCACATATGATAAGAGCCAGCGAGAATATATTGTCAGAAAAGGGTGCTTCGAATTCTTGCTGATGGCTTGGTACAATATGTAAATTAATTACAAAAATAATTATTTAATTTATGTTTAGTATAAGCTTGCGGATATCATTTGGTATAACGAATCTGTACCACAATTTAATATTATACCATGTTGTATGTTTATTATTTCAGTACTAACAAAATATAAGACTTTAACTGATAACAAATGTACCGTTTGTACAGTATGTAGCATAAGGAACAACAGGGCACCCTGTATTGGCAATGCATAGATCACATATAACTGTTCTGAAGAATTGGTTAATGAGTAAAGAGTATAATAATCTCTTAAGCTGCTCCATCTTGCTGACATTTCTGAGCGCCTGTTGCTAAAATGTCGGCAAAGCTTGTAGTTTTATACAAAAATTGACTCCTCCGACAACAATGTCGCTACTTATTAAATTAAAATAATAACTATTCAATTAAAACAAATTAATATTATTTTAGAGTATGTTTATGTTTATTCCAAGCTGCAACAAAATAATAATAATAATAATAATATATTTTTCATTTCATGTATTATTTTGAATTTGTTTCTATTCAACAACGTCCGCATCAACAACCCCATAGCTTTAGCAGTCGATGCTAACTGAATCATAGCCTCAACTCAGCTTATCTTTAGCAGAGCGCGAAAGCCAATTTTGAGTCATGCTGCGAGCTTGCTGATAACGAAACATAGGATTGTTATAAAGGGTGCAGTGATATTTTGATGAGCTGTATCAAAACGATATGTACCATTTTTTTCTGTATTTGTACAACTTGTAAATAGCTCGTAAATAATTTATTGTCCCAATATTGTACTTATTAAATATTAAATTTATTTTTGTACAGAAATATATTATAAACACTATTTGTTAGAATGAATTTTTACTATATTAGTATCAATTACCATAAAATTACCAATACACTTAAATCTTTTTAATGTCTAATAAAATTAAATGTTTTTTTTTTTACATAATTATGGGTACATTTATAATTTATAGTATATTTAAAATTTATGGTACATTTAAAATATATGGTACATTAAATAATTTTGGTTAATTGTACCAATTTCGATATTTCTTAGCAGCAGCACCCTGTATTCAGAATGCAATTCTACTCAATGTGTGAGCAGGATAGCTAGCTACTCCTTAACTCTTCTTGCAATTGCTCAATCAAAATCATGTAGAATGAGAGAATAGGCTCAAAAGAATAGACGTTGTATCGACTTCTGTTCGCCTGGTGTCAAACAGCAAATTTTTCCGTAATTTTCGTTTTAATTCTGGACAGTTTTTATTTATGATTTTGTAGGAAGCGAGGGATGTTTTTATTTTTCTGGCAAAAAGTTATATAGAATTTGAAAGGTCAATGGCAAATTGTTTGTGCTGGCTTAGTAAAAAGTTAACTAAAGGAATAAAAAGCAATGCCAAGAACAGAAGGACATTAGTTTTACAGGATAATAAGACTACTTATCCTTTCAGTCGATTTAGTTAGTGTTATTTGTGCAATAACTTGAGGTATAAACAGTAAATATATGCTGAAAATGTAAGAGAAGGAGAAGTATCCACTTAAGCTTTAAGATTATATAAACATGAATACACAGAGTGTCTACCAGCTACTCATCCACCTATCTTTTTGAATATTCCCCCAGTCATATCCTTAGCACTTTATCAAGCTGGCATAACTCTTAGTTTTTCCTTTGCGAGAGTATCAAAGCCATGCCAAGTGCACCTAGTGCACAAGTGGAGCACTCATCAGAGCTCTTCAGCGTGCCGATAATCCAATTATGGTCATGTCCCGTGTTGGCGTCTATCTTGTGGGGTCGGCAGAAGTTGGCATGGCTTGTCCAAGGATCTGACCGTCAGTTTCTTCTTGTCCTTACTTTAAGCAGCTACTGGTGCTTCTGCTGTTGGTACTGGTTTTTTTTGGGACTACCTGGTCTGCTATGCTCGCGTCTCTCACATAATTTGTGGCAGTTTATTTGCCTGCTGGCTTTGTGGGGGCTTCTCGCGTTATTATCAAGTTTCATTGGCTAAAACACAGTAAAATGTGTGTGTTAAAGGGTCGTCGGGTCGCAACCTGAACCCTAGAATCCGCCAAGGAGCTGGGGCTAATGCCTGTGGTTTGCCGCAGTAGTCCTCAAGTCTACCAAGTATGTGGCCGGGATAACCATTTGCTACGCTTAGCGCATTGTGTTTGTTATTTAAAACACGTAAACGCTCCACCAACTAACTAAAGTGTTAGGGGATTTAGATTCAAAGACAAAGGTAACGAAAACAAGGACAAGGCAAGGATACAAAAGTAAACTATATTAAACTCAAATTCTCCGTTTTAATTAAAACAAGTTTCCATTATATTAAAGTAAGATATATAGAGACACAGCTTGTTAATATTTCTAGCATTTTTATTTATTTTATATTCAATTTCAATTTCATTTATATTGATATGATTTTATCTTTGTTTTTATCATTCTCTACTTTAATTTTGGTTTTGCTTTTGGGCATAGTTTTCGTTTATTTGTTTTTTTTTTTTTTTTTAATAAAAAACAATATATAACGCATATACTATCTTTTTATATAGTATATATTAAAAATACCTTGTTATATATATATATATATATATTTATATATATATGTATATATATAGTTTATGTATGTACAATATTATATATATTTAATATTAATAAAATGCATTGGGGGTTTTTCATTCACAAAATGCTTTCAGTTTCTGAAACAAAACACAAATATGAAACAAAATTCATAATAATCATAAATGGCTCGAGGAGCAGGAGCTGGACCAGAACCAGGACCAGGACTAAAACCATGCATGGCTGCTGGTATTATAATTAATTGATTTATTCATTTGTTCCATTGAATAGTTTATTTATATATTCATATATATATATATATATATATTTATTTAATATTATTATTATACTTGTGCATTTGCATCATCGTCGTGTAAACAACTACAATTAGTATCACGATTGTCATTGTTGTAACTAAAATAAAAAAAGGTCACCAAAAAAAAAAGAGATAGAAAGGAAAACACAATGAGTGAAAATTGAATATAAAAAAATGTTATTGAAATTTGTTTTTTTTTACCATTGAAAATTTATTCCATTTAATTGATATTTCTGTGTGTGCATTCGGTAAATGTAAATGTTTACGCCTTTCATTATGTTTTATTCATGATCCTTTTGCCAAAACTGATATGTACTTAAATATATATATATACTTGTATTCGTATATACATACATATTGTATAATATTGCATTGTATGTTTTAAAAATTGACTTCCGCAATTATTCGTACTTTAATTATTGTATTTTAGATGTCCTTTCTGTCATTAAACTGTTGTAATTGTGCAATGTGAAATTCTACATTTCCATATCCTTTACTTTTACTTTAATTTCTTTTTTTTGTTGTATTAAAAAACCCAATTATAATTGCTATCCAATTCATCGTATATATATAATTATATTTAAATATAATTTACTTATTGGCCTTCTGCTAAGTTATATACCATATTTGTATCTAGAATCATTTTCAGCTTTAAAAAATATTCGTATTCATTCAGATTCATAAACTATTATTAACAACTTATTTCTCTATTAAATCTATAGATGCAAAAGTGTTTGTTTACTACACTCTAGATATGTGATTGTGACTGTGTGTGTTGTGAGTGGGTGTATGTGTGTGTGTGGGTATATGGATATGTGATGTGGTGTGTATGTATATATATTTATATATATATTCTGTCAGTTATTAGGAATCATTATATGTCCATTGATGTGTTCGTGTATATGTAATCAATTGCATTAATTATCATTAAATTGGCCAAGACACAAACAGCGCCAAGCGTAGGGAGTTGCTGCCAATATTATCTAATAGGCTTTAAATATATAGACTGAACTGAGACATGGTTAACATATGTATGAAAATAATATCAAATCAGTGAATTAAGCCGAAGATTTATATTGGTCTAAATGTACTGAGTTAGCCACATTGATACGTTTAAGTCAAACTCTAGTAGGAACTGCTTTTTTTGAGAGGGAGGAGAAGGAAAGTCATTTATCAAAATCTACAAATGAACAGACATCTATATAACTTAGATATCCGTTATGCATATATATAAATAAGTATGTGTGTGTAATTATGATTACAGGCAGTTGTATGGCCGAGTAGTAACCAATACTTATATACCTATTAACTTATTTATTGTATTGGTAAAACCCTACGCAAAGCGCTTATAGGCTGTGACAATGTGCCGCAGTTTATTTGTGTCCCTCTACATATACATATATATGTATGTATGATGTGTACTTGTATGTATATGTATATGTATATGTGTATGATATATAAAACTTATAATTACGAGTGGACATTAACCGATTTGCTTTAAGGGGTTTGGGTTACATTAGCTAATTCCGAGTGCGGCGCCCAAATTATGGCTACGATTTGTATTATTCATACTTATTCATTCATATGTTCAACTTAACTTTATTTACATTATTATACACATTATTATTGTTATCCAACAGGCAGTTATTCTTCTTCTTGTTGTGCTTCTAGTTATTATTGACAGAACTTACTTGGCCAATTGCAGTGATTAGAGCCAACATCAAAGGGATATGGTAAATAGTGGGATTGTTAATGCTGCCGCAAATGATAATAGAAAGATTCGCTGTCCAGAACTGCTTAATGCACTGGCCTGACACAGCAGATCCTCGGGGAATATCTCCAATATGGGCAGATGACGATTCGATGTAGAATCATGACAGGTATTGGCACGTGCACGCTATAAATGTTGATTATAAGAGAAATATTTACAATAAGAATAAAATTTCAAGAGTTACTCTTAAAAAATCTATCGAATCCTGCAGAGAATTGTAGTTATATATTCTGCAGGAAATTTTTTTTAATAGAAAAAGCTTACGCGCATATCGGCAATCGATAGGGGTAACTTTTGCACAAGGAAATCAAGATTGAAAAGTAAGTAAGAAATTATAATAGAAATCAATCAGAGAATCAGCTGCAATGTTTAAGGACCCACCTGAACCATGCGTTTTAGATCATCCTTCTGTATGACTTTGATCTGTGCGGATTCCCGCAGCCAGCGGCGCAACCAATGACCAAACCAGACAAGTCCACACTCACAATCGAGTGGATTATGTGAGGTAATGAGTCCACCCATGATGCTACGTGTGCCCACGGTATCCCAGTAGCTCTTGTTGGGATAAAAGCTATCAGCAGCCAGTGCATTGATGCGATTGTGTGATATGTCAATAGAAAGGTGGGGCACATCACGTAGAGTATAGAATATGCCAGGTGGCAGATCTGAGATGCGTGTGTGGGAGATTTTCAGCCGAAGTCGCTGATTACGTGAGAGTCCAGTGAAGACATCGGGTGATATGGTTTGAACATTGCTGCCGTAGAGCTCGACCAGCTGTAGCTTTGTGTTGTTAGCCAGCTTGCTGAGCAGTTGACCACCAATATTTGGCTCCAGGCAGTGCACTCGCAACTCCTGCAGACCAGGTAATCTGGTCACAATATCACCCAGATTCGCATGTGAGCTGGCATGTAGTTTGCGCAGGGAACGCAGCTTAGAGAAACCCTGCGTATTGGCTACTTTCACATCGAGCAGATTGAGCTCCGAGAGCTGTTTGAGGTTTAACAGATCGTGGAGGGTAATTCGACGCAAAGGATTGTGAGCCAGGTCGAGCACTCTCACCGAGGGTGGCAAATGCTCCACAGCGCAGCTGGCATTGACTAGCTTGTTGTGGGAGACGTTGACATAACGCAGGTGTCGCAGAGCATTCAATGGTGATAGCTCCTGTAGATAATTGCCACTAACGTCTAGATACGAAAGTAGGGGTAACTTCAAAACTGGCAACACATAAAGACCCATGTGATGCAGGATTAGTTTTCGTACACGCGGCGTATGCACAAAGACCTCGCGTAGATTGGTGGTGACTAGTGGATTCTCCGAGAGATCGAGATTGGTCAGATTATTAAGAAAGCTAAAGGTGTTATCCGGTAGAATTGTTATGCGATTTCGTGCCAGACTAATGTCATACAGGAACTGTGAGTTGACAAACATTGAGGCATCCAAGTATTCCAGATTATTGCGAGACATCTGTATGGATCTCAGCGTAAATCCGATATCCGTAAAGGCTGGTACTGGCCAAACGTTAAGCTGATTATCCGATATGTCTAGAAACTCCAGACGAGTATTCATAAACACTTCACGTGGTAACGCACGTAGTCGATTGGAGCTAATGCGTAGAATACGAAGCCTGCGAAGATTGGAAAATTGTTCCACCTGTAGCTGATCCAGTTGGTTGTGACTCAGGTCCAGTTCCTGCAGGCTGTTTAAGCCTTGAAAGCTGCGACGCCGCAAACTGCTCAAATTGTTGTGTGATAGATTCAAGATCTCCAGGAACTCTAGATCCCCGAAAGCATGATTTTGCAGAGTAGCCAGCGCATTGTGTGCTAGATTGAGGAAGCGCAGCGTATTTGCCAGATTAGTAAAGCTGTCAGATTTAGCCACATGATTGTGACTTATATCCAGCTGATATATATACATATAGCTGCTCAGTTCATCGTCAAAGTTGCTGATGTGATTGTGGCTTAGATTGAGACGCAGCGGTGTCGTTGTATTCGACACATAGTGAAAGGACTTTAGGGAGACGGCACAAAGCTGATTGTGCATGAGATCCAAGGCAGCCAGATTGGGAAGGACCGTAAAAGCAGCATGGGATATATTATTCAACCGATTGTAAGAGAGATCTATGTAGCGTAGGAACTCCAGATTGTGGAAGGCATGTCGAGCAATGCTGCGAAGACGATTCGATTGGAGATTGAGTGTCTGCAGATCACCCAGATTGTGGAAGGTTTGTGGTTCCAAATGCTCCAACGCATTGTAGGACAGTTCAATCTCTACCAAATGACTATGGGCATCGGGCAGGAAGAGTCCACGTGGCAATGATTTAAGCTGATTGAAACTCAGGTTAATGTAGCTAAGCTCTCTCATTTGGGCAAAGGATTCGTTTGAGATGGTCTTCAAATTATTGTTATCTAGTCCCAGCCAAATAAGCTGTGAGAGCGGTAATAATGCATCCAAAGGATCTAATGATTCCAAACTTCTAGCAGGAAACACAGCAAAGGATAGTTCCAATATTTTAAGCGTATGCGAAACATTCTCGAAGACCAAAGGATGGTGTATGGTTATATCATTAAAACTTAAGCTGATCTCCTGTATTTGCTCCAGACCAGCAAATGAACCCAGATGTAGATGGGTTATTTTGTTGTTTCTCAGCAGAATCGTCTGTAGATTGGCACCCCAGCCATCCACTGCAAATATGCCCTCTGGTATATCAGCTATAGCGTTGTAGCCCATGTTTAGGTAGGATAATTGTGTATAGTTCTTGAGTCCTAGAACAGGAATAATAGTAAAATTGTTTCCACTCAAGCTAAGGACTTTCAGATTTTCCGTGAAAGATGGTAAATTGGTCAATTGATTGATCTGATTTGACGTCAGATACAAGTATCTAAGACGATGTAGAAAAGATATAGCTACTGGTACAGTGGTCAGACGATTGCGCTCCAAGTCCAGATACTCCAACGTATCCGTTAGACCATCAAATGCTGCAGAATGTATGCGGCTTATAGAATTGAAAGCCAGAACAAGATGAACTATGCCAGTGGCCTTAAAAACCTCCGCTGGCAGCTGTACCACATAGTTCTGCTCCATATTCAGGGCGCGTATGTGTACATCCGAGTAGTTTTGCTGAAAGTAATCCGATTCCAAGTGCTCAATACAGTTTTGACCAAGATCAAGCTTTTCCAGATGCATACGAAGTGTGCGCACCTGCAAGTCCTTCCACTGCACACTACGCAGCAGATTATCCCGCAGACTCACAATGCGCAGCTCCGGCAGCTGCTCGAACAACTGCTGCGGAAAGATACTCAACAGATTGCTGGACAAATCCATGGTGACCAGCGAGCGTGGTAAATAGTTGGCTGCCACATGGGTGATGCGATTGTTCGACAAATCCAGCCAAAGTAACTTCTGCAGCTGATCAAAAGGGCGTCCCCCGAATCTATCACCAGACCCGGGCACAGGTGCATGCAATGTATTGCTTGCATCCAGACGATTTTGCACTGCAGCTAAGCTGGAGGGCTGTGAACTATTATCTGCTCCAGTTGAGAGCTGTTCCAGTGTGCCACTGGGCGCCACTTCCGTGATGTCATTGTCCGCCAGATGCAGTGAGCGCAACGTATCATGTTGTGCGTCCCAGTTGCCATCCAGTGTGGTAATGTGATTTCTATTATTAAAAGTAGTAGGAGTAAGAGATTGTAAGTCGTTAGGGTCCATATAGCTGTTATAGCTTCATTAATCTTAGTACTCTATGTTGTTTCTACTGATTTGAATTTAAGGACTCTGCCACTGCCATGTTATATGACACTTACCGTTGCGCCACAAGTCGTGTAAGTGAGTGCAATCTCTGTAGTGCATCAAGTGGCAGCTGTTGCATCTTGTTGCCGGATATGTCCAATGTCATCAGTGAGTATGTCATCGTGCTATATGCATGCATAAGTAAATAAGAAGGAAAAAGGATGAAGAGAAGAAGAGGAGAAGTATCGTTATCATAAATATATATACTTTAATATACTATGAACGATGTTTAGATACGTTTTTAATAGTGAAAGTTTGTTAAATTTCCCCCAAGTCAACTCGGTGCTTAGGGCCCACAGACAGACAAGCTCCTCTCTCCTGCTTCAGTGCTGGTCGCCTTTTGACATATCCAACACACAGACAAATACACATAGACACACAAACATACACACACATGTACAAGTCAGAAAACAAATATTTAAACTTAATTAACGCACCGCAGTCCCGACAACGAGCAGTGTGACCTGGCTCCTAGTAGTCCTGCCCCTAGCTCTGCCATTGCCCGTACCCCTTGCCCGATTGCACTCCATTAATAGTTACACATACAACACGCTTACACATACACAAACACACGCACTACAAGCACATGCCAGAAAAAGAAAGAGACGAATAGAGAGAGAGAGAGAGAAAGTACAGCGACCTCAATTATGAAAGCCACGAGGTTTTCCAAACAAGCCTCAGCCTCTGCCCAAAGAAAGAGTCGCTGCTTTAGCTGCGCCTTTCTTATTGTTGTTGCTGCCGCTGCTACTGCTGCTGTAGCTCATGCGACGAAGAATCAAACGCAAAACGCAAACCGAATTTTTGTGGCTCCTTTTGCGCCTCTCGCCTTGCCTTGCACCTTTACCTGCCCGCGGATCTGTTCTTGGCGGCTGTTTTTGGTTTGCGTTTTGGTTGCCATTTTCTTTTTACCGTTTGCTTAACCATTGCTGCTGCGCTGCCACTGCGTCTCAGCCGTTGCTCAGCTGCTGTTGTTGTTTTTCTTGCGGTCGCCCGTTTAAGTTGCGTGTGTGCGTCGCTCTTTCTCTTTTTCTGTGTGTGTATGTGCGTATATGTATGTGTGTGTGCGCGTGCTTGAATGAGTGCGTTTGTCATCAAAAGGCTCCATGTAAATATGGCAGCAATCGTTGTGTACTCAAGCAAGCACATACACACACACACACGCATACACTGATGTATGTATATGTATGTACATATGTTTTTATATAAATTGTATATATCAGCTGAGGGAAGTTTAAACAGTAACAAAAGAGGAAACTAAGGATATAATAAATGATTTATTATTGATGCAAGTATATGATCCTGAGTAGATGAAAAAGGAGCTGCTGAGATACTAATGGTAGGAAAAAGTAGTCTACAGGATCTGCCGTCAAATGCTGTATCCTATTAGATAGAGTTTTGCTCATAATAGAAAACTATCCAATTATAATTTCTATAATAGTAGAAAGTATATATAAAATATAAATATAATAAATACTTTTTTAAGAACTTATTCAACTACCCTCGTAGCAGCTTATCACAGGCGAGCGTAAGCTTTGAATTACCTTCTTGTAATTTTCATAATTTTAAAAGATTGAGTCCTTTTAGTTAAGTTAATCAGTAAATTCCGTTTCTATTTACGTACGAGTATTTACATATGTAAAAAGCAAAAATTGCGTAACCCCCGTATATAGCTTTATGTATATAGTATATAATATACATATAAATATATATATGTATATATGTAAATATGTGTTCATGCATAAAAGAAGGCAATGTGCACATTTAACGGCATTTACAACTGTACCACAACACGCAAAGTCCGCATGCGGTGAATTCAGGCCAGGACTCGTAATTTGGCAACATTGCACTGTAAATAATAAATGAGTAACTTTTGAATTTTCACAATATGTTTTAGTCTTCACATATTTATGAGAATTTTACATATATATGTGCATATATATATATATATGTATATGTATATAGTGTAATTGTGTGCTGTAGTGGAAGTTCATCTTGTGAGAAGTAAACTAATCTTTTAGTTTCCTTTTTAAATGTATAAATTTATTGAGTTTTAAATAAGTTTTTTTGTGGGTGCAACAGAGTCGACTTTACTTTTGTTTTCAACATATTTAATTCAAGAAATAAAAATAAATATTGATTATTTTCTTTTGTGCTCCCTAATAAGATAAGCTATGATCAATATAAATATCATTCCAAAGCTTGCATAGGCCGCATAACGTAACCAATTGCTTAGCGGAGTATCCTGGCTTGCATTTAGTGAATCATCAGTAGATATGCAGACAAATGATGCACCACTGCATTGGAGCAAACAGGATTTATCTCTAGTATAACATTTTGTCCAATCTAAGCAGGGCTTTGTATTATCCTTGCCACAGAAATTCAAACAGTTATCCCATCTTAAAACTTCTCTTGACAGATCATCATTAAACCAGCATTGACAGTGCCGACTGCAATTGGCCAGAGTTTCTGGAAAAGTTTTATCCAAAACTAAACCAGCAGCATTCACAATAGTCCAGATATACAGTAAAGTGAATATTCCACACCAAAACTGAAACATCTTGAGCGAATCAGCAGCTCAAGACGATCGACAACCAACTGAGAACGTTGAGCATAAAAATTCTGTTTGAAAATTCTGATAAGAAATAAAAAGTTGACTTTCAGACTACTAGGCATAATGTGGGTCATTACCCTATATATATGTATACATGTATATGTATAATATATGCTATATATAACTGTTATCACATAAATAGCACTTGAACATAAGTATTTAATCATATGCAAACGAATGTAAGCAATACGGGTGCTCATTCATAAGATGCATCATAATTGCAACAAGAAATATAATTTATGCTCAACCGAAAGTAAAGTTCTATGTGAACTAAGTTAAGTTTTACTTTTAATTTATATAACAGTTAAATATGAATACAATATAAGTTGCTACACACGACCTCAAGAAATTAGTTTAAGTTTCTTTAAGCTCTGAACTGCAAGTAAAGAGAAGCGCAGCTGCTGGTTTTAGTCTCTAGATTTGCTCATAAGAGCAAGTGAGATTTCTCTTACTGTATGTAAAAACTTTTATAGTAACTATTAACTGTATTTATAACTACTAATTATCTGTGCCGTTATTTTTAATATTAACTGAACTTTACTGGTGTAACCTTAACCTTTCCCCTTTGTAAAATGTGATATTAATTAACTGTTACTGGGCTGTGCCAGCTGTGTATATAAGCTTTTCGATTAACATAAAGACTAAAAGTGGGCTGAAATTAAAGGGGCGTGTACAGTTTAGTTACATTTGTTAGGTGTGTGAACATTAATTAGTTTGATTTAAGTTGAGATGAGAACCGTTAATGACAAACAACTTTATGTCTATTTACCGCAAGCTTTTTGCCTGCCCTCAACACTATCCTTACACATGAACATTAACACTGTGTTTAAAGAGGGGACGGAGGCGGTGGCAAGGAAATGAGGTCTTAAAAAACTGCGCAAACTGCTAACGTGCGTCCATTTAAGTTTGCAATACACATACATATATATACATAAAGGCGGTGCAAAGGGGGGTTAAAAGGGTATTCGGTTTATTTGGTTTTGCGGTATGAAGAACACAGAGCTGTGTGGCGGGTTTGTTCTTTGTGCTCGTTAAAAAATTTTCGCGTTTCATTTCATGCCGCCCGAAAAAAGTGCAAAAAAAAGGAAAAATAAAACAAAAAATGGTGGGGAATAAAAGAAAAAAAAAAAAGAAAACAATATTCAACTGGGCAAATGCGGTCGAGCACAAAAGTGAAAGAGAGAGACAGAAAGAGAGTCACAGTCACAGTGGCAGTCGCAGTCACAATCACATGTTTGATGTGTTCTGTTCTCTTGTGTTGTATTCTGTTGTGTTGTGTTCTGTTCTGTTCTGTTGTATATGGGATCATAAAAAAGCTGACGAAATATATGCTTGTACTGAATGTATTCACTGTACTCACTCAGAGTACTCACTGTATTGCACTACATGCATATTTTGAGTTCGTTTTTCTAGCACTTTTGGTTTATAACCATTTTTAAGAGTATTAAAACAAGCGGCATGCAACTCTGTGGCATATACGAATAAACCAATTATTTATACAGATTTATATAGGCTTAAATTTTAAAGAATTCTTGTCAAATTTGCTACAAATTGTTGCAGTTGCAAGTAGCTTTCAGATTATAAAAAGTAGAAAATGTTTTAAAGCTAAATTTTTAAGCGAATTTTCTGATCATGGAATCAATTCTCTTATACAACAAAAGCCTCTTTTAGTTATCTATAGTTGATTTATATTTTGAATACTCGTTGATTTTATATATTTATATTGTATTAAAGAGTATTAAAGGTTCGTTATAATGCATTTAACGTATGTCTACTTCATTCCTTTTTGTGATTATTTACACTCAAACAAATAGCGCTTGAAAGTTTTTCTTTTACACCGTTCACTCACTGTATTTGTGTATGTATGTTTATGTACTGAGTTCGTCATGTGAGTTTGCATTTCCTGCCTGCATTTTCAGCCTGAGTGCTTCACGAAACACTCCCAACAGTGAAGTCCTTACATTCCCTTTTGGCTTCCCGCACGCGTTCACCCTTTCCCAGGCGTTTGTTAAACTTAATTTTACGCCTTTTTTACAACTTGCAGTTTTATGTTGTAATATATATAAATACCCACACACACAGACACATACACATTCACCTATACACATAAATATATATGCAATACAAACACATAAACACGCGCCGGTAAAAATGTGAAAAACTGGTACACAGCAACCATATAAATAGGCCTGGAAAATGTCGCATCATCAGCATAAATGTATGTGTGTGTGTACTCTATGTATCTAAGTATGCGTGTGTTTATGTGTGAGCATGTGTACATAGGTTACATAGGTGCATCATGGCTCAGCACTTTGGAGTTAAACCTAATCACATATGCCAGACCCGTACCTATATATCTGTTGCTGTACCTAAACCCGTAAACCGTACCCTCAAGCGTACCCAATACGATGACCTTAACTCACCTAAAACTGCGTTCCGATATATCCTGCAGTTCATTGTCGATTAGCTTCAGTGTCTTTAGACGTAGTCCCTGAAAGGTTTCATCATCAACGCTCTGCAGATGTGTATTGGACATTTCGATGTAGCGTACGCTGCTGTGTATAAACTCTAAAAAGAGAAAGAAGAATGCAGAGAATGAGAAAGAAAGAAAGAAAGAAGTAGAGTTAGTTAATGGTTCTACATAGAGAGAGAGAGAGAGAGCTGAATGTCGGTTACTGGATATATATACATATATATGTATATACATATATATAAATGGATTGATATACAGCGAAAAGTGAGTAAAAGTGCTGCTGCCCCACAGCTTTAGCCGCCAGTTCATCATTCAAATTGATTTTAAACGGCATTTGAAGCGTTTCCCATAACCCGGAGGAACATCGCGTTTAACCTAACTTCTCTCGCACTTCACTTCAGTACCATATTCCTCATCTGTGCTGAGATACAGGCCTGGTGCCAGGGACTAACGATGATGGCTTTTGTTTTGGCAGTTTGATAGCAGGCGCGTTAAAGCAAATGGGTCATCAGCGAACCATTGGCCCACACAATAGACAAAAGTGTTTGAGGGAGGAACAAGGAGCACAAGGCCCAACGGGCAGAACTTCGATTTTTATGCGCTTTGCCATACTCCAATCCTTATGCCAACCATAAGACAGACAACGACAACAGCAATTTATAAAGGCACTTTATATCTTATATATATATATATATATATATAGCAATATATATAAATATATATTGGTAGCATAACATCTTCGGTAGCCAACATAACGAGGGACTCTTAAAAATGAATTAACCATAAAGCAGCAACAAAGGAGGAATGTTAAAAGTTTAAGCTGCAAGCAACAACTTAATTATATGTTTTGTTAAGAAATCTTTAGAAGTGTTGGTTTTAATTTATTTTCTTTTAAAAACGTTACCAGTAAATAGGTATTACAGTTATTTTTTTGTAGGCTTAACATTAGGGAATAATTGTGGTTATACCCGCTGTAGCTGCATGTCGCAATTCATTTGCGTTTCGTTGAGCATGTGTTAATTAACAATAGCGCACAGAGACAGGGAGAAAGGGAGAAAGAGAGACAGGAGGTCCTTGGAGTGTTACTGCTGTGCAGCTCTCAGAGGAGCAAAATAGTTGTTAGCATAAGCTTGTAGCTTGTAGCTTACTGTCTGTATCTCATGGTGACCATGTGGTTTTTAGCCTGATTATATGAATGGTTCTCCAAAGGGAATTTTCATGTCATGCATGTCAGCTTGAATTATGGCCTGACCTTAGCTCAAGCAACTGGCAATGGGGCATGCCTCATCAACCTAACGCCCCTTCGCGTACATAGATACAAAAATTCTACACACACACACATAGATATGTATATATTTATCTATGTATATATATATATACTATAAAAGTTATATATATATATGTCCATATGTTTTTGAAATGCTTTGCCTGCTGATGAGGCATGAGGTACAGCCGCAGCCGTAGCTGTATCTGGGAAAAGCAAAAAACTGAAAACTGACGTGCAACATGAAAATGCACTTTTCGCTTTTAATTGAAATTTTTTAACGTGTATTGTCATTGCAACGTTTTGCTTACTTTGGTTTTGCCTCTGTTTGTTGCAATTTTGTGTATTTAAATTATTTTTTTTGTTTTGTTCAACTTTTTTTTATTTTTATTTTTTTGTTTTCTTTTCATTCCTTTGCTTATTTTTAGTTAGCAGTTTGTCTGACAGCTCTTAAAATACTATCAAATATATATGGTACACACACACACACATATATATATTGTGAGGCAGAAATCAAATTGAATATGCATGCCATGCATATCATGTGTGTGTATGTTTGTGTATATGTATTGCTAGGGTAAAAGTCAAAGTGAAATAAGAGTACAGATTGTCAGATTGTCAGATTGTCATTGATTTGCCCATGAACATTTTAACAGGAATTTCTACAGTTGACGGCACTTAAACAATTAACAAACAATTTGCAATAAACTGCTAAAAAAACTAAACTAAAAACAATTATAAAATAAATTTAGTAAACCTTTTATTTAATTTTTATATTTTCAATTTGTTTCTAATTGAAGCACTGTCAATTAAATTACTGTTAAAATTTTTAATTAATATTTTCTCTTTTATATATATTATAAACCAATTTTTCGCTTGAAAGACATATTTTAGCTGCTGCTCTTAATGTCTATAATTATATTGCTTTTGCCACTTCTTCATTTTCAAATGAAATCCAGCTTTATAGCTATTATAAACCGATTTAGTTTCTATATAAAGTGCAATTAAAATTAACTGTATAGTTATCTGTAGTATTGCCAAATTAATGTATTCGTTGTGTATTTGCTTATGATTTATTTATATGCAGTTGACCATTTGACAGGAACTTTAAAGCTTAAAATTAACGAAATACATACACAAACATACAATTATATGTGTGTAGGGAATATGCATACACTTACACTTTAGTTTGAGTATATACAAAACGGCGATATAGGGATACAGCTAACATCTTAATTACATATCGCATATTAATACAATATTAATCATACGCCCTGTTGACACGCTCGCCCAGCCAACGTACGTGGTCGAACGCATTGCTCATGCACAACCAAACTCTAGCTCTGTTTGTGTTATGTCTATGTGTATATGTATATGTATGTGTATGTGTGTGTGCATATGTAAGCTATACAGATGTTGTTGCTGTTGATATTATGAGTTTGCTACCAACACATGTATACACACACACACACACACACACACATAGAGCATATGGCGTTAATAAACTTCTAGCCGTTTGCCCAAGGCCTGCACAGGCATAGCATGTGGCATGTTATGTAGCAGAGAAAGCTAGTAGTAGTGTATAACAGTTGGTGGCAGTTCTATGTCCACTGTACGTTGCCATATATTTTATAGCCTCAAGTCAATTCCCTGACAAATGCCAAGCATATTTATTTATTTACTTTGCCTGCCAAACGTCGACATTTCCACCATTCTTGGCCACATCTCGCCATGCCACGCCTCTCCATGCCTCTAACCAGGACTCGTCTGCTTACTCGTTTGCGTCACTTGCCAAGTATTTATACAACTCGCCAAAAGCAAGCAAATAAATATAAAAAACACAAGCAAACACATACACACAAAAAAGAAACGGCAAACAACAAGGACATTGTCCAAGGAAACAACACATATGCATACACACACATATACATATACAAGAAAAATGTGTTTTTTTTATTGGAGCAGCATTAAGTGGAGACTAAGTCGAAGCATATCCCAAAAACTATTGTGAATTAATATTGTGATTTGTTCTGCTTTTAATATACTCTCGGTAGAGGATATTGTCACGTGACGTGTCAAGTCTGGCAGAGATAACAGGCAGTTATAAAAAGAACTTTTCAAAGTGATTTGAATATCATTGTATAGTTGATACAGTCTTTATTGGCATATAATGTACTTAATCTATAGAGGAGAGATTAACTCAAAACGTTTTTAACTGTTGAGAAACTTTTTAAAAATGTTTTCTTTACTTTTTAAATGAATTGAAATTCAATGACGACTTTTAATATATTTAAATAATATATTTAATAAATAATTATACTAATAATAAATGACATTCTGCAGTTTCTGAATGATTATTAACAAAAGTTTCTCTTCGTATTTATTTATGCAAATGCAAATATTTTAAAATAAATTTGATTTTGTTGTAGAATTATTTAATTTGAGCAAATGGAAAGCAGCTCAAAATTTTTCATAAACTTACTACTTCTGTCTGTGTATGCATGTGTGTGTGCGTGGGTATGTTTGTGTATGTTTATTTGGGATAATAAAATTTGCTCTATTTGCAGAAATATTTGTATAAATATAAATATTGTCAAAGGTAGAACTATGAGCATTGTGGTTTGTTTACATAAATAGTTGTTAGAGCTGCAGTGCTTTAATTAAAACTATAAACAAAAAATCAACTAATTTAAACTCGGAAAAGAGAAGCTTTGCATGCGCTCAGAATAATGATTTGGTTTGTCTCATTCTAGGTAAAGTAATGGAACTACTCTTCTATCAGTTACAGAAACATTCCTTAAAAATAAGTTAGGAAAGTTAATGAGGTAAAATTTTTCGATTACTTCAATCAACTATATGTGAAATATATTATATTTTTACAGCAAGCTTTAAGTATTGCTTGTATTGTGCAATATTTCATGCAATATTTACATAATTATTCGATTGTAATTGTGATCTAATCTCTATGCAATACAGAGAGTTATTAAGCGGTATTATAAAATGTATATGCTTCATTATGTAGGACACCAATACTAAGGCAACAGTTATACGTTGAGCCATTGCTCCAGCCTCAATAATGTTTGTATATATATATATATATATGTGTGTGTGTGTGTGTGTGTGCGCTGATTAAGATTACGTCAGCTAAAAAGTTATTGTTTTGGTCGAGGCATTCATACAGGAAGTGAGCAGTAAGAAAGTGTGAGATTCATTTATATCCATATACACTTTTGTGTCCTGTACCCCAGCCACAGCAGTAGCAACAACCAGAAGGATGACAGCAGTAGCAGCAGGAAGCATGCGGCAGCTGTGTGTACGAAGGAACTGACTAACTGTCTGCCTGCCTGACTGACTGACTGTGTTTATTCTATTTTATACTGTTCTATTCAGTTTGTGTCAGTTTTGCCTGGATAGCAATAGCAAAGGTTTTTGGGCACAAAACTTGTGGCCACATTGTACATTGCATATGGAGAAAGATATTGTGTAGTTGGTATTGTATTCCCTTTGGAGCTGGCGCACTGGCCAAGCGTGAAAATGACCAGAAGACATTAAAAATAAATCTAAATTGCACATTTTTGGCTTAAATATCATTTACAACCAGACTACAATAGAAAATTTAACTTTAAATTACATACAAGTAAAATAAAGGACTTTTCTTACTCTCTCTTTCTAACTGACACATTTAGTTTTAGTATGGCAGATGCTTTGCATCTACTTTTATTCCTATACCAGTTTTTCTATTACTTGCTACTTGCTAGTTGCTACTGCTGCTACACATTTTTGGCAACACAAATTTTGGAATTTTTAATGAATTTCAAGTCGTTGTCATCGTCATTGCAATCCTCTACTACTCTTCGACTCGTCCTGCTGCATATTTCTGTATGTATTTTTGCGTGTACGCTAAAAAGTATGCAACGTCTGCTGTGCAAGCATTTGTACGAGCACTCAACGTCCCGCATGTTCTGCATGCTGTGCTTTTGCATCCTGTGCATGCCTGTGGTTGCCCATCTAGCTCTAGCCACATACTCATGCCTTCCAATACTTTGTCCGCAGCACAATGTCCAGTTGTGGGCGGTTTTGCGGGCGTGCCATGCAATTAGCCAGACTGTCAAGCAAAGTGTTTTCTCTAGACCACTTGCCTCTCAGCCCGCTGCCCATATACAAACTAACTACCATTTCCATTTTCAACCCTTTTTCCACATTAGAATTGCTAATTGCCAAAAGTTTTTGGCTGCAGCATTTTCTTCAATGCGATTTACCGACGTGGAAGACATAAATTGCATTCAAGTGAGACATTTGTTTGAATATATTTTGAAGACCATATTGTAATTGTTGTAGACATTCCTGTGGGCTATTTCAATATATATATATACACTCACATTTATATGTATGCCCTAGGGAATGCAATGACATCAGCCAATAAGGAATAACCCAAATTGTTAACTAACAATTAAAATGAATCGTTGTATCAAATCGTAGAATATCTTTCAACTTCAACTATTAAATTAAAAAAAAAAACCAATACTACTTAAAAAAATGCATAAACAGAAAAACTAAAATAATTTAAAACTTAATCGAAAACAAATTTAAAAATATATATGTATCTAAATTTAGTTAGTTTAAAGTCTTATTTAAATTTGAAAGAATATATTTTATATAATTTATCGGAAAGACGTTTAAATAGATGTGAAAAACTTATTTTCTTTTAACAAAAAACGTTTGCCATAAGCAATAATTCTGTTAAGAAAACAAATTTGTAAAAACAAAAAAAAATTCAGCTAAAATATAAGAAAATAATAAAAAAGAAGGAAAACGTTGCATATAATAAAAAAAAATTGTTATAAGTAAATTTTTAGCATTTGTCGAAAATTGTGGCAGATAAATTACCAATGCGGATAGCTGCGAGCAGGCCGCAGGACTATGCTATATATATATATACGATATTATAGCATAACTATACCATAGTAGGGTATAAACCCAGGGCAATTGTAAGCCAAGAAAAGTTTTCAATAGCTGAAAAATCCTTATATCAGACAGCTGCCTGCCCTTTGTGCCACATTTTGTTGCCAGTGCTGCAAATGCTATTTTGAAATTTTTGTGTATGTATGCGTGTGTGTGTGTGTGTCGGTTTGAGTGTTAGTATGCAAGTTGCCAGTCAACAGTTTTCGTTTTCAACTTTATGCCGCAACTTGGGTAGGCGCCATAGGCCACGCCCATTCTTTTGCCGTTGTTTGCATTTTGCAGCACTAAAGGTAATGGTAATATTTTGGCACAACAACAACAACAGAAACAAAAACAACTAACAACAAACAATCAAACAATATGAAAGGGAATTACAGACCAGGTGGGGAAAGAGAGAGAAAGAGAGAGAGAGATTGGTTTATGCGAATCGTTGCGGAATGGAAACGAAATGACAATGAAGCACAAAACTTGCCATTCATTACTTAAAAACTACAAAATTAGCGTGGTATTTTCCACAGAAAATAAAAAAATAAACTTTGTGCCAGGCGCAGGAGGTGTCCTGGCAGAAGCCGAAGGTGGAAGGAAATGCGAACAACCGAAAATAAAGTAACTTTATTTTTACAACTAATTGGCAAACTTAAATGTAAGATTTAATTTTGTTGTGGGTAGTAAAAGTATACAGTACTTGGTGGTCCGTAGGATGGGACGTTTGGGCCAGGACAAAGCTACATTAAACAAGTAAGAAGTCTGTAGTCGAGTGTACCCGACTACGAGAGCCCCTTTGCCTACATATACAGCCATACACACATACTCATACATACACACAGTTCTGCACGTACTTAGCCATTGCGCGCACCTTTTAGCCCCCCACGCTCCATAGCACGGTACTTTATGTTGTATAACTTCCGTGTTTATTGTTCAATTTTAACGAAATTCACAAAGTAGATGAAGAATGGTCTACTTAATATGTGTGCGAAAAAGAAATTTGATCGGTTAAAAATTGTATCTGAAAATCGATTTTTTCGAATTGCGGGGGTCAGGGGAGGAAATTTAAAAATCAAAAACAAACTTGTACAGCGTACGAACATAACAAATCTAGATTTCAAGTTTGGTTGCTCTAGCTCTTATAGTCTCCGAGAAACAGGCGTTCATACGGACGGACGGACGGACGGACGGACGGACGGACGGACGGACGGACGGACGGACAGACAGACGGACAGGGCTAGATGAACTCGTCTTGTCGTCCTGATTCAGAATATATATACTTTATGGGGTCTCCGATGATTATTTCTATGTGTTACATACTTTTGGATTTTGCATATTTCCAATAGCTCCGCTTTGCTCTTTTTTTACAAAAAAGGCAAAGGGGCTAAAAATTACATTTTGCTTGAGGCAAGAACAAGGAAGCGAGTTAAAGAAAGAGCAGATGATGAAAGAGGCAACTCAGACAGAAAATCAGTTGCCAGCAGCTGGTATTGTCGCTTTTTAGCCCCTTGACCATTCTTGATCGATGTTGTGAATCTGGTGAAGATTGATCAAAAATCTCGGAAGTTATAGATCAGCAAAAGTGGCATTATGGGCCCCGGGGGGGTATTGTAGTGCGCGCAAAATAAGAGCTAGAGCAACGAAATTTGGAACGTATATTTGTTATGTTTGTACGCTATACGAGTTTGTTTTAGATTTTTCAATTTCCTCCCCTGACCCCCGCAAATCGAAAAAAACGATTATTAAGCACAATTTTCAACCGATCAAATTTATTTTTGGCACACATCACAATTAGACCGCTCTTGATCGATGTTGTGAATCTGGGTAAGATTGATCAAAAATCTCGGAAGTTATAGATCAGCAAAAGTGGCATTATGGGCCCCGGGGGGTAATGTAGTGCGCGCAAAATAAGAGCTAGAGCAACGAAATTTGGAACATAGATTTGTTATGTTCGTACGCTATACAAGTTTGTTTTTGATTTTTCAATTTCCTCCCCTGACCCCCGCAAATCGAAAAAATCGATTATTAAGCACAATTTTCAACCGATCAAATTTATTTTTGGCACACATATTAAATAGACCATTCTTCATCTACGTTGTGAATTTCGTTAAAATTGAACAATAAACACGGAAGTTATACAACATTAAGTACCGCGATATAGAGCGTGGGGGGGCTAAAAGGTGCGCGCAATGGCTAAGTACGTGCAGAACTGTGTGTATGTATGAGTATGTGTGTGTATGGCTGTATATGTAGGCAAAGGGGCTCTCGTAGTCGGGTACACTCGACTACAGACTTCTTACTTGTTTTACATATATTTTTTTAATGCTACCAATGAAACTTGTAGCTGGTAGCCAAACACAAATATTTACCACATAAATAAAGTGAGAGAGATTGCTACTCCACCACTGCTAGTTGCTGTTGTTGCCACACAGAACATATTGACAGCAGCAACTGATCAATATTAACGAAAGAAAAGAAAGCATCTGCTTACCTGGAAACTTGTAGAGCGCCACCTCATTGCAATTAATCTCAATCAGCGTAGAAGTCTCGTTAGGCAGGCCGGCGCACTGGCACATTGAATTGAGCGGACAGGCATAAAGCACATCCTGCTGCTGGCTGCCAAGCAGCGCTGCTGATGCCCGCGCTGGCGGTGGACCGCGTGCCAATGCACGTGCTGTATTTCTAGCAGAGCGTTGTCTTTGACCCACAGTCAGACCACCAGCAGCGCCACCAAAAGCGCCTCCACCATCAAATTGCCAACAGTGTGCGGTGCACACAAGGCATGAGATCAGCGCTAGGTACAGGTGCATTCTGTAAAGAGAACAATATAATCTCTATAAATATCATTTATAAAAGTGTACTGATATTATCTAGTATACATATACATATATATATATTTATATATATATATATCTATATATATATACAAATTTGTTATCGGAAGCTATAGTATAGTAATTCATTGTTAATGGTAAAAGCAAGTGTAGTAGCTGGTAAGATATACTCAATGACACTATATAGATTTAATTGGTATATGCCTTAAAAATAATTTTGCTAATTGAGTAATATTAAAATCCAGCTTAGGGGTATCGCATAGTTGTGCATACTTAGGTATAACATTATTGATAACTCATTTAAACAAAATGTACCGATAAGGCAATCTAATCAAAGGGAATTACTAATTGAATGTTTAGTCTGAAACTGAATGCCAAACTAATTGGAAGAATAGCTAAGTTGCAAACAATTGTCGCTGCTTTAAGAATATATAATTGTTATTTATATATGTTTACTTATTATAGTATATACATATATATACATATATAGTGTAGTGTGTATTTAAATGGGATATTTGTAAAATTAAGAAGAAATGCTGAATACAATAGATTATACGGATATCGAATTGGGAGAGGTAAAGAAATCGATTTTTAAATGCTGTAAATTAGTTTATGCTAAAACTATTCATTACAGTTAATCCAATATGGTGTCTTTGGAAAAGTTTTTAAAGCTTATTACCAAAATAAGCAGGTTATTGCGTATGGAAAAATTGGAGAGAATGAAGGTGGTATTTCTATGCAAAGTAAATTGTTACTGTCACATTCAAATATTGTTGAGTTAATTGCTGAATACAAATACTTCGTACTATATGAATTTGTTGACTGTGGAACTGTTGCCAATTATTTGCATGGCCAAGAGCAACTTGAGTATACGGGTAAAGATGCCATCGATTGGTTAATACAGGCGGCCAATGTATGTAACCATTATGCAGCAAAATTTGATATTGGATCATAAATTTTTACTCATTTTTTCTAGGGTCTTAGCTATATTTATGACAGAAACAAATACTATAATTTTAGTAATTTGAGCACTGAAAGTTTGTTGTTAACTAATAACTATCGGCGCCTAAAGATTGCTATTCTTCCAAGTTGGTTTATACCAGTTTACTCATTAAAGTATAACAATTTTGGTATTGTGTTTTGGGAGCTGTTGACACGTAAAGAAATTTTTTACCAAGAAGAACAACCATATTCAAAACGTTCTTATTTTTATAGAACCTTTCAAGGTAATCCATATAATTTAAAAAACATAATCAATATTTAATAAATTGCATTTTAAGACAAACCTAATTTATCATTGAACGATATAAAAATTACAAATGCCGAGCCTTTAAAAGAAATGTTTAAGGTCTTATGGGTCGCTCAATCAGGTAAAACACTTACAGCCAATGAAATAAAATCTAATCTAGAGAAGTATATAAAGTAAGCTAAATACTCAATTCGCACTATAAGATATATGAATCAGTGTATAATCGAATTTTTATTTACTTCAGCGAGCATGAGAATATATTAAGCCGACATATTTTTACTGCTGGTATTGGAGCTGTTATACACTACAATGATATAACAATGGAACAGGTAGTATATATAACTGTTATAATTTAACAGATATAATGTTGTGTTTCTTTGATAGTTAATCGGAGTTGATGGTGCTTTTGGCACTCACCACAAAGCAATGTTGCATAAAATGGATTTCATAAGTGTAAAATCATATGATAAAATTAAAGAAGGTTTTAAGCTTAAAAACTGCCTTATGAAAGAAGTCAGAGAATTAATGAACTATAGAAGTTACAATATTGTTAATGTTGTTGGTATTATAATGGAGATGGATTCTATACATTTAGTAACAAACTATAAGGATTGTATATCCCTCGAAAACTTCTTACATGATAAGGAACAGAGACAATTTCCAGATGATAAGCCATTGGAATGGATGTATCAAGCGGCTTTGGTATGACTATATATAATGTGCCATAAGAAAATTATTTAGATATATTAATATTATTTATAGGGTATCAAATATCTACTAAAAACAAGGAAATTAACTGCGAACTTTCCATTAAATTTAAAGCCCGCAAATATGTTTATATTTGATACAAAATATAAATTTGATTTATTGAAAATAAGTGATTTTTGGTGTCCTTACAATTATGAAACTTGGCTTAAACATAATCCAGATACATGCTATTTGGCACCTGAGGTATTTACTATATACTACATAGATAAATACTTATAATTAATTAATATTATTTATTAGATTACCATGGGCAAGAGCTATTCAGAAGAAAGTGAAATATATAGCTTTGCCATTATATTATGGGAAGTGTTTTCACGTAAGAAACCCTTTTACCACCTTCAACATCTGCCTCCAAATAGGATTATTGCCGAAATTCAAAAAGGTTTATTATATATTAATTTAAGCTTCAGATATCACAGAAATATTCAACATTTTTCTTTTCAGGAGAACGTCCACCCATAGGTGATCTTGTCAATGAAAGTTGGTTTGATATATCCGAATTAATAACAACTTGTTGGAATTCAGTTGCAATTGATCGTCCTACAATAGAGGATATTACTCGTTACCTTTGCTCCCCTGAGTAAGTTTTAATTCGAAAAACGTTAAAATAATATTAAATTTTCATTTTAACAGAAGGAAACCCAACCTCTTTGCCGGGAAATCCTTTGCACCTGTCAATTTCTTGGATATACAGCTAAAAGAGGTTCGGCATAAATATTTATATATACAAACTTAAAGCAACTAATATTTAATATATACTAAATCTTTCAGAGTTTAGAACAAGGTACTTTTGGTATTGTACATAAAGCTAAATGGCAAAAAATGTTAGTTACAGTAAAGGAATTCAAAGCTGCTGAAGATCAAGGCAAAGTAATTGAAATATTTATGAAGGAGCACAAAAAATATTTACGCGTTGTTCATGACAATATTATGCCGTTACTTGGTTATTACTATAATAATGATATACCAAATATAATTATGGAATATGCAGAGAATGGATCCCTTTATAACTATATACATGACAAGGAACAGAAGGAGTATACCTCAGCGGATGCAATCAAATGGATGAGACAGTGTGTTAAGGTCGGTTTATCTTTACTATGAATGATAGATATATATATTTTATTAATTTATTTCTAACTATAATATAGGGTTTGGCTTATTTGCATGGCAACAGACCACAAGCTCTGCTACATCGAGATTTAAAACCTCAAAACTTATTACTTTCCAATGACTATCAAACATTGAAAATTGCTGATTTTGGTATAGCTACTGACTTGAAGATTGCATTACAGAAAGATCGTGGTACACTTGCTTATACAGCTCCAGAGGTGTTAATACCTGTGGAATTTCCACCCGTGGCCTCGATAAGTGATATATATAGCTTTGGCATTATACTTTGGGAGCTGTTTTCACGCCACAAACCCTATTATCACTTGGCAAATACAAAAGATATTAAGTTTATCCTGGCAGTGACTACAGATAATGAACGTCCACTGCTATGTGATATAAAAATAGAAAATTGCGAAGAACTAAAAACGTTAATAACAGAGTGTTGGCATACACAAAAAAGTCTTCGTCCTCATTTTAAATATATAAAACTTTGTGATATTCCCGATTCTCATATACCTATTGTTAAATAAAATGAGAGTAATATAGTCGAAAGATAAAATTTGACGAATGTATTGTAAGAAATATGTGAAATTCGTTTGCTAAATAAAATGTTGTTAGCTAAGATAGACAGATAGATGGATAAGGAATGTTTTTGCTTATTTATTGTCTCAATTGATGTAAATGCATATTTAAAATTTTTCTAACAGATTTCTGTTCTTTCATGCTGGAGACGTTGGAATTAATGGAGCACGGCATATAAAGACGCTCATTAGGACAGCTCTGGCAGACACCTTTGACGGAGGCATTTATTTATTTGTCGCTGCTTAACATAAATCGCACGTTAGAGCAAATGGAATGGCATAAAATTAACGCAACTTCCCCTGTACGTAGTATAAACTCAGACCATGGTTTAGCCTCATGAGCTTTAGGCAACACCAAAAGAGCGAAATTCAATGGCACAGTGTGCCAAGGCATAGTCACAAAGTGACTACATATTAGGCTATTCGCTATAGCTTGGAATTTATTTTAGTTTTACCATACTGAGGCAATAGTTTAACTAATTTCTATGATCAACACAATTGGTTTTGGTTTTTGTTAAAAATTATTTTATTTAAATTGTTTTGGTACCAATGTGCAAATATTTCCAACGTATATAAAACTTCCTAACCCAGCTAACGCTGAAGTTTGGCTAAAAGCTTGCGACAATTCATGCAAATGAGCCGCAGTCACACACGGGCTCACACGGTCTTACACCCTCATGGCTCTACATACATCTAAAAAGTGCGCAACCACAGCACGTAGGGTACACTCGCATTCACACACACACATACACACACACACCCAAACACACATTCACTGTATGGAGACTTTCATAGAATGCTCTCATATAAGACATGTTTCATGTACGTAGATGTGTGATGTTTATTTGACACGCTAAAGTATATAATAACAAATAAAAACTTTGGAATACCAGGCGATAACTGTAAAGGGGAAGAAGAGCAAAGGGAAGGCAAGGACTGTATGTTTGTGTGTGGATTGTGACAAGGACGTCAACGATGATGACGACGAGTACGGCCCATTAGCACGATTGTTAAGCTTTGAGACTACATTTGAGTTTTGGGGGGCTACCTCTGGCCACATTATCAGACCCCATAAAACTACGAGTAGAGCTCAAAAAAAAGAAAGAAAAAAAGCAAATATAATATTTATACTCTGATAGGACCTACAGCCAAGACGTGCTAAAGTCTATACTAAAGTTATTTAAGTTTCCTTTTTAGTCAACTATATACGTTAGTTGTATAAATTATGGCTGCTTGCCTAGAGCCAAAGGTCATAAAATACAAAAAAAAAAAATTAAACAAAAGACAAATAAAATGCGTATTTGATGTGTGAATTGATAGAAATCAGATTCAATTTTATAACAAACTATAAAAAAGTTCCATAGAAACTTAAAAAAAGATTTCGATATGAAAACGTTACAATCAATACAAGTAAATGTCAAAGTTCATACAGCAGTTTAAGAAGGTTCAATGTCTAGAAGAAATGTTAAAACATTACAAGATATTCGTTTCGGATATTGCAAGCATTTGTTAAGCAAATTCTCAAGCAATATTCAAGGAAGTAAGGTAACATTCCCGGGCATTAAGATCATTACGAGCAGCATGTGCCAGCCAAATTGCCTTCGGTATGTCCTGCTGTTAGACCAGTTGCTGTTGGTATGCAGTCGGTAAGAGTTGGTAGGAGAGTTACCATTATTTTGCTAGCAGCTGTCCTGTGCACAGGTAATACAAGTAAAAAGTATATAAGGAAAGGAAGTAAAGTAAGTAGGCAACATGATGATGATGCCAAACGCTGAAGAGAAGTGCAAACATTTCTGAGTATTATGCCAAAATCGTAAGGACTAAAGGCCAATGACAATGGCCAACAACAAGAAGAGAAAGTAAGTAAATGTCATTTAATACGTTTTCAGGTAGTAATCGTAAAGTGAAAGTATATAGTATATATATATATATATATATAGTATATATATACTTTTTATATATTTTATCTGGTGATAATAATGTAATAACATTGCTGAATTGAGGTACTCAGTGAGCTCTTAACTTTATTTTTATATCTTGAATTTAATGCAAATATGCAAATCGAGTGAGTAACAAAAAAAAATTATATATATATACGTATACTTGTTAAAGATCAATCTGTCAGTTGTATAGCATCCTTATGCTGTTCAACTTAATCATCTGTACTTAAACGGTCTTAGCTAATGATATTTGGCTTTGTCCAGCAAAATCAATATCAATCTCCAATTGCCTTCTGCCACTTTTACTGATTGTTTTTCATTATGTTGATGGTGACAAATCGAATCTGTCGTCTCTAACTTTTGGCTGACCAACTAAACCAAACGATACATCATGCAGTTGAATACGTTTTGTGTCATTGTCTGTATGTGTAAGCTGTATTGTATTGTGATTGTATGTGTGTTTATGTTTGTGCGTTTTTGTCTTATCAACATTTATGCACCTTCAAATTTATTTTAGCACAAACACAAACACACAAAATCACACAGACAAACACACACACAAAGCAAAAAGGCAGAAAGGACACTCGACAGTTACGCCAGAAAAGATAAATATGTCGTAAAACTTTTTATTTGCGTTTTATTTTTGATACAGCAAATGACTAACTTGTTGGCTGACAGTCAAACAGTCAAACAGTCAAACAGTCAGTCGTAAAGCCCATAGCCAGTAGGTATACCAGACCAATAGAGACCAAAAGACTTAAAAGTATTTTTCTCTGTTTGTTTGTGAGCGCAAATACCAGACAGAGACAGCAACACGATAAACAAAAACAAAGAAAACTGGCGAGAAGCGTGTGACAGACGAGCAACGTCTGTCACGCACAGACCGCCAGTTGGCCCAATGCGGGTACAGTCAGCTCTCCTCAACCTAGAGTGAAAACTTTAAAACAAAACAAAAAAGATCTATCCGAATATCTTGTACACTTACAAGCATTATTTAGGCTTAATAAGCATCTATAGAGTATACTGAGAGTTTGTATCTTTGCTATTTCATTCTCTTCGATTAGCCCAGTTAATAGTCAGCCTGTAATTTGTTGCCTGTTCACAATGAACAATCAAGTTTGTGTATTCATTATATAGACTGTTATCTATTGTCATAGTATGTGTACATTGTAGTCCACTTTAGTCATTGGCTCATCTTGGTCATTTTAAGTGTTTGATTGTCATAACATAACAGGGATAATAGCCAACTATGTATAGAGTATACAGGAGAAAAAAAAAGAGAGCAGCTGGCAAAGGGAACAAACAACTGACAAAAAAACTGCTCTTACTCTTAGCAAACCCACTGGCAGCATAACTTGCTGGCGTTGAGAGTGCTGCGAAAAGGTCAACTGTTGGCTGGGGCCAGGGGAGGCTGAAGTCGACCACAAGTTTTTATTACGCATATAATGCCAACGATTTGCTCGCTCACTCACTTTGTGCCATGGCATGGGGTCTGCATCATTTTTATACTTTTAATTTTTTATGCCGGTGACACAGTGACATCAAATGTCAACGAGCTGCAAAACAAACAGTGGCAGCAGCAAAGTCCTGGCCAACAAGTCCTGGACTGACTGCCAGCCAGGCAGCCAACCAGCCAACCAGCCAACCAGTCAGACAGTCAGCTAACAGCAAAAGCAACAGCAGCAACAGCAATAGCAGCAGCATAAATATGCTGAGAATGGGCGTCCATTGGGGGCAGCAGCAACGTAGCGCAGCATAAAGTCAGCGCAGCAAGAAAAATGCTGAAAAACGTAGCATACATTTGGGAGCCGTTGCCTTTGTCGGGTACTCGTAGAACTGCTCTGGTGAAAATTTGCGAGTTTGTGTGATAATAACATATGTAAGTTGCTTTTACAAGTGTTTGTGTGTGTGTGAGTGCGTGTGTGTCTGTAAGTAGCATGAAGGTTTTAAATTTGGACCAAAAGCTGCTAAGTGTATGAAGGGTAAACGCAGAGTAGCGGCATATACAAAGGCAAACTTGAATTTTAAAGCTTTGCGTCAGACGCTTTCCACAACTTTAAATGAACTTAACAACTTTCAGTTCGTACATGTATATATCTATATGTGGGTGTGTGTGTAGTAAACAAGTGTGTGTAAGTGGGCACGTGTATGCGGCGTATTTAGCGATTCTTCGTGGATAGACAGACAGCTTGACTGTAGGTGTAAGTGTGTAGGGGTGTAGGCAGGACAGAGTACAGTTAAACAACGTTGCGTATCTGTGAGATATATTCAAGTTAATCGTCGTAAAAGCGTTTCAAAGTCAATTAGGAGTGCAAAGTTCATGGAAATTGTTGTTCTTTTGTTACAGTTCATGTCATGTTTTGCGTAACTGAATAACTTTCATCTTTCAGTTCATCAAAGAGTTCAAAACAGACAACACAGATTTTAACTTAAATGACAAATGTGTGTAACAATTGAACAGCCTTTCAACTGTTACAGTTTATTGCATCGAATGATACATTGCTTAAAAAGAGCAATTAATAGTCCCCTTAGTAATATATGGAAATATGGAAAAAGCCAGCTTTGCATTTAAATTTTTTATCGTTTAAATGTTCTTTATTATTGCTGTTTGTGCATATTTATGCATTGTCAATTTCTGAATGTATAAATTATTAACACTTTGGTTGCATTAAATCAGTTTTAGCGGTCTGAAAAAATGTTTGCAATTAAATTACAAATATTTAAAAAAAACAACACAGCACGAACGAATGCAACTGACTTTATTGTAATATATATTAACAATATTTCCATCATTTTTCCTCCTTTTTTTTTGTTTTATTTGTTAATTCCTGACTTTTTATACCCTTTTCAAATAGTTGAAACAAATTATTACTTTGTTTCAAGCAACTCCTTAAGCAATTACGGATAATTATATGCATACACATAGCGATTAAATTAGCTGCCTCAAGAACAAGTACTAAACAACTTAATAAATCTAAGCAGTCAATTAGTAGTTTTTCAATTAACTTGCACCACTCAACGCAAGTTCATGATACTTTGAAACAAATTATTGTGCTGCTTATTAAATTATCTCAATCAATTAACAATACTTCAGTCATTGTTATTTACGACTGATATTCCATTTGACATAATAATAATAATAATAATAATAATAATAATAATATAGTTTTTTATAAAATAACACCAAATCATAGCATATCAATTACTTCTTCTAGGCATATTTAAATTTTTGTTAGGTGAAGACAACTTATTGCTTACTATTTACACCTTCTGCTGTGTCTACTTGTTTAATATTCGCTGTAAGCTGGCTGCTAACTGTCAGTTGCTGTTAGCTATAACAGCAGCGAAACTTGAGATCATTTAATATTCTCATATAACCAATCACAAGCTACGCATGGTGAAAAGACGGACTGAAAGCTGCCATTGCTTTGTAGCTCTCTCTGTCTCTCTCTCTCTTTCTGTATACACGTACTGTAAGCTGTTATTTGTTGTTCATGTTTGTCAATGCAAAATGAGGAACTGTTTCTGTACTTTTTTTACATTGAAGAAAATAAAGAAAAAATCGTTTAATATTGCGTGTGCTCATAGGGGAAGATTGTGCGTACAAGATTTTTCTATGTAGATTCTATAGTGTATAGGAAAAAGGTTTTTATATAGACAAACCTATTAGCTGTAAATAAGCAAATTTATATAAAATTTGTTTGTTCTTTGGGGGATTAAATATGCTACATTTTAACTCTATCATATGTCTACAAATATTTTCTATTAACTCTTTTTATGTAAAATTTAAATTTAACATACGTAAGATTATAGTATGCCAACAAATTGTATAACTAGAGGAATTGTGGTTAGTTTAATTAATTATTTAAATGAATTATACTCTTACAACATATAATTTTAGCTGTTAAACAATTACAACACACTTTTTGTTAAGTAATAAGAGTAGAGTTGAGTTTTAATGTGTTACTTTTTATATCATTTAAAGTATTAACAAAGTTTATTCTAGTTTAAACTTATTCTCACACATTACCAATTAAATTTATAGTAATTTTATATGATTTTATTTTATGTTTCTTTTTTACTAAGTATTTCTTGCTTAATTAAAGTTTTAAATACGATTTTAATTGTATTGATAATTGCACTAATTAAACATAATAGCTGAACATATGGTGAACTCTATTTAAGCTTTAAGCTTATATTTTTATATGATATATATGTATATATATTTATGTATATACATACAGATAGCATATGTTCTACAAATGGTAGTTGTAGTTATGGCTGAGGGATTTTCTCACTTGTTTTACATATCTAAATCTAAGGTAAAAATCAACTAGATTTACTTAAATTTGTGGAAAATGTTTACAATTTTCACAATGCAAAATGCAATTTAAGTTGCAAATCAATATTTCGTTTTGATTTAAGTCAAATTGTATTTTTACTTATTTAAGCTGCTGGCTATTGTAGGCAGCAATAGAAATGTACTTGCTACATGCAACTTCAACATTTTTAATCGTATCCCAAGCTGCCCCAACAAATTTTATATTTTCATTTATTTTCCGCTTTGGTAATTTACACGCTGCAGGCGTAAAGCTAAAATCCTCATCTATGCTCAGCATGCAATTGCTTTTATAGCTAACATGTGTACACACACACACACACACACACACACACACAAATCATATGTCAAAATCAAAGTTAATCCCTTTGTGTTATGTACAGCAATTGAAATTATGTGCTTAAAGGCTTTAACTCAGCCTAACAAAATACAAATATAAAATAAAAAAGAAAATAATAATAATAATAACAAAATAAAATAAAAATGAAAAAAATGTTGAAAGCTTGCCCCAAAAGCTAACTAAATGGAAAGGTTGCAGTGCCGCTCAACAATACCCAAAACGCCACACAAATTGCGTATGTTGCCCCATTCTGTTGTACATTCTACAATCGTTGCTGCGTTTATTTATTTATTTTTTTTTGGTTTTTGTGTGTTTTTTCAACTGTTCAACTGCTGCCATTATTTTGTTTTTATTGCGCAATACATGGAAACAATCATAAAAAAAAACGACAAAGCGAGAGAGAGTAAAATATAACGAACGGAGTTGAGAGGCGCAATTTGAAACAACTGCGGCAAGGCACTTGAGCCCTAACAACAACAACAACAACAGCAACAGCAACGAGAAATATAACCACAACAACAACAACAACAACACCAACATGATATACATATAAAAACAACAACAAACAATAACAGATTTATTGCATATTTCGCACTGGTAATTGAGATTAAACAGTTCAAAAAAGCAGCCGCTTGGCATTTCATAAACCCGCAGGATACACACACACGCACACCACACACACACACACACACACACACATTGATAGAAGGAAAGTGAGCATGTCCATAAAGTAAGGCATAAATTTAAAGGCTCATATATCGTTTTGACCCAACATCTCCTGCCCCCATTTAAGTCCTGTTCTTATTTTTTTTTGGGCTTCAACCAAGGTCCAAGCTGTGAGCTTGCAAGTTGCATGTAATTCGTTTTATTAATTGTCAACTTGCTGCCTTTATTTATGACAAAGTTTTAATAATTTAATTGCTCTTACCCAGTGGCAACTGTTGTTGCTATTGTAGCAATTGTTGCTGCTGCTGTTACAGTTATTGTTGCTGTTGCTGTTGCTGTTGCTGTTGCTGTTACTGTTCAATTTGTGGATTTGCCGCATTCGCATTTAATTGATAAATGCGTCAGGCAGCGCGTGGCGAGCTGTAATTATAGACGATTTGAATAATTCAATGCTCAGCACTTGGTCAGGGCATTTCGTTTTGTTTACGCAATTAATTGTGCGTCCAAGCTCTGCACAGTGGTATGAAACTAAGCAACAACAAAACAAGCAGGAGTATAACTTTCTAAGGCAATAAGTTTTTACTTTCATTATAACTATACCTAATCAAAAGGATATATAGGGTCCTTGCTTTATATTAATATTAAAGAATAGTTTTGTATTGGTTTTGTACCACTGTACACTATGGGTTTTGCATCATCATCTGTTTGTCGGCCTCAACTTCTGTTTTTGCACTGTCATTTGCTTGATAAGCATGCCACACGTATAAACTAACACACACACACATAGATACACACATCCGTTGGGCCACGCCCCGCGTGCGACACGACACAACTTGCCACGCCTATAGCTAGCTCTATAAACAATTCATATATACATATACACACATACATATAGTATATACATATATATACTAGTGTATACTAGCACCTTTAATAGTATTTGTGGCGCTGTTGCGTTGCGGTAAAATGTGGCATGGAGTGCATAGTTCATAAGCAATTCATGTGTTTGTAAACAGTTCAATTTAATTTTAGTGCTGCGGGTGCGAAATTGCTGCTCAATTATTAAGGCAAAGAATTATTAGAGTAGGGACCTAAGTCCTTGACGCGGCGCGAGGACTTTATGAGAACCTGCGGACAAGCATTGGCCATCATCAGAAATATTTTGACTAGGCGTTAGCACACAGGTGTGAGCTCTTATACTATATATATATATGTATATTTATATATATGTGTGTGTGGGTGGTTCGACTGTTGGTTGGTGGGTTAGAAAAAGTAACCGACATGAGAAAGTTGAGTTTAGGTTTTTACCGTTTCGGCACATAATTGCGGCAAAACTCGAAGATAAATTACCCAAACTCAAAACTTTGACCTAAGCGCCGTTTCCGTGAGTAAGATTAATGATGCGGCAATTGCTGGCTCCAATATACATACATACATACATATATACATAACAGAACTATCACAGCAACAACGGCAACATCAAGTTGGACAACTTTATGGGATTTGAATCAAGGGTTGTTTTGCTCTGGAATGGGTTAAGATGGGCTGAAGGTGGCTCCAAAGCAACAACATAATCATTTTAACAGCAGGCAACTATAGGAGAGCGCCACATGTGGCCATGGCGTCCGCCTAGGTGCGAATGGGTGCATATTTATGGATGAATACATCACACACACACACCCATACACAAATACATATATATGCATATGTAGAGGAAGGGGGAAAGAGCAAGATATAGTGAGTGAAAGATACATTTATTGCTTTGCCATAAACTTGAGTAATAAATTTTATTTTTATTGTTCAACTGACTCTGACTGGCTGACTGGCTGACTGACTGGTAAACGACAGGCAACTGGGAGCTGGGGATTTGCGGATCTGTAGCAGACAAAGAGAGAGAGAGAGAGAGAGAGAGCTTGCACCACACGGCACATTTCACTAAGAGCATTTGCTGTGGGGATGGGGGTGGTGATGGTGATGGTAATGGTAGGAGGCTACAGTGCCAAATTGGCATATTTATGGCCAAGAGGTTCACGAAAGGCGTTGCCAAAATAGCAAAACGATAAACGACACTTCAATGAACTGAGTATTTCATGTGATTTATGCCTTAAACAAAAAAAAAAAGAAAGAAATTCAAGTTTTAAAAACTATCAAGATGAATGCTTGAGTCTTCTCACAAGTTGCCACTTTCTAATGGACTTAAGAGAGCGACACAAATTGAACAAAGATGTCAAACTTTTAACTAGAGCAATAAAAATGAAATAAATTTTTTTGTTTTTCACATTTTTTATATTTTACATTTCTTTTTTACAGTTTTCCATTATTTTCATTTTGTGTCGATGTTTAAAAGCAAAAATTTGCTTTGATTGAAGGGCAGCAAGGAACACTTGGCTTGCCACAATTGCTTCATTATGAATTAAAATGAGACTCGTGCCCTGCCGCATAAATGTGGCATCAAGCTTTACAAAGGGAGTTAAACAAAATTTATGAATTCGTGACATGATTCAGGCTAATCACGTGACACATAAAGCAGAGCGAAAAGAAAAACATTATTTAAATATCTTAATGCGTTTTATTTACGAGTGTTTGCCATGTGGATCGTCATTATATATACATATATAAGAGTATATAAACGTATATAGGTATGAGAATATTCAAATTTTGGCCAGGTGTATAATTAAATTGGAAAATGTGTGACTGAGTGACTTTGTCTGAGTGAGGGTTTAGGGCAGGACTTGAGGCACGCACAGAGAAAGCCCCAAAAAGAAACCCTAACAAAAATAAAACCCCAAAAAAACTGATGAAAATGTTTTGGAGTTTTTTTGTTTCTTTGATTTGAACTTTCTAACTGGACATTTGAAGTGTTCTTGCTGTTGTTGTTGTTGTTGTTGTTGCTGATTATGCAAAAGTTGACCCGACATTAGGTCAAAGGGAATAGTCAAAGTTGCGACTTAAAGTTAACAACTGATACACTGCAATGCCTAAAGACTTCAGGCCATGTGTGTCAATGGCTCCCCTGAGAGCAACCTGTGTTAAACTTAGAGCAGGGGGGTAGAGGTAAAAAGGAAAATAGGACGAACATAAGGCTGATATGCGTGTGTCATTATAAACCTAATTAATGTATTAAACTTGCAGGAAGATTGTATAACATATATCTAAAACAGAGAGGGCAGTTACTAAAGCAACTTAAAGGTGGGAAAAGTCACGTGAAATTAAACAAAGGAAAAGAAAAACTTAATATATAATTAGACATAGCTGTAGAAATAGTATAATTATGTTCTAACTATATAAAATATATTATGTACTTAGGGTTTTTTTTTAGCATAAATATTTTATAGTAGTTTTTCTATTGAAAACTTTACATTATGTGAAAGTTGCATTGAAGCAACTGCTGCTTACTTTTGATGTTCAATTGATGCAAATTGATGGTTTTTGTTGCACAGCTGTTAAATAGTTAATTTATTTACATAATATGAACTAATATATACATAATATTATATAAATATATATAAATATACAAAAGTAGAAGCATATGCTACAAACATGTTGTTTGACAACAAATTTTATAATATTTTTTATTGAAACTTTTTGCTGATTTTAAGCACAATTTTAATTAACTGCAGGTTCTAATGCTTTAACTTTTTTTTTTATCACAATAACAAATGTTAATTATAATGTATGAAAACATTAAATAATAGGAAATTCGCATTAAATTTATATATTATGTATCTGTCTAGGAATTTAATTAAAGTCATGGAGTGACCCTCGCTATTATTTCCCTATATGCATATATGTATGTGTGTGTGTGTATGTCTGTTGTATAGCGGTACTCTCATAAAATACGTAAATTTAATTGGCTCAACGTCGCACGCGTCGTATAATTAATGACGTGAGTCAGAACCATAGTCAGAGCCACAGTCAGAGCCACAGTTATAGCCAAAGCTAAGGCCACAGCCACTGACAGTTAACAGCAGAATCGTATGATGGTATTGGTACTGGTATGGCATAAGAGATAGAGGCAACATCATCTGAATAAGTCATAAGGTCTACGTATTCCAAACAACAATAATAGCAATAAGAACAACAGCAACAACAATAACAAACATACAGTTGAAATAAGCCATATCTGTTACGTATACGTATTGACTGGCAGTTAACATGGCCAGGGAAAAGTTTGCTTGAGTTTTCAGTTGTTGGTAAAATTGTCCTGTGCATACCAAAAAACTGGCACTACAACAAGCCAACAACAAACATACAAACATACATATACACAATTGCAACTGTCACCCATAGACACGCACACACACACACACGCACATGTACATACACGCATACAAAAAGATTTTCATATGTATTTGGCAACAATTTATAAGGGCAATACGTGCAGGGCATATGCCGTGGAGACTTCCTGTCGAGGACAAGCGTTGACTACAACTAGCATGTTGAGTACGAGCACGTTAAGGATGAGTATAAGGATCTGGTCGAGTATGCAACCATATAAGGTTGAGGACAACTATGCGAAGTCCACGCGTGTGCATACCAATGGCAATGTTAGCAAACATTTTAAAAAGCCAAAAACGGAACTCGCAACTGGTAGCTACAAATGCAACTTATGCGGGTAACCTGTTCTCTTTCTCTCTCTCACTTGCTTACTTATACGCTTCCTGTAATGTCAAAAAAACCTGCAGTTAAAGAAAATTGCAAGAAAAATGCAACAAAGAGTATACACGACTACAGCATACCTAACCAGTTCGTTTAGCACGTGACTGAAAATCAACTTTTGACTTGAGTTAGCAAATTGTGCGTCAAGTAAACTAAAATCATTTGTTTGAAAACTTCAAACTCACATACTATATAATACATATATACAATACATATACATATATGTATATATATATTTATAGAAACTTGTTTAGTTCATATCCTTTTGAAAACATATATAGGGTATACTGTCGAAGTCAAGTCCTTGCAATTGCTCACACTGCGCTGGCATGTGGCGCTGCCTCTCCTGCTGCTGTTACACAATTCGATAATAAATATTACAAGCTAGACAACAAGCAAAAAAGAAAAAAAAAATAAAATAAAAAAAGTGAAGAAAATAGAAAAAATAACAGAAGAAAACTAAACTCAAGAGTAGAACAGCAACAGTGGAAGAAAAAGAAAGCCAAAGACGAAAAGTTGAGCGTACAAAACGAGCGAAAACAAATTAAATTCGGTTTGCCGTTTGTCGTTTTATTTTCATTTCTTTGCTTTTCTTTTTTACATAAAATTTTTTAGCAATTACAAGGCGTGGCAGTTGGGGAGTTGCCGAGGGTAACAATTTGCATAAGTTGACAACATTGCATATATATAAGTATATATATATATAGAGCAGCCAGCAATAGGATGGCACATTGATTACAAGCGTGAAAATGAATTTCGAATATGCGAGAGAAAAAGCAAAAAGAGAAAAGGAAGCAACTGACAAGAAATATGGCAAGAAATACAGTTAGAAATACGTTTAAGAATACGCTTGAAAAAAGGAAAACGTTTCATTGTCTGTCACAAGGTGATTCTTGTGGTGAGCCACTTAAAAAGAAAGCAAAAGCAAAAGAAATTTTAAAATTGGTTTTGGACAATTTGATAAAATTTTAGCGTTGTTCATTGTTCATTGTACATTGTGTTCATTTAAAAAAAAAAAAGAAAAACGTTTTTCTTCATTTTAAAGTCAATTTATTAAATGCAAAAACAACCCACATCTCTTAAAAGTATAAGAGAGACTAATTGGTATATCCTTCAACCAATCAACAACAGCAAAAACTGTTTAAAAAATAATATGAAAATGCTGTACAAGCAGCAAAAAAGTGAAAGGAAAAAGTAACTTTTTCGGTTGAAATTTGATATTTTTTTTTTTGTGTGTATAAAATATTTGCTATATAAATTGTATAAAATGTTAAATTTGATATATATAATATAATTAAATGTTATATTTATATAAAGACGGAAACACAATGCGAAAGTTCTATTAAAAGTTTATTTTTTGGTTTGAAATTCACTTTGATTTCATGTAGAATTCTGATATACTCTAACTTTTTAATTTAAGTGTAAATTGTTAAAAAAATGTTTTTTAAGTTTTCAATTTAATTTTAAGTATTTTACTTTGTTTTATATTTTTTTTTATTTCTTTTTTTTTTGTGTTTTTGCAGTCGTCTTGAAAAATGTACATTTTATGCTTCATTACGTTGCGTCTTCCTGTTGTCAGTTTTTCTTTACATTTCGTTTAACATTTGTCACTTTTACAGCCACATGTGTGTGTGTGTGTGCGTGTCTGAGTGTGTGTGTGTGTATAATATATATAGCACTGTCTGCATATACGTACATATGTTTGCCCCGCAGCTGCCCATCTTCATTATGGTTTATTTTTTTTGTTGTCTGGATTTTTCTCTCATGTTTCTGCAACTTTTTCTGCTATTGTTGTTGTTGTTGTTGTTGCTGTTGCTGTTGCTGTTGTGTGTTTTTGTATTGTTGGTGTTATTATTGTTAGCATTCCATCAACAGCTGCTGCCAGAAGCTGAACACATCGCCCAGCCTCTTTACAACTTGATTTAAGGTTCAGTTGATATGTCGCCATTTCGTTATGTTTCCGTCTCTTTTACTGTCTGCAATTCCTTTACCCCCTCAACTGACATACTACCCATGCCCCCCCCCCCCCCTCCCCACAAACACACTCTCCTTTGAACTGACAAATGTCATGTTCAAATTGTAGACTGAACTTTTGACTTTTGACAATGTCGCCGCCCTACTCATAGATACACTGGATAATGCAAAGAGATATTGCAAGAACGACACATATAACTTAAAAGAGAGAGAGATACAAAAGGAGTGAAAGAGACAGACAGAGAGAGAGAAAGAGATTAAGAGTCAAGGACACACTAAATGGACTGTAAACTTCAATCACGATAAGTACAAACTATCAGAATTGAATTATTTTGTGAATTTCATAATTTGATTGGTATTTCATTCCATTTTTTTTCAGTCTGCTCTCAGCATAAATAAGCTTCAATCATGATTGATTAAATTATGTTGCAGCGTTTGCTCTCAATTTGCACTATTAACGATAACAAATTTTATAAATAACTTAATAAAAACATATTTCAATACACAAATTTGAATACTTTAGAAATTTTTGGTTTTTTTTCTTGTTAATTTAATAAGAATTTAGAATTTATAAATTTTATTAAGTAAATTGATTTCAGAAGGAAGCAAACGTGAAAGTAAATGAAATGAATTGTAAAGTAATTCATTAAACGCTGCTTATGTTTGCTCAATTGGTCAAAGGACAGTCAAACACATTAGATTTAGTTATTTGTATTTGTCAAGGACCTTTCCATTCATTGATCTCTCTCATGAGTTTGGACAAAGAGCAAAGAGATTCTTAGTATTCAATTGGAATCACATTAGCGTGTTAAACTACTTAACACACAAAAGCAATGAACCTGAACCTGAACGTGAACGTGAACGTGAACATGAACATGAACACGAACATAAACCTGAATGTAAACCTAAAACCCGAGACGGAAATTGAGTTGCAGACCAGTATTGAATCCTAAACATATCCTTTTTATGTAGAAGGTATATGTTTGCCTCATTGATAGATACAATGAATGGGGCGTGCCACATTTTGGTTGATTGAATTAATCAGCTTCATTATTTTGTGCTATTTTGGCTTTAATGTATTTACGAGCATGTTTCAATTAGGACAGTCCAAAACGAACAAAGCCCAACATAAATTCTATTCAAGCCGAATCCTTAATATATATATATATACATATATTAAATATATATATACGACTTAAAGAAGAGCTCAATATGTGTGTCTTGGATTTAGAAATTTATGTGGCTACGTGCAAGGCATTTGTCCAAAATCACAGATACACATGCACACATACACACATACATATACTCATACAGTCAGACATGCATACACATGGTTGACTGTCCTCGTAGTCCTTAAGTGTGCAGCAGTAGCATTTGGAGCATGCATATTTAATGTGATCATGAAACGAGCCATTATAGAAATTGCTTAACAATAATACAAGGAAACAAATAATCAAACCTCACCTGAGTACAAATAAATAAACATTAATCTAAGTTTCTATAGGTTTATTCCTTTGTCTGTGTATGTGTGTCATTGTGTGTATGTGTGTGTATCTTTTGTGTTTAAATCAAGCTTCGCATTTTGTAGTTTAATCAAAAAACCTTCAAAATGTTTCCATTTCATACCGAAAATTACAATTGATGATGATGATGATGATGATGATAACAATGATGATGATGATGATGATGATGATGATGGTTGCTGTATACAATAAGATCATCTACTTGTTGTTCTTGTACAAATTACAGCAGCAATCAATGCCAAACTGATGACACAGACAGGTGACAAAGCACAGAGCACTGAGCACACACACAAACACAAACAGACGACAAAATACATTTACAGATACATTTATAAATATAGATACAACAAAACAGAGAACGTATCTATAAGATGCGCTTACAACAGAGCTGAAACCATTACATATATACATACAAATACACACATACACATATTGTATTATTTTCAATAAGCAGGCGACATATTGATAACAAAAGCTTTGAAATATACACACAACACCAAACGGTACCAAAACCCACCCACCCCTCTGTAACCCACATGCCACTTTATGTGGCATTCAGGCAGCACCAAGGGTAAAAATATTGAATATCCCCAAAACATGCACACAAAAGGAGCTGGGGCGAAGCTTCGAGCATAAAACATTTTCAAATTGTGAAAAAAAGGAAGAAGAAAAAATTATTGTATGGCTTTGGTATTGTATTGAATATTGTATTGTCCATGTCTGCAGTGTGTGTGTGTGTGTGTGTGTGTGTGTGTTGGCTATAGGTTAGAGTAGAAAAATCTTATTGAACATATGTTGATATGTCTAACGCTGCCGTGGGATTACACTACGGTCTGCTGCAGAATTTCTATTATATAATAAAAGGATGGAGCAAACAAAAAATATGAAGAAAATGCAAAAACGTATGTGGAGTTGGAGGAAGCTAAAATGATGCCACAAATGATAGGAAGAACGAACATATGAATGCAATCAAACTCAACTAACCACAAGAAACCATTTAAAAAACTGCCAATGCCCATATATACAACGAGTAGCAAATGCAAATGAGGACATAAGCCTGTAAATCTGAATCTGTAACTGAATCGGAGCTGGAGGCTGATCCGTTGCTTGAGCATGTTTTTCAGCAAAGTCAATGGATATGTTCTGGTCTTTCGGCTGCCATAGCACAAAACATTGGGAAAAAAACGTTGCTTATGTTGCACCCTTAACACACACACACATACACACATACACCCATACATAGAGAGATCCCAATGTACAATGTGCTTCTGGTGCTGTCACCTAATCCCCTTTTTCAATAAGATTTAAATTTGCATTTGACACATATTGGACGACGACAACGGCAGCGACGACACAGCGCGATGGAACAAACAGCGATTGCGATTTCCATTGCGAATACAAATACGAATACGAATATAAATACGAATACAAATACGAATAATATGTATAAATATGAAAAGAGAGTAAAGAGAATGCAACATTTGACAGGTCGAAGATTACCTGCCCTATAAACAAACCATTTACAATTCTACAGCTTCACACTCACATAGGCATATTATGAATATTGTATAGGGATTATCCTTGAAAGTGTCAGACATCCATTGCAGGTTATTCGTACAATGCTTTTAACTTAAGCAGACAATGATTTGCACTTATTTCTTTAAAACTTTCAAGTAAATTGTTTTGAGTTTAAAAAAAAACTTAAACAAAAGTGATGCATCTATTATGATGTTGAAAATATATTTTAAAATGCGAGAAAGAAGGTTGAGGGAATTCCAATATGTATATGCCAAAAAAGTACACATATATATGTATATATAGGTGTAAGTACATGTATAGGTATATGTATAAGTATATGTACTTAGATTCAAAAAGTAGAGTAAAAGAAAATACGCGTCATTAGCATAGAGCTGGCTAACAGAATTGCTAGAGGTATTGGGTACAATGGTATGTACTTGGTATGTGCTTGGTATAGGTTCGGTATGGATTTGGTATGGGTTTGGTATGACTTTGGTATGGGTTTGGTATGAATACGGTATGGTTTTCCCCAGTATGTTGGTTGGTATGTTGATAGACAGCTTGGTTGTTGGCAACAACTGACATATTTTGTGCGATTTGATTTGGTTTACTTTGCTTTGGTTTGGTTCGGTTTCATTTTATGCAAAAGTAACGTTACGTTAGGGCTTGTAAACCTCATTAACTGACATATACTAACTTAGTTATATAACTAGACTTGACAGTTAACTGATAGTTGTGCCAAATAAATGACACAAAACTATTGCAATTTATATAAATTCAATAGCATTCAATGTATATATTTCAGATATATATATATATGAAAAGTATCTCTTGTCTCTAAGAGAGAAACTTTAACTGCTTGCAACTTTGAAGATAACTGTATATACTTATAGTGAAAAGTTTTTGAGTAAAATCTTTTAGGAAAACCACATTGATAGTTAAAACGTATGTTAAAAGCATTTTCATTCGAAAGTTGATCTTAAGTGTTTTAGAAACTTTGAACAAAACACAAATGAAAATGAATACAAAAGGTAAATTTTCACATACCAAATGCTTTTCCTATAATTACTTCAATTATACTTTACTACAATTCGAGTATACTATGCTATGTGTTATCCTTGCTCAACTTATATTATACTAGTTACTATTTTTATCTAGTTTCTATAGCATAATTTATCTATTTCTTTGTGTCCTAATTGTGTCTCATCTAACATTCAATTTGAGTTCCATTTTTATAGCAATACTTGCTCAAGTTTCCTTTTGGGTTCAAATTCTCCCCCTCTCTCTCTCTCTGTAAGTTCACACTCTTTTTCTTTTTGGAGCATCTAACTCATGTGTATTCAAAGCAGTTTTAGTCCTTTGTCCTTAGTAGAAGTACGAGTGATACAAGTTCTGTCTGGCATTGTGTCTCATATATCCTTCTTGTCTCGCTTCATTAAAAAGTAAGTCCTTTTAAATTGGCCCCTTACCAATTGGCATTCATGAAAGATTTTTTCTCTTCTCTTTTTCTGCGTAGTGTTTTCTTTTCCCTTTCTCGTTGCTTGCTTCCCTTTTTTTTCTATCCTTCCCTACTTTAAATCGTTTTGGTCTATTCCACACGCACATTTTTTCTTTATTTCCTTTACTTTTTTCTTTATTTTTTTTATATTTCTTTTTCTATTTTTTTTTTGAGCGTGTGCCTTTCAATTTGCTGACTGCGTGCCCAGTTAGTAGAACATAACGTCAAGTTGAGCCGCTTTTCCAGCTGTTTGCCTGGCAAATATTTTAGACTATTTGGCTTTGGCCAACGAGCCGGAGAAGCGATACCAAGAAGATTGTCAAAGGGGTTTGTAGGCGTCGGATATATATATAGCTATATATATATATATGTATATATTGCCCTACTGCTTACTGTCTAGTCCTGCGGCTGTTTGTCATCCTCGTTTGGAATGTCTAACGGGCAATTTCCATAAAGGACGAGAGGCTGGAACCAGTCGCCGTCAAATATGTTAAATAACAAACTATTTTGCATTTTTATTTTTCTACCCATCTTTTTGTACTCCTATCAATGACCAAGCGCTGGGCATTAGGCAAATGTGAATGCGAATGTGAATGTGAATGTGAATGTGAATGTGAATAAGAATGTGAATGAGAATGTGAATGTGAATGTGAATGTACATGTATATATGAATGTGGCTTTGAATATGGCCAAGTCGGGCATTGTGAATTCCTTGACGCAAATTTGTGCGGCTTTTGCTTGCCACACGAGTATATAGTGTCTGCTCAACCCCATCAGACAGCCTTACCGCTTGTAGACCGTTCCCCGCTATCTAACATTTCTATACTCAGTAGCCCTCTATTTTTTTGCGTTTGCTTTTTTTGTTTGCACAGCCATGTCAATTTAAATCTATGTCAAAACACACGGCTTAGTTGATGTTTATTTATGTATGTGGGTTTGACTGGCACGCCCGCTGCTCTTGGCTGTACCCCCTCCACGTATATCACCGCCCTTCAAAGCCATCATTTTAGCTTGTCGTCAACGGTGCTTTTAACCGAATTCAATAAAAATGAAAACGGTTTCTATTTGCCTTTTCCGAGTCACGTAAATGGATCTATTGCACTATCCTGTAGAATATTCGATTTCCACTTTTTAACAAATTTTCCAAAATTGGTTTAACAACATGGCTAAGTGCAGCAGTCCTCACCCCAACCAAGCTATATGCCTAACCCATCTGATATATAGTTTGTTCAGGCTCTAAATATAACTATAATTTTCGGTATTCGAATGTATTTCCTACAATCAGAAATCATGTGTTTGATTTAAAAATACTTATGATTAATATCAATCAATAAACTTGGCACTAATTCTCCTATAGGTAATTAAAAATCAATCAGCACGTAACCTAAAGTTCAATGTTGTTACGTAGTCTAACTAGTCAACCGACCGCTAGATGGCGTGTCTGCCGCGATTTATGGTCAGTTACATGTGCCAATTGAAACACTGAGTGTGGCCTTCAACAGAAGGTAAATAACTGACTTGGAAAATTGGATTTAGTCTGGCTTAAATGCGATTCTTCACGGGTATAAACTTTTATAATGTTGAATAAATATGTAAAAGCTGCTTAAATACTTTTCATATTTAAGTGAAAACTTGTTAACAAATGCTTAAAAAGGTTATTTCCAACAAAAGAAAAAAGGTTAAATTTAATTAGGATACATTTCCCAAACTTTGTGGCTATTGTTAAGAATGTGAGTAGTGGCTCATAAAAGCATTAATTAAGTTACATAAGACTAATTAGTAACTTATTATATATATGTCCAGTTTAACTTTAAGCTGTCTTTAGGCTATGTCTAAGAACTTCTTGGTCTATTAAAATCTACTTATTTGCCCATAAGTCTACTTAATTATGAAAACATCAAAAATGGCAATGATGTCTGAGTATTTTGAAATCCCGTCAAAGTCATTCAATTTTTCAGCTCTACTAAAGCAACAATTCCATGAAACACCCACAAAACATTAGAGTCTGTCTATGTCAGACTTCAGAGATTTCTTTCCATTATATATTATAATTATATTTATAATTTTATTATAAAAAGTGCTTGAGGGCAACATTTGTAACAGGTATTTATTTGTTTATGAAATGTTAATTAGCAGCAATAATTTTGATGAAAGCAACCAAATTGTTAACATAAAGTTAAGACTATGTAGGCGCATGGCAACTTGTGTTCAAGATATACAATAATTGTTTTGTGTTTTGTGTCTTTTTTTTGTGTTTTTGTCTACTTTCTTTTTGGTGCTTCTTTGTTTTCCTAAAATAATAGACATAAAACCCTGTTTATTATTACTTTCACGCCTGTCTGAGCACAAACCTTTTGGTGACTGTTAGTCCTGATACTAGAGTTCTATTGTGACAACTCAACCTCTATCAACAACTTGGGTAACTTGTTTTTGTTCTTCTGCTAGTATTTGCAAAACATTCTTTTACTTTGTAATATAGGTGTGCGTGTGCGTGTGTGTGTGTGTGTGTGTGCTTATATGTGTGTGTTAGTCCTACATAAAAGACCCAACAAATAAACAAAAAGTTGTTGTTTCTTTTTATTTATTTTCGTTATGGTATTGCGAACTCAACATTGTCATTGTCCAGAGGCCAAAGCATAAACAGATCAATAAAACTAAACAAAGTTAGGGACACCCACAGAACTACTGTCAAGAGCAGGACCAAAACCAAACCAAAAGCCAAAAAGAAAAACAAAGAAAAACCAAAAAAGAAAAACCCTGAAAGTAACAACAAGCAACTGTCGCCGTTCCCATGCAAATTTCATACATTTTCCCCATGATCCTTATAATTTCTCCCCTTTTTCCTATACACTTACACTATATAGTTTCCTAGTTATCTAGTGTGTATACGAGTACTCTAGACCCTATATAGATATAGTCGCGGTACTCTGCGTGACCACCATAAATGTAGCCTGTCTATTCGTTTGTGCAAATAATGTGTAAGCAGGCATATTTTTGTCAACGAGGCTAATTTCTGTCAGAGATTTACGTGACAATGGCACCCGGAGACCCAAAACAGTGTACAAGAAAGAGAAGGAGCTCTTCAGCTAAAGGTAATGGTAACAAAACAAAACAAAGCAAGAAAACAAAAAGAAAAACTAAAAACGCCAAAAAAAAAAACGAGGAATCAGCAACAGTAGCAGCAACAGTGGCAACAGTAGCGACAGCAACAAATGCCACAAAGCTCGACACAAAAACAATTACAAAACAAGTTTTCATCAAAGCGCTGCTTTTTGTGGGTTCCTCTGGGTGTTGGGCGTGGAGTGTCTACTTGGGTATGGGGTCTGGTTAAATGGAATCTACGAGACCAAGTGCTGAGGTTCGTCTTCGTCGTTTTGCGGGCAGTCAGTCAAGCCATAAAAAGAAATATAACGGCAATGCGAAACAAGGCAAGCCTCCAACAAAACTCAGCCGTGAAGAAACATCAGCAAACTGGGTTAGGTAGGACAGGTTGAGTAGTTGCACACCACCAACCACCTCCATTGTTACCAGTCTGCTTCTCTTCTTATATATATATATATATATTTTGTTTTTTTTTTTTGTATGTATGCAATGTTAACGCTTTATGAACGATGTGCTGCCAGTACTTGTTGTCTCTGCCAGCACATGTTATTGTATTCCAAAATGAATGTGTGACACATATCCATCGTATGTGTTCCACTTTCGAAGCAATCTTTAAGCCCAGAGACTAAAACTTGGACACATATTGTGTGAGTATCACAACAATCTTTAATAGATACAATGGGCATAGGTGTTTTTCGACAGCTTTAATTTAATTATTCAATTTTCATTCTGTCAGTTCAAATATCTCTAATTAAATTCACAAGTTTGTCCAGAGAGAATAAGCTAAAAATAAACTCAAGGAGAAAGAAGATGGACAAATGGAAACCTCAAAAAGGAATGCCATCAAGGAGAGTATTAAACTTTAAAGGAAGCTAAAATAAACTTCACATTGATGATTGATGACAAAAGGATACTCTATACTAGAATTAGACTGAAACTTAATTGGTCACAGGAAATACCTAGTATCTATGACAACAAATAAGGATGCATGTATAGATTTTAAAGTTTTCTACTAACAAAGGTTAAAAGAAAGCTTAACCTAACATTATATTGTTAGTTATTTAAGGACAGTTTCGGTTAGACACAATTACATTACACAGCTACACACTCACACACGTATACAAACACACACACACAGTGACCAACATAAGTGGGCAACTCATCTAGAAAGCATCACTGGCCATGACACGGAAGTGTCCGTCTCGATATGAGCATTTCATTCATTTTTGTGTCCAGGGAGCACAATGTGCGGCTGCCTCTCTCCACCTACTTCACATTCCCTATAACCTCATCTTGGCCACTGCCTGTCGCTACCGTCACAGCCGTCGCTTGTTTATTGGCTGACAAGTGCTGTACGTCCGGCTGCGTTTGCGGAAATGAGCAAATGACTAATGACTGACCAGAGGCAGGCTACTCCTGCCAAACGCTACATTCACCAAGAATCCCCTTACCCCCTGTTGTACACACAGTTTGGCAGTGTGCGAACAAGTCGCTTCATGTTTGCATTGCGCTTCAATTAAAGCAACGCAGGAAATTGAACTTTTAGTAAAGAGTATGAGCATGTGTGTGTGTGCCCACGTGGGCGTGTGTGTGGTTCTGTGTGGGTGTATAAGTAGTTGATGTATGGTCAGCATCAATCGTTATGTTACGTTACCTACTTATCCGGCTGGTTAGTTGTTGGTTGCTTAAAGCTATACAAGAGTATCCGTATCCAGTTGTTGCATATGTACTATGATAACTATGAGCTGCTACAGTTTGAGAAACACTTCACTTCAACACTTTTCACTTTACACTTAACACACATAACACTCCAATCACAACAACAATAATCACTTCAGTTGCCGGTTGTGCGCTTTGAAATTCTTAGACGATTCTTTAACCGTTATAATAGCGACTGCAAGTGCGAAGTGCACATTACGTTTTCACGTTTTATGCATGCTTGCCATGCCGACAATATACTCGTACTACGTCGCGGCAACTCGTAATTGTACGTTTACGTCTACGTTTATTGCTGATTGCGCTGCCTGCTTCGGTGCCGGTGACGCTAACGTTGCCGTTGACGTTGCCGTTGCCGCTACCGCTGCACCGCTGTTACCGCGCCAAATAACAAACGTGTACTGACACATCCGCACAACATTATGCGCATTTTATTGCCGACGACCTTCGCCATGAGCTTCGTTTTTAGAACATACACGAATACTTCCTCCCGAACTTTAATACGATACGCCACATCGGCAATACAATAAGAAAAACATTGTCCTAGGCGCAACAGACGAACGAAAGCGTGCCAAAAGTGCAACGAACAGTATTAAGCGTAAAATACAAAGAGAGCTTCACACTCAACACCACCTAAAGAGAGTGTGCGATAGAGAGAGTACGAGTGGGCTTGAAATAAGAGAACGTTAGCTTGCGCAGTAGGCGCCTACTAGTGTAACTAGTCCATAATTTGATCTGGCAATGCTCTGTAGCATCGCTGCCGGACACTGATTTGACGTCGCGTCGCTTGACAATGAAGATGAATGAATGAGTGGGCGTACAATTTGAATGAAATGAAAGGACAGGGAATAGGACAGATTTTTAGTATGAGTATTAGATAGGTTGTAGTTAGATGGGTTCTTTCTGTGTGCGGTTGTATTTATGTGTGTGTTTGTGTGGGCCCTTTGACCGCAGGTAACGGCCAACAGCTAATAAACTCGATCCCAAAATGTACGTTGAATTTATTGTAAAACATTTCTAGCCTCTTCACCGGAACTAAGACTGACAAATGGCCACGCACACAGGCAATTTTCAAGTTCTGGTCGAGAGTATCCTTCCTCCGGCTCCAGAACACCCTAAGCACCCACCCCACAAAATGAATATAAAGTTTAAGCTCCTTTTTTGGCCATTGCATGTTTTATGCTCTTCCATTTGCTACTTTTCTTGTTGTTGTTTGTTGTTTCCTCTTCTTTCTTGGTTTTTAATATACAATATTAGCCCGGTAGTGATGCTTCAATTAATTTTTAAGGTAGTCGAAGAAATAGAGCTACCGCAAAGCACAACGTACTACGCACAAACCCAGTAGCGTATACCATAATATAGCATAAACGTTAAAGGAGAGAGAGACAAGAGGACGAAATGAAAAAAGCACAAATTAGAAGGAAAGAGAAATGAGGGAGATGGCAAGAGCTAACCGCATGCTAAGATATGATGGCAGATGCCAGCAGACAAATAAATGGCTCTTCCAAAGGGGTAAATTTTTCATAGTTGGGTGGCTCATCGAATAACGGTGACGTTGGACTTAAGGATGAGAATGAATGAATGAATGGTTGAGGTTGGGGTGCCAGTGCCATTGCCATCGCCATTGCGGTTAACTGTGATGCTGGTCAACTGAAGCTACAGGATAACTTTAAAGACTTTAAGCTGTTGATTGGATCGGAATCGTTGCTCAGTAACTGGCGAAGATGAAACCAAACCATAAAAAAGGATATACCTTATGTCCAAAGGTAAATCGATTGCTGCCTGACAGACCCATGTATTAGTCAAGGATCAACATTGAAGCCTTAGCTGAGCAAGAAACCATTGCTTGACTATTCAATTGAAATATTCAAATATATATTTATATATATATATATATATAAAATATGTTAAATTACATTAAATGAACCAACTGTTCGTATGCAACTGTCAATCGATCTATATATATATAAATTTATACATTTTACGACCAACTTTGCATAAGCAATTGACGTCTGTCGAGGTCTTAAAAGCTAATCCTCTTCTGGCCACACATTTGCAAAATGTCCTTTCCAGCGCCAGGCACAGCTCGTACTACAACAATTTTCAGTCAATTTTGTGTCAGCAGACCCCTCCATAGAAGACAATTTGAAATACAATTCTCCTCTTCTCTATCCCTATCTCTCACTCTTTCTCTCTCTCTCTTTATATTCAGCATGTTGTTCTATCTCTTTTACTGTTGTAGTGTCCCTTGTGCTTGTTGTGGTTTAATGGATTTGCAGTTTGCAGTTTCTTAACAATTCGATGTTATTTTCGCTCTTTCACTTCCTTTTCGCGCTTTGCCCTTTTCGTGTTCAATTTTTTACATTTTTTTTTACTTTGTTCACCATCTTTTTTCCATTTATTCACCATTTTTTGTAGTTTTTCTATTTTTTCCTTTTTTTTTTTTTTGGTAATTGCTTGCCATTGTTGTGCTTCGATTGCAAAGTTACTCCCATTCCCAGACGCTGCTCCAGCCCTGTCCCAAAAGCCCAGAAGACCAGAAGACAAGGAGGGCATAGCAAATTGTGGTGCATTGTGAAAGCAGCTAAACAATTTAATGTGTGTGCATTGGACAGCTGGAAAGCTGGACAACTGAACAACTCTTAAAGTGTACAAAACTAACTCAAACTCTAAGAAGGATTAGATATGTGGTTGAGGATGTGGATGTCGATGTGATTGGGGATGTGGATGAATCACAGAGTTGCACAAATTAACTCCCAAACCAGCACGTATCTAATTTCATTCCCCACTATTCGCATGTATATATATATATATATATGGGATGCGTGCCACATAAAAAACTAATTCAAAGCGCTCAATATAATTTATATCGTTTCGCAGGCTATCTAAAGGATACACTAGGTCCTGGGACCAATGCTCTCAATCGCACACAATCAGCCCAAAAAGGCGAAAGAAATTTTTGTAATTTTTATGACCCCAAAAGACACATCAATTCCAGGACTAACACCCCTAAGAACCAATACGAAAGGATAGGGAACGAAGCAGGTTAACACTGGCATGCTGGCCGGCTACAAGGCTGCCTGGCAGGATATTTTCAGGACACAATGTTAGCACAAGAACGTAAGCAAACATATTTAAAGATGGAAGCGCAATAAAATAAAATAATAAAAATACAACTTTTGTCCCACTAACCCGCTCCCTTTCAACTTTTCATGTTTCTGTTTGTTTGTTTCTTCGTCATAGGAATGAGTAGAATTGGGTAGAGTATATGGGAACAGGGACAAGGGCAGGGGCAGGCGGGTTAAGTCGACTATAAACTGTTCCAAGTTATCTAAAGTGTTAAATCACCTGATGCCGTCAGCATGAAATTTACGCACATAAATCTTTCAGGGCAAGCCCAAGCCCAAGCCAAAGACCTAGCCGGAGTCCGAGAATGAGTCCCAAATAACATAAACCAAACATAAACAGGCCCAAGCACAAACGAGGGCTGTCAGCAAAGTTACAACAATAAAGATGTAAACTGAAAAGGGAAGATAGCGGAACAATTTAAAAGAACTTCTTGATTTATGACAAACTTTAACTGTGGCTTAGATTTCAATCGCAATGATAAGGACGAAAACTAAATTTTAACTTTTTTAGAATTTTAAAGAACAAAGTAGTTAAAGTAATATCTGATAATTCGATACTTTTAAAGGATATACAAGTAGTTAACCAATTTAATTATATATTTTAAATATTTAATAATCCTTAGCTGAACTTTTGTTCAACACTTTTATTGCTCGCCATTTTATGTTAAACTTTAAGGCAACCCTCGCGTATTAAGTTCTTTTAAAAAGGTTGCCAACAGGCCGTTGACAGTGGCAGGTTCTCGCATAGAGTTGGCTAAGACCAGCTCCCACAATCCCATGGACATCGATCGCTCAGAGAAAAGGTTATGTGCGTGCCTTGAGTATGTTGAGAATGGAGTTAAGGCTCTTGTATATTTTATAGCTTTATAAAAGCCCTTTCACCCCACAAAGTAGGCGGGGTCAGTGATGAGACGCGAACGACGTTTCACATGTCTGGCCTCAAGTTTAGGCTATATCATATGGCCATTGATTGATGCGGGGCGCACCAACAGCCCCAATGCTAACGCACAACTTGGCCAGGATGCTGCTCAAATAGTTTGCAATTGGCTGCCATTCAGCCAAGTCAGCTCAATTGCCTTGCTTTTGCTTTCGTTTCGGTTTTTCCTGTTTTGCACGACAACAGCGTTAAACTTTTCCCAAAGCACCTCAATGCCAGGATATGGCAAAGTGAGAAGGGTGAACAAAGGCACTGGAGCTGAAGCTGGAGCTGGAGTAGGATTAGGAGCTGGATCAGAAGGTGCAGCAACTGCAGAATCAACAACAGCGTAGTAAAACAGCAGCAAAAAGTAGCTGCTAGCTGGTGGTATTATGGCTCAAACAAACAGTGAACAACAACAACAGCAAGAACAACAATTGAGAGAGGAAAAAGAGGGAAAAGGGAAAAGGAGGCTGTATAAAGCCATAGCGCAGTGGGTGTGGCAAGCGGTTAATGTAATGAAAACGGTAACAGCAGCGACAATAAAAACAACATTCGATGTGGGAAACGCGAAGAACGTGAATTGTGAATTGGCAATGCAGCTGGTAAAAGGGTATGGGGTAGGGTTAGGGGGGATTGGGAATGCGGTTGAGTATTGGGTATTAGGGGTTGAACTGAAGCTTGAGGGTTGAGGGTTGCCACGACGACATTTATGCGTCTAGTGAACGGCAAAAGTTTTTCAGTCGCAAAGCGTTTTAGAGCTCAGCAATCAACTCAACGCTTAAAACAACAAAATGTTGGCCAAGAGCAGAAAGTGTAGAGCCGAAGGGGATACCAGGGAAAAGTAACTACACCTCTAACTCCGTCTCTCTTTCTCTAATGATATTTTAGTATACGTTAAGTGCAGATGAGATTAGGTAACTGACTACTACAGCAACATAGTCAGGTGAGTAATCTTTGGAAATCTTAAGATTATTACACTGATTATCAGGACATTGAAAGGATATAACATAAAACATTTTAAACGAGCATCTTAGGGGATAAACATATAAGTTGTGAATATATTAAACTAGGATTATTAATCTAACACATCGAAGGACAAAATAATTTAAGCAGCTTTCAATGTAAAGTAAAGGTAGAGGTTTTTGGGTAGAGAAAAGTTTGTAAAGTTTTCTTTAGAGAAAATCAGTTATTTTCCACATTATAAATAGCATAGAGAATAATCTTAAGTTTAGTTTAGTTTCAGCTACTTTAATTTGATCGATTTTCCTACGTTTTGGGTGGAATGGAAAGGTGTCCTGGCATATGTGAACCAAAGTTAGGATAACAAGTGGAAAACAGCGCTCTTTAGGTGGATGTTGAAAGATTTGCCCCAGTTGTTGGTTATCTGGTTGGGAATGTTACCCGTGAGACTTTAACAAACAGCAAATAAAGTAAAAGCAAAAGAAAAACTTAACTTGCAACCCGGTGGCAAGTACGAATAGCCGTGCAAAACTCACCGACAACTTTGCACTGCTTTTATTTTTTGTTTGTGCCGCCAATAAATGGCAATGCTGCTACTTCTCACAACACACACACACACAAACACACCCACATATAAGCAGCGCACAACCCACTGCTGCCACTGCCAATTCTGCTGTGTGCAACAAGGTATAGCCAATAATGAAAACTACTTCAACATGCAATAAAGCAAAGTGGCAGGTTTTGAAAGCAGAATGCGAATAATAATGAATTAATTGATTACAGTTAAATGGCGCATGCGAGTGGCAAGCTGCAACTGATGATAGAACTGAAAGCAATGTAAATAAGTACAGTTGGGGTTTGGCTATGGCTAATGGCTGGAGGGGAGATGAGTCATGCCACTACTACTAAATAAACCTTTTGTACTACACATTAAGTATTTCATGCAACACACATAAGCCCCAGTCGACAGCTAACCATTTCTAATGGAAGCTATTTTATTATACTATTTATATAAAATGGAGATCTATTTCCCACAGGCTTCAAATGGAAACACAATTTGAGTTACCAAAAAATAATACGAGAATAATATATATAAAGAGTGGAAGAGACAGACAGAGAGAGGGAGAGAGAGTGAGAGTATAGTGGATGTTGCAGGGGCTAATTAAAATTTAATTGCACATCTAAACGAAATTTACAATAAACAAGCAGCAACAGCAGCCGCAGCAGCAACATAGAGAAAGAGAAAGAGAAAGTGTGAGATAACAAATAAATGTGAAATTCAGAAAACAAGAATGAAAAACAATTAAAAATTTAAACACAGCACTGCAAATGCTCTACATTAAAAATAAGAAAAGTTTCAGATAATTTCAAAAAACTTAGCAATAATTTTGGTCAAGGGATGCGAGGTGCGACTCCAACGCAAAGCCTGCTAATATTCTCTCTCTCTCTCTCTCTCTCTCTTTCTCCCTCTCTATATATCTCTGTACAAACAGAAATTGCATACAATTTAACTCTTAATGAATATCTAATGAACATATCCATAAGCTCTAATTTAACCATAAATCCAAGCTGTATGTTTTAGCTGTGCGGCCCCAAATGTACATATATATATATATATATATATATATATATATACATATGTATGTGTATGCGTTTGTTTGCGTGTGCTTATGTGTGTTAAAATAATCATTAAATTTTAAATTCAATTGCATTATGCAGTTGGCAGTTGGCAAGTGGCAAATGTTAGACAAAAATGTTACACATCCGCCCCGTAAAACGAATTCAGTACTCATTGCCCATTTTGTCTACATTTGTGATGTGATGGTTAAAAATAACAACAACAACAACAACACCAACACAACACAATAACAACAATATATTGCAAAATACTTTTGGGCTACATTGGTTGCAGTTTTGCACTAGTATTGGTGCATAGTTCATAGAAAAGTTCAACGAAAAAGTATTCTCTACATAATTTATGCGAAATTTTGTACTAATTGCAATAGTTAATGCAGATTTCAACCGCATTTGAATTTGTGTACGTGCCACGACGCCTGCTGTTAGGCCACAAAATATCTCATTTACATAGAAAACAGTAGCCAGTATACTAGCCCCCCCCCCCGCTCTCCTCTTTTCCCATTCAGCAGCCCCTGCTTCAACATCAATCTATTCTATTTGGCATAAAGCTGACCCAACAGATGGAACATACTCATGAAACACTCATGTGTATTGCATGAAGTGTGGCACGTGAATCAAACGCATTCACACCCACATCCGCATACACACACACACGCTCACACACACATCAATATTCACAACCCACATCCGCATTCGTTTTCGCATTGCCAGACCTCTAGCTTAGAACATGGCACGCGCATTGGCAATTGATTTTATTGGGTGTCTTGTTTGCGTAGAGCTCTTTAGAGAAACTCTTCCCCTATATTCTGTCTGCTCTTTTTCTACTTAGTTTTCTTCTTCTAACTGTTAGTCTGACTCTTACTCTATTGGCACTTTATTAAACTACTTCAGAAACGAGAAAATAATAGAAAAACTCCAGAGGTGCCAAAACAAAAACAATTTCCCCTACCCAAAAAACAATTTTTAACATTGTTTGCTGCTATGAAACTTCAAATAACAATTGCTCTTGTGATAATCGGAGAAGGGTAAGTGGAAAGCGGAAGTTAGGGGAAAGGTGTCAGTTCTAGGAAAAATGCTCACTGTTTTCCTTGGCTAATTTTATGCGGAGCATAAGGTAAAACGACTTGCTTGATGTCAAGAATGAATGATTGTTAGGAGAATCTGATTTCATTGCACATCAGCAGCGTTGCCACCTTGTTTTGTTTAGAACAAAGGGTACAGCTTTAAGACGAATGAGCAGTGCTGTAAAATGCTTAGTCAAAGTCAAGTTTCTGTGTAGAGTAAATAATTTTCGAGGAAACTAATTAAATTGTATAGTTGCAAATAGTTGCAGCGTTGCCACCTTGTGTAGAAAGAAGGTAACTCAACTTTATAAAATGCTTTGAATGCGGGAACAAAGTGATAGTAAAAGTCTAACATATATGCAATTTATACAGTAATAGCAGCGTTGCCACCTATTCTGCATATGGCAGCATCAATTACTGGCTAACTGCAATAGACAATTCAATGTGCACTTTTCCGATTTTCGACTTTATGGTGATAAATTGTTGTCAATTTACAGTCTCAGCGTTGCCATATTATTCAAAAGATTTGCATGCAATACAGTTCAATTCAATGTTAATCCAAACCAAAAGCCATTTTAAAAAATAATTCACTTCCTGTGCCCCGAATCTACGTACTTAAACCAATACACATTCGTTTCTGATAGGTTTTTATATCCCAATAAAATGATTAAAAGGGCCATGTAAAGTGAACAAACCGTAAAAACAAGTGGGAAAAAAATAGAAAAACGAAAGTAAAATCAAAAGAGAAATAGAACAGAGAACAGTGTAAAAGAAAAAAGAAAACGTTTGTTTCTAACATAGCCGCAAACTAAATTTGATAGCCTCTAAATTATTCAAAAAGTTGCTGACACTTTTTATGCGGCGCTCAGTTGGCAGTTCGCAGCAGTTTAAACTGTCCAGGGACACATTGGGAAGCCATCATGGCCACGATTGGAGTCATGTGGTGTTTGGCCCCTTGGCTTGATTAGATTGTCACCCAGCTGACGGATGCGTGTGTGGTGTGTGTGCTTGTGTGTGTATGTTGGTGTTGGCATTTGGCAAATGCAATCAAGATCAGTCTGGGTGCGGGTGCCATTTTGGGCATTAGGTTTGGAGTTGAGTTGAGTTCAGTTGGTGGTTACAGTACAGGTCTGTTGTTGTTGTTGTTGTAGATGGGTTTTGCAAACTGGCAACGCCTCAAAATGCAGCGACAAAATTGAAAATGCCGCCACGCCCAATGCATCAGTGCGCCCATTCAGTCCTTCTGTTGCAGTTTCTACCAATAAATTCAACGATTTGCTGGTGCGTAAATCTGCAACCAAAGCAGCGCCGCTTAAAACAACAACAACAACAACAACACCAGCATTAGCAACAGCAATAAATACAACAACAACACTAACAATAAAGAGAACAAAGTCCTCTTCGTCGTCGTCATCATCATCGTCGTCGTCCTGGTCCAAAGCAGCTGTTCTCGTGCTAGCTCAAAGGATTTGTGCGGGATTTTGGGCATAACGACAAAAGCAAAGTAGAACCAAAAAAAAAATACACAAAAAAAAAAAAAAAGCAAAAAATAAAGGGAAGAACTTTGAAATTAAATTTAACCCATGGCCACGTAGATGAATGCTAGAGACACGAAAGGAGCTGAAGCTGGAGCTGCAGAAGGAGTTGAAGCGAAACAGAATATAAATAGCAGTAGGAGTAGCAACAACTGTAACTGGTGCTGGCTAAGCGTTATTTGGGTAACAAGTTGCTCGAGTTATTTACGAAAATCCAATGAATATTTCAATTTAAAAATGGCAGAAACCATTCAAATTCCCAGCAAGGGGGTAGGCTTTGCTAAAGGTGGGAAAGGGGTGCAACGTTTGCGGTGGGTTATTGAAAAAGTGCCAAATAGATTTGTGAAATTGGTAATTTAGCAAAATAGCAGGCAGTACAACACATTTATACATCCATACACATACACCAATCCACACACATACACACATATAAATGTGCAATAGAGATGTGTAAACAAAATTTCAATGTAATTTGATATAGAAATATGTCAATAGCTTTGCTTTGCATCAATAAAAGTGCAATTGAAATTTTAATTGTAAACAGTTTAAATATTGTCTCAGATTTCTTTATTTTACACTCTAACAAAGAGCATATACATATATTTATATATATGAGTAATATATATAAAACAGTTGCTTTTCTAACTGCCTAAAAAAAATCCATTAAATTGATCTATTGCTGCTTGTATAAGCCTATATATATAGATCTATATTTGATTCAATTACAATTCTAAGAAAAGTAATATGTATATATAAGTTATATATATATATATATATATATATGTATGTACACCAATTACTTATAGCTTACATATGGGAAAAGTTGAAAAGAAAATCTTTCTCCCTGCTTTTCACTTAGCAACTTTTCTGTGAAATATAAAAATCCATTTCGTTCTGTTGAAAATCACAGAAAATCTCACACAAGAATTGTTAAGACTAATCACAGTTTGCAGCACAGAAAATCACTTCTTCAAACAAATCACATATAAAGCTATCACAAATACATACACACATACATACATATATATATATATATATATATACACTTATACACACGCACACGACCTAGCAGCTTGCCATAGACATAACATACGTTGTATCATCACTAATGCGGCACACCTGAAAACGCACTCACGATTTTTTTCACTATATGTGTTTATGTGTGTGAGTGTGCATGTGTGTGTGAGTGTGTGTATTTGCTGGTCCAGCTGTCTGTCTGTCTGTCTGTCTGTTATTTGATGCTTTCGATTCTGATTCAGATCCGATCCGAGTGATAGATGTACACAATTTTACCCATTTGCATACGCAGTCAAAACGTAGCGTAACGCAACAGCAAAAGCAGTAAAAGCAGTGACGTTGGGCTAAGGACGGGGGCCGGCGGGAGGGAGGGATGTGAATGTGAAAAGAGCGAAGTTAAAGCTGGGGTGTAAGAGGTAAGAGAAGATAAGTTGAAACCAGCAAAATGATTTTCATTTCAATTATTTATTGATTGATTTGCAATTTGTAACCGACCAAAAGCTGCACACCTGCACACACACACACACACTCGCATATTCGCACACATATGTATTTATATATGTTTATATATATATCAATCGACTTTTCCGAGGATTGATGGACTGAGCTATGGCTAGGTGTTATGTGGGCGTGATATATGTATGCGTGTGTGTGTGTTTGACTGTGTGTGAGTGTGTGTGTGTCGACTGTGCAGCTGTGTTTGCGGCGTTGCGCATATTTAATTGAAAATGTTACCGCATTTATGAAATTGTCAATATGCAACACAAATACGATTGCCACACACACACACAGCACTCTCTCTCTCTCTCTCTCTCTTGCTCTTTCTCTCTATGTCTCTCTCCCTCTCTGTTGCTCTATACAGGTGTTGACGACACACATTTGACATACATATTTACATAACATTAGTATGTAAAATGTAAATTACAAACACACACACACAAAGTAAAAACTGCATAAAACAAAAAAAGGAGGAAAAACAAATTGAAAATCGCAGCGATAGCAACAAATATAACAGTTACGCTTGGAAAATGCTTCAAAAACAAAAACAAATTCAATAAAATATATATAGATATATAAATATATTTGATATTAGCATATATTCCAGTCCTTAAAAGAGAAGCCTTAATCCTTTATAATCTCCCAATTGATTTAATAACGAATATTTAATTAAAATGCTAAATTGATATCAATCTGATAAAAAATGATAAGTAAAAAGTGTTAAAGGATATTTCTATACTCTCTTTAGGTGATATTTTTCTATGCAAAAAGAATAATCTTAGACACAATCAACAGAAACTCAGAGAGTTTATCAAAGTGAAAGATTTTCCTGTAGCAAATGCCGCTTCAACCAGAGAAACATAGAAATATTGAAACAATAAGAATCAGAAAAATGACAAGCAGTTGAAGTATCCCTATATGTACGCCATATTCCTTCAGTGTAACCCTATTCCTGAACAGTTGAATTCTTGCTTGATACAAGATTACAGTTTAGTTGTTCAAAGAATCCTGTTTGTTTCTTAAGAAGTTCAGTTTTACTATGCAAAATACACCATGTTTTAGTCCTCGTTAGTATTCCTTTTGGTTACCCAAACTGTTATACAATTCTTTTAGTATAGCTTCCAGTTTCCATGCGCTGGAAACTTCCATCAGCTACCAGGTTTTCAAATTTATTAGAAACTATTTTCTTAAGAAACCTTGCCTTTCTTTTCTAGCCCTGTATATCACTTTGAACTGTTCTACTTGTTATACAGCCCTACAATCAAATTCTGTTTTCAGCTAACAAAGTAAGTAGTAGGCCATTTAATATATATTGTTATATATAATCTCAAACGTAATATACATCTATTAATCGTAGTAAGCGTGTACGTAAAAATGATTTCTTTCCGATTTATTGTTTTTTGTTTTGATAGTTTAAATCATATACAATTTGCGTAATTCACAGCTAAATTATCAAGCTATATATATATGTATATATATATATGAAATATACAGATTCCAATCAAGGAAGCTACATAAAGTACTAGTTTTATTCTCAGTTTCTCATAAATTTTGTATAAGGAATCTGGTAAGGATAAGGAAACAGCCAAAGCTGCCAATAGTACATTAACACCATGCTAAATATAATTAGCGCAATGACTGCCCCAGAGGTTGTCTATAACTTGGAGAAATTGGCAGCTTTTCAGTGCCTGGACAATCAGTTAGAATCAGCCAAGAACTATGCGTATCTTCTGCTTCAAGACATGGAGATAACCTGGAGAGATGGTTTAATACCGGGTCTACTTGGCTATCTACGTGATCCGAAACCACAGCGTTCGCCACGTCAGTGCGTCAAGGCACTGCGAGTGCTGCACGAGTTGACCACACACTGTACCAAGGTGGATGTAAAACGTCTGGTGCTGACCACCGATCTGTTATCACTGATACGCCAGATACTCATTAAGTCAAAGCTGCGTGGCACCATCAAATGCTGCTGTCTGGCGCTGCTGAGCAATGTGCTAGTATCTGGCTGGCGTATGCGGGATGTGGTTGTGGAATCTGGCTTGCTGGTTGAGCTGTTAAACATGCTGAATCGTGGAAGACCTGGTAAACAACAGATGCAGTTAACAACGAAGGGTCAAGTTATGTGGCTGCTCTACCAAGTATTGAAATATAAAGTGCCTGGTCCATCGATGGATGCCATAACAAAGATTGCACATGCACTGCCAGCACTGTTGCATCATTCACAGGATGTAGAGTTACTCCTGCCAGCCCTGAAACTGTCACGGCTGATCTCCGAATACCACTCGACCATGGTACCCGCCATGGTTAAGACCAAGCTATTAGGTCGTGTCTTGCGTTTTGTGCTCAGTCCATTACCTGAGGTGCAGCGTGAGGCGATCTTTGTGCTGTCCAACTTCTGCTTGGAATATCGCAGGCGTCAGGCACTGTTTAGCTTTCCCAAGAGTATATTGCTCCATGTGCATGGTCTGGTGCTGGGCGGTAAACTAGAGATACGCATATTGGTGCTGCAGCTGCTGGGCGGCATCGTTGATGACAGATGCATACGACTGGAACATTTCGTTGAGCTGGGTCTCTTGCAGAAGATTGTGCACTGTGCTAGCAAAAAGGAGCTGGATAGAGATGTGCGTCTGGCTGCTGGATGGACACTGGTCAGCCTGGCATTGCATCTATGTCGGTGCTATCTGGACTATTTTATTGATTGTTTTGCATTACGTGCCATATGTGATCTGTTGCATCTGGATTTGCCTGTGCAGCTGCAACGGAACATACTCGTTGTCCTGTTTTTGTTGAGTGAAAAGCATTGCCACAGCAAACAGTGTCTGTTGCATGTGATGTGGCAGTGTAACATTTGGCCCAAAATTCAATCACTGCAAAGAAGCGAAAATGCTGCCATTCGTACCTTAAGCACATTACTAACCTCTCGCCATGCTGTGGAGCTCATCTGGCCGGAGGCAAATATCTTCGTTATGCCCAATAGATTACGATTCTAGTGACGTCATATGCATTAATCTTGCATTACATATTTATACTTATACACTATGAACTACTATATATGTATATGTATGTATATATATGTATATATATATATATATATATATATACAGTTAGCTCTCTGCATTACAATCTACAATCTTCTATACAATTGTCAGCTTATAGCCACAGGATAATTGACACACTTCAGTTGACATGTTAAATTAATTCCTATTCACTTGACCTTTATAGGTCTACAAAGAAAGAGAGAAAAAGCTAAATAGAGAGAGAGAGAGAGATTGGTACAACAACTTGATTTTTATATATATATTTATATATATACATTGTAGTTTAACAACTTCTGATTTCTGTGTCCTGTTTACTTCTTCGTTTCTGTTTATCTACATTGCCTTTCACTTGATTCGCTTAATTGCCTTGACTACTTGCCTTTTGCATTTCACTTTGCTCTGGGAACACAAATCTTATCCTGGCTTCAAAGTCCACTCCATAAGTCCATCTCATTCCTAGTTTGCTCCTTAAGCAGGACTCTTATTAAATTTACAATTGCATGGATTATGTCAGTATACTGCCAGCGTTAAGGAGCTCAGCCATAGCTCAGTGTACACACTTCACTTCGATTTGTGCTGTCGGCTCTCTTCCTTTTGCTTTTCCGCTCCTTTTCCCTGTTCCATTCCAGTTCAAAGGGAGATGTTACTTCAAGAGCTTCAAAGATATCCTAAAGAGCTTTAAATGCCAATCAAGCGGCTGTGATTGTAAAACTCTGTCTATATTTATCTCTCTGTGTGTTATGCGTGTGTGTGTGTGTGTATATATATATGTGTATATGGATGTGTGGGTAGAATTGAGGTCGCTACAGAGTCCAATTGATAATTAATAATTTTGTGGCGTTGTCTTAAGTCTAGCACGCTTCGTAGCTTCAATTTCTCATACACAAACACAAATTTATTTATGTATGAACTGTATGTACGAGTATATTAAGCAGATACCCTACAAATAAGCTCTGTCTAGGGTGTGATAGACGTGCCACTAAAGCAAGTTAAAAATGTAAAGCTACTGCTTAGAATTGAGCTGTAGATTTGCACTACAAATAATTTCTATAGGGTATATTAAGTTGTCATATTAAATATACTTTCTGCTTAACTGACTGGCAGGATACAGGATATTATCAAGTCGTAACATTTGATGCATTATCATTTTTATTTGGTAGAAAATTTTGCGTGCTTGTGTTTCTCTTTGGCTGTTGCAAACAATATTTTAACGCTTGTCATTTGTCTCACGTTTCTTAATTAGCTGCAGGATAATGGAAACGCAAGCACGTGTCAAGGTAAACAAACGCAAGGCGACAGGATGTGTTGTGATGCCACAACGCCTGCGCGTATGCAGCATAAAATTTTCGTACGCCATTAATTGTTACGCATAATTGCAAAGTAATTGGAAAATTTCATTAGAATCTTTCAAAAGAGGATACAAAACAAGAGAAAAACAAACAAAAACAAAAAGAAAAAAAACCACAGAAACAACAAAAGAAAAACAAAACAGGAAACAAAGAAACGAAGAAACAACTCGTCAAAAGTTCAGAGCATCTCATGGATATTGTTAAAGCAAATGGCGAGTGCTTAGGAAAAATTCAGTGCAGGATTATAAATCAATTTGGTAAAGCTGCCAGAATGACAATGTAACGACAGGCAATGCAAAAAAGAAGCAAAGTAAAACCAAAAAAAAAAAAAAACAAGTTGCCTCACACGAATGTCCTTGTAAGCTGCTTTCGATACAACAACCAAGCGACAGAGTCAAAGTTACCTAAGTATATGTCTATGTACAATAGCATTATGTATATCAATTTATATATGTATATGTATTTACATACTTACTCACTATATGTATGCATGTGTGTGTGTGTGTGTGTGTATTGTTATACGTTTGTAGGCATCGGCGATTTGTTTTGCTTGCCATTAGGTTTTCAGCTATTGAATTTCATTGTGCTGCTCCCATCGCCGTAATAAATTTAATATGGGTCATTTGTATGACATTCGGGCGGGTATACTCCATGGTATCCAACCCAATTTCTCTTGCTCTTACTTCAAGCCATATATCCCTATCCCAATCTATAGCATTTTTTTCATGTTATTTTTGGCATGCTTTCCCTTCTCTTGTTCACTTTTTTCTTGTTTTATTTTTTTTTTGGTTCATCTTTCCCCCAACGTCTATCACATTGTGTGCGTGTACGAGGGTGGAATATTAGATTCCAAACGGAGTTGACTGCAATCAAAAAGAAAACATAATATTAATAGAATCCAGAATGAATTATTTCAATCTTCAAATCTGTATTTATAGAATTGTCAGGACTTTACTTGATGCGCATTCAATTTGATGTCCTTATAACAATTTTATACATTTTTCTGTTTAATTTTGATTTAATTTTTTAACGAAGTTTCTTCTGTGAATTATGTTTAAATTTTGTACTGAGAATTGTTACAGTTTAAAGTATAAAATAAATTCTTTAAGGCTGAAGATATATTTGTTATATTCTCTTAATTAAATTCATATTTAAGTCTGTTAGCTAATGAGTAGCTGTACCCTTTGAAGCATAACTGTTTAAATTACTTTCTACAACATAGTTTAAAAATTGCCTTGAGCTTTGAGCTGTTTACCTTTAGGCAACTTTCTAAATAGTTTTGAATCTGCCCTCCTCTTTGAGGTCCTTTGTTTTATTTCATTTTTTTGGCATTGGGCCGGCTCATTTCTTTTACTTTTTTGAATGTCCTGCTGCTTTGGCTGCTAATTTTGTTTTTGCTTTTGGTTTTGGTTAAAAGAAAGGCAAGTGAAGTGAAAGAGAGAAAACCTTAACAAAAGAAGCAACAAAGCGTACATGGGGCGTTTCTCCATACGCCATTCTCCATTCTATATTCTTCATTACTCAATTTCGTAGGTTCTTCCCGATGCTCGGCAGTCGCTCAGCCGGTCGGCTGGCTGGTGGCTCTCATCGACGTGCCAGGTCCTTTTTTGCTTGTCTTTCTGCCAATGACATGTTGCAAATTAAAAAAGGGTATTCCTGAACAGCAATCTTGTTGTGGTTTTTGGCCCAACCGCTGACAGGGCAGCAAAGTCCGTTGACTGCCAATGTGAACTGTAGAAGCTGCCAAACGGCATTGACAATGGGTTCTGGACCCTGTAGTAGATATATGTAGTAGATATAGGGATTGGTAATTTGGTTGCTTAAACTTGGGTCAAGCGTGGAGCAACCGGTAACAGCATTTTAATGATGCCACCAATTTTTGTGGCTGGATTAACAACAACAATAAGAAGAAGTACAACAACTGGTCACATAATTTGATGACAAACAATTTAAGCGTAAGTATTTTTATTCCTTTGAAGACGCTTTTAGTTACACACAAAAATTGAATAACTCAAAATGCAGCTACAACTTTCAACTAGGTTTTTCAGCTCTTACTTAAAAGCTATGCAAAGATTTTCTACTAACTCTCTTTCTCACTCTCTTTGTCTCTCTGCAAGGCATTTTGAATATGCCAGAAAAAGAAAAAGCAAAAAAAAACTTTAGTTACTATAGAGAGCTGCCGTAATTTTACTAAGAAATTTTCAAAAGAACCTACTAAGTATAAGCCAAAAGCAGCCGAGTGGAATTTAATAAATGTTACTTGTAGTTTTGGCCCGGCCAAAAGAGGCTTTGAACTTGCCTCTATTGTTACCACAAGCAAAATTTGTCATCCCTAAAGAAAAACATAAATAATAACCAAATAAACATGTGCTTCGATTAATACACACACATAATAATATATATGAACATAATTATATAAATTACACTTTATTTATATTAAAATTTGATATGAAGCAGAAACCATCTCTTAGCAACAAAGGGACAAGCAGCTTAAACTCAGAGAACAAAGAAATATTCTGGTGGTTTTACGCACTTTAGAACATCTAAAGAAAACCATTTATTAATAACCAAAATTGTGGCTTAATTAATAAATAATAACCTCTTTAATTTAAAACAAATTATAATTAAAGTTTCAAATAAAAGAAACTATAGTTAATATAAGCAGCTGTTAGGTTTAATTTCTGTTAACTATAACTTAGTGAACAATTAGTATAAAAGATTATATATATTTATATATATTACATAGTTTGTTTAGTTGCAGTTGAAGTTGCTGGCAACATAGAAAACCGTTAAGCAAAGGAGGCTTAAAGTGGGCCTGCTTCCATGTTCGATTATGGCATTTAACAGAGCAAATAAATACAATTGGCAAGCAGCGCGTTTCAATTTCAATTGAGTGGAGTATGGTGTATAACTAAGACAAACAAAAAAAAAATAAAAATAACACAAAGAAAAAGTAAAAGCAGAGGATGAGAACGAAGACAGGGTAGAGCAACGTTGGGGTAAAGGAAAGACAGGAAGTAAGTTGGCAAGCAACATGAAGCGAGAAACTCATGAGAAGCTTTGTTATTTTTAACAGCAATTTCCAAGAAAAACAACAGAAAGCCAGCAGTAACAACCGTGAAGAGCAGCCACTATAGAAGAGATACAAGAGATGCAGAAGTGAGAGAGAGAAGAGTGCGGGTAAGGACAGTGCCAGATACAGAAGAGTTGCGTCTGCTGTTACAGCTGAGAGGCAAAGTATATTTGCCGCCATATTTGAGACAACATCGCGTATGAGCAACGTATATGTGTGTGTTTGCTATGTTACTAACTATATGGTTATGTGAGTGCATGTATGTATGTGTGTGTGGTAGGTAAGTCTTACAACACAAGCAGCTACGCATTGTGCTTCCGTTTCCGCTTTGTTGAATTCCACTTGTTTACTCGATTTAAGGAAATATTACCGGCACAAACAAACAAAGTGCAACGCCGCCAACAGCAAGGATACTGCAAAAGCTGAAGCTCATCTCAATTCCCTGTATATATATATATATATACATATATGTATATATATGTATGTGGCATGTCGAATAGACAAGTCATAAGTTTTTATGCTTCGTTGGAGCCAAGTAGTAAGAAATTTTTATGCTTTGAAAGTTGCCGTAATAACTCTCACAAAAATACACAACTGCAAGAATAGAGCTGAGAATTACAAAAAAAAACCAAAAAAAATAATAATAAAAAACAACCAACATTTAAGCAATAAAACAACGAACTATAAATGCACTATATAAAAATAAATTATAATAATAATAAAAAAGAATTATAATAAAATAAATTAATAAAAATCTAAAACAAAATTTTAAGGCAAAGTAAAAGTGCATATAAAGCAGAGGTTAAAAAATTAAAAAAATATTAATATCATAACATATATAACTGTAATATATTTAATAAATTTGTTTAAATTTTATTTAAGTATACTTAAAAGTTGAAAGAAGTGTGAAAAGTGCACTAAAGGCTTAGAAAAAACTAAAGAGTATCAGTGAAAAATGTTGCATGAAAAGTAAGAAGAAAAGCAAAGGAAAAAGAGCAGGTTGTTAAGGGTTAAATCAGTGTGCGTGTGGTTGTGTGTGTAGAACATAACTAACAGCAACAATAATAAAAGGCAGACACGTGTTTTATGCATATGTGGGCAACATGTGTGTGTGAGAAGGGGTGGGTGTAAGGAGCAAAAGAAAACTTATAAGTTGCAGCTGAGCGGATATTTTGTACTCCACTGGTTACAGCAATTGAAGGAGTCCAGAAAGAAGTCAAGTTGGTAAGAGGACAAGACGAGGGGGAAATAAGAGGGAAAAAAACAAAAAAAGAAAAGAGAAACTGCAACAGCAGACTGTGGCAAATTAAGTGGCAAATAAACAGAACCTTCATCAGGCTACTAAAAAATGCATAACGAGCTTTAAAGTGTTTCGGCTTTTAAAAAATTTAAACGTTTTCACAAAGTGCGTTTGAGCTGTGTCGTTAGAATTCTCACCTCGTACTCTCAGCGCAGCTAATGTCTAAAAACTCATCCTTAGATAACTTCAGCTCATGTAAATAAACATAAAAAAAAGCCGCTTTATTGTCAATTTTAATACGTTTTGCATTTTATGCGATTTGCCAGGCAGCTGTATAATCCTTTGCCTTTTGTGTCATAAAATAAGTAAAGAAAGCAGAAACTGCACAGTTGGGCGGGAGGTCGCCACTTGCAGGCGGAGGTTGAAAAATATAAGAATGAAATGTATATATATATTTATACTGAAGTTTACGAGCGTTCTTGTCTTGAGTGCCCTTTGACATGACATTCAACAGCTTTACGTGCGCTCGTGCCTAATTTAAGGATAAGGGCAACACAGGCTGCCTGGCTGTGTGTATGTGTGTGTGTGTGTGTGTTAGTAAGAACAGGGTTGTAGGGTGCTTTGCTTATAGCATATCACTGACTGAGATTTAACCTTTTGGCATTTAATCGAATTTATGCATTAAACAAGCAGCGGACAACAGCATTTCCATCCAACCAACGAACCAACCAAGCAACGAAGGATCTAGCAGCCACTTAAAAGGATTAAAACTTTCAATACAAAATACAAAATGACATTTCAAATTGACAGTGAACTCAACTTGAAATGTTTACTTCACAAGTATATACTCAAGTTGTTCTAGTAGTAGATGTATTAGTAGAGAGAAGCTGCTATGACAGCCAGAAGAATCCTAACCATATGAGACTTCCATCTTGTTCAGCTAATCCTCTTAGCATTACGATAACTTAACTTTTGAGCCATTTAAATCACGGCTACAGCTTGTTACTGATTTTTGTTTTTTTCCCCCATCTATTTCTCTATTTTCTTTTCTTTTCTCGGTCATGGGAACTGTGAGTACTGGCAATATGGAGCGTGAGGGCGTGGGGTGTGGGACTCTAGAGGTTGCCGGGGCATCAATTACAACGGCAGACGGCAGTTTCGCCTAATAATGCAGAAAATGCCAAACAAAGTGTTTAACGTTGTCAATTTAACAACCTCGAGCGTTATTTTTTGTTTTTTTTTTATGGAGCAGCTATCTCTCGAACCTTTCCCTCTTTTCTTTGTCCAGGGCACAAACAGGACTACAATAACAACATACTGACAATGCCAACAACAATAGCCACAACAGCAACAATTTTAGCTACAAAAGCGTCAACGCCGAGAAATGTTTAACAAAGCTCTTACGCACAGTGGTACAAAATATATTGAAATATTTAAAGTTGATATGTGACCTTTGACTTTTAATGTAGCTAATAACTAATTTTTTCTATAAGCAAAGGAAATCCATAGGAAAAATTAACTTAGTTATATATATATATATATATATTAGTTTATATCCTTATTCAAAGGACATACATTTTGCCTAAAAGTTGAGCAATAAAGATAATATTATTTTAGCTTAATTGGGGAAATGCTTTCAATTTAGTTATATATTAATATTTGCACAACTTGCGGCCTAATTTGTGGCACTGTGGCAGCGACTGATACTGTGGCACATGCGAGGACAACAACGTGGCAGCCACGCGAGCTACAGGCACTGACACTGTAGACAATAAAGCAGATGGGTGGAAAATGCTGCGGGAACTCAGTAACCCACAAGGATTCTGGCACGCCACAGATGCCTTACACACACACACACGCACTCGCACAGGCACACTCACACATTGACAGCTACTGAGACAGCGATACACGCATCGGCAGACAACACACATGTTAACATAAACGTCAAGAGCACAAAAGGCAGCCAGCTCCATCGTTGGCACGGCCTAGGCAAGGATCCTGGATTGGCTGTAGGATGCTCGTTACCAGGATCATTGACTGCGTATGGAATAGGTTGGAAGTTAAATATGAGATTGTGTATTGAGTATATATGAATGGTGGGATATGAGAGATTGGGGATTCAGGGATTGGGGATTCACGATTGAAGATTGGGGATTGGGGATATTGGGCATTCGGTATGGGGCATGCGGCATGCGGCATACGTCGTGAGGCATGGGGCATTGGGCATATTAAAGGCATGGGAAATTGTCTGTCTCTATAAGTGGCGCAGTTTTTGTGGCGATTATCTCAAGGAATTCGCAGCGAAATGTTAAGACTGTTCAATTTGGGCAATTGATTGCCCGTTTTTCTTGGCTCGAATCACTGGCCACATTTCTTTGAGTATGTGTGTGTCTATATGTGTATGTCTGTTTGTCTGTGTGTGTGTGTTTAAGTGTGTGCTTGTGTGTAAACATTCGTGATTGCTATCTATAGTTATATAGTAAAGTAAAACAAAGCTTACACTTGAAGTTGGTTGCTGTTGTTGGCTGCTTCTTGATGACCGGCCGCCCAGCTAGCTACCTGCTAGGCCAGTGGGCGTGGTCATGTAGCAGTACACTACATTAAGCTAACTAATGATGCATGCCAAACACAACAACAACAACAACAACAACAACGAGAACAACAAGAATGCGAATAACAACTTGAACTCACGCAGCAAACAGAGATAAAAAATTATGAACGCAAATCTTCCTTCCATAACCATACACACGCACACACACACACACACACACACACGCACATACATATACATACAGGATATGGAACTGGGAGCAGGACCTAGTCACAGTTAATTGAAGTCATAAAAAGACAACAACAAAAGACAACAAACAAACATCTTTTATCTGCTGCCCGTTTGTTGTTGTGCGTGTGAATTGCTCTCCTGGTTTTGTATGTTTTTATAACTTGTTTGTTTGCTTTGTTACTTCAGCTTTACTTCCTCATCCCTCCACCTTTTTATCTGCCTTCCTCCCTTTTTCGTACCTATAAAAAATACAAAAAAAAAAGAAACAAACAACAAAGATAACGGGTATTATAAGCTAGCAACAATCCAATGTTATAAAGAACAATAAGTTAAGAGACTCTTTGCCCATTTACAGGGTATCTTAGTCTTTGAATACTCTACAATAGATGCTTGTCAGTTGTTTCTTTTCATACATTGTTTCTTCTTTTTTTGTGTTTTCTCTTTTTTTGCTTTTGTTGCTGTTCGTAAAACGATAAGGACGATTTGTCATGGCAGGACACAGAGATTAAGTTGCATTGGCGGCAATTTCCTCTCGACACCATTTATGGATAGTCACTATGCCAATGTCAAGCCATATCCGACGGTATATAAAACTTAAGTAGATGCTGCCTGCCAAAGCCAATGACAATGGCAATGGCATCAAATTGAATTGCTACTCCCCAGGATGCTAAAGTTGTCAAGGAGATGGAAATTATTAAACTGATGATGACCGTTCGTTGATGTGTCTGTCTCTGCATATATCAGAGATCAAAGTGTGCATCTTTACATGCACAAATACACGCACTCGCACACATACACACGAAGATACACTCAAAGGACATACGCTCATGCAATGGCATACAAATAATATACGCATATATGTATGTGTATATGTATATTATATTACATATAAGTGTGTATTATATTGCATATTCAATGACTGGCGCATAGTGCAGACAAGTGCCTGCAAAACTGGGAATCAATCACAGCTTTAAATCATATTTTACACAACTTTTACAAGAGCAGAAAGAATGCTTTAAGTATATTTAATAAGCTGATATTTTTTCTGCACTTACTTTAAATAGATATACGAATATATGTACTATATAATTTGATGTATAGTTCTCGTCTAAAATCATAATATAAATAAAGTTTTCGCTTTGTTTATTTTGCATATAAATCATATAATGCTTATCATAACATTACTTATTAAAGGCAATTCAGATTATAATCTCACTAAATATAATTTTCATTCTCTCTCTTTCGGTTTCTCTTTCTATTTTATATGATTAAATATTTGACCATCACTAGATCATACACATACACATAAACTCACACATATACATATATATATATATATATATTTACGAGTCATTGTGCAATATGCAATTTAACAGCAACAATAAATGGACGAACAAACATTTTTAGTTGCATTAATTATTCAGAAACCTCAAAATGGAATAACTTGTTTTACACAAGTATGTACTCCATATTGTCGGTTTGACTGCATCATTTGTTGTTGTTGTTGTAGTTGTTGTTGTTGTTGTTATATACACATAAAACATACACACTTCCATATATTCACCCATACACTCATATACCCATACACCCATACACCTATACATTCATATAGGAGTGAGTTTTTATTTCATGTTGCTTTCTGCTGCTTTCGTACACTTTGCGTGTGTGATTTGCGCTTCGGGCAAACACTGAATGTCCAAGTAGCTAAGCATTCGTCTATGCTCTGAAATGTTAATTGTAGGGTATGAAGCAACATAATGTATGCGGCATATTGGCTTTAATGTGCAGCTTAAACAGATTACTCTTAGGTAATTACATGCATTTGAAATTCAATTCAATTATTCTATTTACCAAAACAAAGCATATAAAATGTACCTAAGTTAATAATATTTTGATATTGTACCAAAACTCATAATTTATTTGTTTTAAAGCAATCAATAATTTGTATGCCTGTAGCCAAATAATAATTTGTTAATGTACCAAAATATGCAGGAAAATATATCTAATGCACTGCATATTTGATATTGTACCAATTAAATATTAGAATTATACCAAATGCTGAAGTTTTAATCAAGTAAATACATTAAGTATACGATCTATGTAGTACAAATCGATAAAATTGTAACTAAATTTATATTGTACCAAAAATAAGATCTTAATTAAGCGAAATCTTTTAAAGACACCTAATATACCATTCGTATAGTACAAAAATGGTACTGTAGCTTAAAAGTATGTACCATTTTATGGTATGTTTAATATAGCAACTTTATTATCTTTAGTTTGTAAAGGTACTCTGAAATATTTTATGTTTCTGCATCTTATTGAATTATTGATTACTGCTGCAATAAGCAAGAAGTGATAAGTTAACGGTATTAATATAGCTAGCTGCAGGGTATACAAAGTGCAGTGAAGAAAACAAAGTACAAAATTGCATGCGCAATTGTCATTGTGATAGAAAACAATTGTTAATAAATATATGGAGCAAATGTGTTATAAAAACAGCAAGAAAAACAAATAAATAATAAAAATGGAAATAAAATGAAAGTAAAGAGGAAAATAGAGAATATTACAACAACAACAACAGTAATAGCAATAAAAAATAAGAGAGAACATAAATGCACTTTGTTTAATTAGCGCTTGTCGCAGAACTGAAGTGTCCTTTGGCCTGTGGCCTCCTGTATTGTGCATGTTGGACATGAATAGGCCTTTAAGAGTGTAATAAGCAGGCAAACAAAGCAAACATACTTGTATGCATAGTCATACAACAGCCACGCCCACCAATTATAATGAATGGCACTGTGAATGCGTACATACACCTACACATATATGGTACATTTACACATTTACATACTACACACATACGCACACAAATATAAGCACATCAAAGTGTGAATGTTGCCTGCCAGCAAAACGATAATAATCTTCATTTGAACCAAACTCCAGAATCCTCATACACTGACTCCATATTGTACATATACATACATACATACATACACACATACATATACACATACATATAAGCAACATGGTAGGAAGGACCCCAGCGGGGCTGGTCGTTGTTTGTATGCTTCAAACTGGATCTGTTTGTGTCTGGCTAACATGTCCCTAGTTCATTGTTGTGTGGCGTGCTGTCTGTCTGTCTATTTTGTATTTGTATCCGTATATGTATATGTATATGTATGTGTGTGTGTTTATGTCTGACAATTGATATAACAGTAACTGACCAAAACGTTGAACGTCTTTTTGGTTGTCTATTTACAGCTGTGATTTGTCTATGCCTGTAAACTTGCACTAACTGTTTCATATTGGTCCAGTTACACCCTATTCCCTTTCTCCCCCCCCCCTCCCCTCCACACACTTACAACGCTGTCTAACTAATTGACAGTTTAACAGCATAACTGTCTAAAACTGACTTAGAGTAGTCCTATGATTATGCAATTTCAATTAGTACGAATTGTTGGCCATTAAAATAAACCTGCCAAAAAAGTTGCAACTAATAAATGAAATTTTTGGTATATAAACATTGGGAATTCTATATATAAACTTATATATACAGAAAGGTATTTGGAACACAAAAATTGGATAGTAAATTTTGTAGAAAATATTTGCATTAAATGAATTGTTACAGGAAGCAGAAGTGCAATTTCAATAAGTGGCTGCTGCTGTGATGCATCTCTTTTAAGCCTTGCAGGCGCACAAAATTTTAATATCTAAATAAACTTTGAGGAGCTTTTTGGCTGGTGTGTCAGAAGCAGCAGCAGCAGCAGCAGCAGCAGCAGCAGCAGCAGAAGCAGAAGTAGAAGTAGAAGCAGTAGACTCAAAAATAAACAGCACTTTTCAACACCCTCCCTTCCACTACCCTCTTCTGCACACTCTTTTACCACTTTCTATCATTCTGTTGCCAAAAACCCTTCAGTTAACTTTTCTTCATGTAGCGCGCAAATGAAGTGCTGCATGAGTGTGAATATGGGTAAGAGTGTTGTGCATGGGTGTATTCAAGTGTGCCTGTGTCTGTGTGTGTGTGTGTGAGTGTGCAAGTGTTTTTATTAAAACCAAATGACAAACTTTTGCCTCTAACAGCAGCCATGAACCAGAAACAGAACCAGAACCAGAAAACCATGGCCAGAGCAAAAGCTAAACTAAAGCTTGAGTTTGGGTAAGGGTTTGGGCTTGGATTTGGGCTTCGGCATCGGCTTCGGCTTCGGCTTGGGTTTGGGTTTGAGTTTTGGAGTCACTGGCAGAACGAAAGCCAACCAACAACGTCAACAACAGCCAAAAGCTAATTTACACTTTTGTTGTTTCGGTTACTTTATATATACAAATATATATACACATATATACATATAAATATGCCACACCCCTCACGCCCTTAGCCAAACCGTTCTTATAGTCTGCCATAATGGAAAAACTATTCTGCGAGAGGAGCACAATTGTTGTCAAAAAATTTGTGAATGCCAAACAAAAACACAAAAAAGAACAGAGAAAAAAAACGAAAAACAGTCAACAAGCAAGTGGTGTGTGATCATAGGCCAAAGGGGTAGCAATTGGTGCAGGGGTAAACGCAAATTCGCCGGCAAGAACGTGCAAAACAAAAATAGTAAAATAATAAAAATAATCAAAAAAGAAAAACCAAAAAAAAAAAGCAAATCAAATGTGTGAACTTTAACACTATTTACCGCCCAAAGAGTATGCACGGAAAAAGTTTATTCATTTAGTTGAACGAGCGCAGACGGCAACAGCCACTGCTTTTCACAAAAACACACACACACACACACACACACACACACACACATGCACGTGTATATATTTATACACATGGACATATGTGACAACACATAGACCATATATACCCCTATAGCATAAAGTTCACCCTTCCAGCATCAACTTTTACCGCCAGCTCCACCTCCAGCTCCAGCTCTAGCTCAGAACGCTGGCAGCAGGTATGGCAAGTGCATTTCGAGTTCATTTTGTACTCAAGTGCCATAGAAGTGGGCTCAATTTAAATTACTTACAATATGGCATGTAAGCTCATTAGAATGACAGCTGATACAGATACATAGATACAGTACAGTCGGATACATAGATAGATTGTAGAAATGTGGTGTGGCTGTGTGTGGTTTATATGTTGAACGTAGCAAATGAGGCGTGATATTGAACAATGATAGAAAGAAAGAAAGAAAATAGAAATAAATTTTAATTAAAACAACTACATTAACGATTTGGTTGAGAGCTGCTTGAGTCCTTGTGGCCAGAGTTAATGAGTTGCTAAAGATTGATGCTTAATTGAGAGCAGTTGTAATAAGAATACACTTTAAGCGGAAACTAAGAGAAAAAGTTTTTTTTTTTTGGTTTTTGCATTTAATTTCTTGTGCACTGTTTGTAAGGACTATGCAGACATATTATATATTGTCCTGTCACACCCACTCTTTACACACATTACACTCGTTATATGCAAGCGGGACTATCAAGTCCATGGAAGAGAGTCATTACATCAGTTGCTTCTTACACTCTTTCTCATTCATTCAAGTGGTTTACTTGATGGCTGCCAGTTAAGCAAAGGGTACACAGTACCGTACAGTAGCGTTGAGTCACTGTATCCGGTATACTGCATCATTTTCGTGCATCCACTACATCCCAGGTACTCACACAGTTGTCCCCTGCAGCGGTCCTCTGGTTGACACCACGTCAGCGTTGTACAATTTATGTGCGTGTGCACCATGATGAAGCAGGAATGGGGTCAGAAACAAACAAAAAAAAAAAAGAAGGAGAGCCTGTGAAATTGTAGGTAGCAAAGCAGCCCATAAGCTGCCATACAGCCCGTATGTTTAAAACAAAAGGAAAAACGCTTTTGTAAAGAATCCGCGAACTAAGCGGGTTTCCAACACCACACTACCCCAACCCAACCCCACCCACCTAGCGAGGTATGGGATCGGGAATAGCACAATAAAAACTAGAAAATCTGTGGCCAGTCAATGCGGGAACAACCAGCGGACACATACCTAAAACTAGAGGAGCAAAAAAAAGGGTTGCAATAGATGGGAGCAATTGGGGGCATCCCTAGCTTGCTGCTGAGTTCAGCTTGAGCGGGTTAATTGTTTTTTGCTGACTCTGAACTGTCGACTTAAATAAAAATACAAAAATAAAAAAAATAAACTCAGAATATAGAGAAAATTGTTGGAAAAATTTATATATATATATATCTCGCAGAGCTTTGAATAACTTTAAGCAGGCAACGCTTTGGGGCTAGCCACAAAATATTGGCTTAACGTTCGGGGCGTTATATATACAGTAGTATTTTTGTTCGGGGCACTTTTTTTTATTTGACTTTTTATACTATTTTTTTTATTTGAGGGTTGTCATGCAAAGCAGCCGCTTTTAGCTTCTCTAAATTCATCCATGCTCACCCGCTAGCCAGGGCAACCAGACGCTAAGCGGTAAGAGCTAAGCGACAATATGCGCTGGCTAAGACTAAGTCCGAGCAGCGAATGAGAGGGAAAGAGATCTGAAGCTGAAGCTAAAACGAAAGGAAAATAAGCTAAAAATGGGAATGAGATTGAAATTCAGGTTTGAGTTGGGGTTTTGCTTGGAGTAACAAGCACGTGAACCGACGCAGCCGTCGGCTATCCAAGTTCATTTGCAGTTTTTCGCATGTGCCCTACACAAAGGAAAACTTTCGATTTGAGGTAGTCACGAACTCGCAGGTGTTTCGCACAACAACACAAAAGCAAACAGGTTTCAACATGGTTTCAACAACTTACAAGCAACATAAGCATAAGTTGATTTCATATAAATTATTTTTAAACTAAAATGAAAATAACTTCCCAATTGATATATGAAGTTAAATATAAGTGAAACGGAATTAAATTAAAAGAAAATTCTAGTCTACTTAAATAACCTTCCATACGCTTGATATATTCCTTATCTTAAGGTTCCACTTTATAGCGCTTTAGTTGTGTCGCCTAGCTGGCATTGTCCTTGCTCTCAATCTTCGCACAGTGCTCATTTTTTAGACCCTGTGCTCTCTGTGGCCATTGCCTTCCGTATACCCGAAGCGCATGTATTCCCTATAAATTTTTTACAATTTTATGCAATTGTATAGTTTGGAAAAGTTTGCTGCAGCAATTTTTCGGTGCCGCCGCTGTGGCATTGTTTTCAACAAAAACAACAACAGCAACAATGACAACAACAGCAATTGTAACAACAGGCACAATACAATGGCACCACCTACCTCCTTTACACCCACCGTACAGGCAACACCACTAAATCCTACTACTTGCTGCTTGCTGCCTGCTGCACCGCAACGCGCTGTACAAATGAACTCGAATGTCCTTTTTATATGCGTTCAGTGTTTATAGTGCCATTTCCTATGCTGTGTCCTAAGCAGCGTCAGAAACTTGGCCGAAATATTCTTGTACTTGCAGTTAGTCGACGTCATTATTGTTGTTGTTGCTACTGCTAGTTGTACACATCTTGAAGGCCCCGCTGTGTCGGTGTTGGCATCGAAACCACATAAAAAGCACTCGGATTAAAGTCTACATAATTCATTGCCAAAGGCAGTTGCAAACAAAAAACTTTAATATTGGCATAGAAATCTCGGAGTACAAAGTTGGTTGCTATGACATGAGCCAAAGCTGACACAAAGCTGCTTGTTATAAGTAAAACTGCTATAAATCAAATGTTTCCTTTGACTTATGTAAAAAGAAAACCCAAAAATCAATTATTTAACTATGCCAACCGATGGTTTGAGCTAATTTAAGACAAAGTCACAACTTTAATACACTATCCTAAGCTATATATAGCTGATCCTAGGGATATCTATTAAGCATAAATTTTATGTCCCATTTTATTACTTTCTTGGCTTATGACCTTCGTTGCCATGGCATCAACTTAATAGCCAAAATGTTCTTTGCACATGAAGGAAAAACTATCAAAGGGATACCACCAACCACTATGCTCTAGCTCAGCTTATTTATTCATTTAACTATTGTCACACAGTAGGGATTAAAATAGAATTTTATTACAAATCAAATTTTGTTAGCATTTTTGTTGTTTCTTGATTAAATTATACAGAAAATCTTTTAAGCTGCTTTTGGTAAAAATGTCAAAATTATTTTAAATTTAATTTTCAACATAATTTGTGATTGTTCAATTGAAAAGTGACATAGAAATGTATATGTGTGAGACAGTAAGAGTTACAAAAGGAATTTATACGCATGCTTGTGTGTGTGTGTGTTTGTATGTATGTGAGACACGCCGGAAAACATTGCATTGCATATTTTAATCAAGGGAAAATTGCATTGAAAAATATTGTTAACAATAACAACCAACGGCGGCATTTAAATGTCCCAGCCAACATGTGATAACAACAACAACAACACCAACAGCTACAACAACAATAATAACAACAGCAACAACAATGTCGCTGACCAGCGACAATTAAAAGTTTTTACTAGCATTCAAATTTTTCAATATAACCGAATGCAAAGCCATAGTCCGTTGGCAAACCAGACCCATAACTGACCACTGGCATGAAATAAAACAACAACAATATCAGCAACACCAGTAACCAGCAGCAGCAGCAGCAACAACAACAGCAATAGCAGCAACAACAACAGTATCAACAGCATCAGCACAAACAAAAAGAGAATAAAGAAAGCCGCGACATTACCATGCAGCGTAAAGAGCCCCAGAGGCGGCATTGCCCCGACACCCAAATGGTGCGGGATGGGAGCTACTCAAAACCAAAAAAAAAGCAAGGTATGGGCAAGGGGCTTTAAAAGGGAGTAGGTGAAAAACACAAACGTGTACTGTGCGCTGGGGGTAGACTGATTGAAGGGGGTGGTGGCGGTGAAAGTGCCAGCCCGCCAGGCACATGCCAGTGCAATATTTGTCTATAAAAGGAAACCGTGACAACTGCAATGGACGCCCCTAGGGGATGGAGAAACTGTGGCACATGGGATGCCAATGTGCCACTGGTAGTTGCAACAATCCAGCATACTATGCCACAGCTGCTTTATAAAGCTTTAAGTCTACTCCTTTACTGCAACACTCTCAATCTTTTTCCATATCAAACTTATCAAAGAAATTGATGAATATAAAAGAAAATTTAAGAATCAAAATTGAGTTGCAAAATACGCTCGAAAATAACTTTGCTACCTAGAATATATATAGATACTTTACAAATGCATTTTACACTTGTTATTTTTGTTACTTATGCAATCGAATAAAGATATATGTATACATATAAATACATATATATCTTTACTGCGGGAAAAACTTCAAAATTATATTTTCTAAACAATTTTTGTATTTGTTGCAACGTAAGATAGAGTTCAATTAAAGTTCAACTATAGAATTGAACTGCAATCTCAGTGTAGCATAAAAGTAACAGTTATTTTGAACTAAAACAATATTCCATTTCAACATATATAACATTTAATTGGAATGTTGCATATACATCAGCTGGCAATAAAATATTTCATAGAATTTCTTAAGATGCCATGCAACAGCAATAAATAGTTGCTGCAACTTGTTCTATATAGCAGCAAAATCACATGATGTTTGCTTTTAGTTTACTCATTTTAAATTTAGTAAAAATTGTTCAACAGAGTTTAACTGACTATTAAATAGCCTGAACCCATGTAGACCAACATATTAATAACAAAAGCGTTTAAAAACTTAGTTAAACTCTTGTTAGCTAATCATTAATCATTAGTTTTGGTTAGGTACTACTGCTAGTCGGAAATAGTCAACTACAGCATATTATTACATTAACGACTCTATTTATTGATATTCATTGGGAAATGTACAGTGAAGCCACAATAACCTGAACTAGCACTATAAACATATTCTTCATGAATACTAGGAAAAACTATGTCTCAAATGAATTTAAATCAAAAAATTATTTTTGTTTTAATCATGCAAAATATCCCCTAGAAAAAACTAAGCAAATTGTTAACTGGAATCTTTCTAATAATTACGTATTGTGACTTTACTGTATATTTTCAGCCAAGATCAAAGTTACTCTATTCTATAATATAACATATATTCTTTAAGGTCTTTATTCTACTTGCAATGTATAGATATACTATATAGAAAGACCTTAATGGATCTTCTGCAAAGTTAATAAATTTGCAAAGTTTCTTAAATTTGTTAAAGTCTTGGCAAAAGTGTATTAAGTATACTCAGTATATATACATATATATAAATCTGTATATAAAATATAATTGTAAAACTTAATCAGAGTTTTAATTGTTTTTATATAGTTAGCAATACTTTTGAAAACTTTCTTTTGATACTATCATAAATATCGGAATATTAATGAAGTTGCTTTATTTTATTTTACTTTTAATATTTATTTTCATATTTTTAATTTTTTGTTTTTGAGTTAAATTTTTAATTTCGAATTTAGCGCCATTTTGGCTTACTTTATGCATTTATAATTTTTGGGAAATTTTTTGTTGACATTTATGTTATTGTTGTACTTGTTGTTGTTGTTCCTTTGTTTATCTGGCTCAAAGTTCGAACTGACTGAAAGTTTTTAATGAGCAGCGACGACATTGCTGTTAACGTCCAACGACGTTGACTGCAACTTCTCTGCTTGTTGCCACTCGCTTCACGCTTCTCTCTATTCGCTTGTTAGCTGGAGTTCGCAACGAAATTCCAGCTAAGAAATTGTTGCTAAGATGCAAAGCGAATGGTTAAGAAATAGCAAAGAAATTGGTTAGGACTAACGCAGCGGAATGAAGGAAAATCAAAACGTTGCCAAAGGATACAAGTTTTTTTTCGCAGTTAAATTTTCTATCTAATTGCGATAAGTTTGAACAAATATCCAAGCAATAAATCAATGTTAATTTGTAACGACCTTGACGATCTTAGCCTAATGAGTAACAATTAATAAACTTGGTTTTAATTTATGAACCAAATCAATTTGATTCCCAACTTTTTGTTGAATGCTATACAAATTTATCTATTAAGATCCTGTAAAACTTTGCTGCTGTGTCATGCTTTAAATGATGATTAGAATATACTTGATATGATGTTGCCTGTTGTGTTGGCTAATTGGACACTATTAAGTGTCCTTTGACAGGCGTTAGTTAATCATGTAAAAGCTGAGAAGGTCTCTGTAACCGTAGACGTGTTTCACTTTGAAATGTACATAAATCGAATATCCTTTGAATACGATAGAAGCGTAGAAATTGTAGCTGAATTTAACACGTATAGTTTGTATTACTCATTGGGCATTAATCAATGTGTTCGAATTCCTTTGAGATTATATACACATATGTGATAGTTAATATCTTGCGAGTGCATGAAGGACGCAGAATGCAATAATGGCATGTGGTGTGCATCAATTGCGGACTGCAGGTCAAGTGGCTGTCAAAGCACAAAAACAAAAGCCGCAACGAGAGAATATGAGCTAAAATACTAAATTGTTAAATGAAAGAGAGTCAAAGGACGCTCTTTAATTTAGTACAAATTGAGCTGCGCCTGCGCCGGCTAAGGTTTGCCCCTCTGTGTCTGCCTTACCTGTCCTTAAATTGAACGACTGAATGATGATTGCTGCATTTTTTTATTTTTATGTTTTTTTTTTCGTTTTCGTTTTTTGGCTAAGACACAAACAAGGTAACATTTGATGGCTAAAGGCTCCGGTGAGGCAGACAAAGTTGCTTTTAAGCCACACAGAGAGTTTCTCACAAAGATTTTGCGGCATTTGTTTGTTTTGTAGGTGGCAGCATTTCCGCGGGCTCCACTTGAGGCATTTAAAGCTGTCAACAAATTGGCGCCGATTAGGCGGCAGGGCAGTTCACGTGGATAGCTATTTGGATATTTGGGTGCCGCACACGATTGAGGGGAGAGTTGACCAATTCCTGTTTGTTGGCAACGAATTTAGACATAATTTGAACAGCCGCCAGCAACAACAATGACGCCCTGTGCTGGGCATCTGTCAAATTATGCATAAGCCATAGGCCCAACCAGGTGAAAGCGGCGAATGGTTTAGTTTTGTTGGTGCGACCGACAATAACAACAATAACAACAACATCAATAACTGTGGCCAGCTTACTGCAGCTTGCGGCATTACCTGCCCATTCCATAAATTGGCATTAGTGGGTGGATACGAGTGTCCGCAGAACTTGCCAGTTGGCTGACCCCTAACCTCTGACTACACTCTCTTGACTCCTGACTCCTGATGCAATTTTTGTGCAACGCCAGCGGCAGCTTAATAACTTTTATGCGTGTTTGCATATATCGCAATATCGATGCCAATGCATCGAACTGAAGCAAAATTTGAATACAAAATGTACACTGTGCGATGCTATCGGTAGAAATATATATTTTATTTTTTTTGAAAGAGGAAGCGGTGGATCAGTTTTTGGGGTCAAAGAGCAGTATAGATAAAATGATTGATTTAAAAAAAGTTTTAAAAAATAATCCAGTTAAAGATATAGATATGGAGTAGAATTTTATCATGTGTTACACACATTTTGGTACAAATATTTCATCAAGCGAAATGCAATCTCAATAACTTCGATACCATCAATACACTTTTCTACTCACTTTTTATACTCTATTTCAATAAAAGAATAAGTAAAGAATTTTATACTCACTTTTTGCTCAAAATGAATTGAATTTTATTTAAGAAAATGAAAAGCATTTATTTTAAATCAAAGTTAATGATAGTATAGAAACAGAAGGCAAATGAAAATCAATGAACCACTGAGATGAAAATATGATGAAAATTTTAATATGGTATAAAAAATGAAGTATTACAAATTGTGATTCTTTTAATTTTGGACTGATGTTTAGTTTTGCCAAATTTTTTGGGCTATTGCAGCGTAACTTTTTTTCTTTGCACTTTACATTGAACTTATATCATATGGATACAGATACAGATACGGATATGTGAGATATATATATATATATATATATATATATATGATATATATATATATATGTATATATAGTAATATATATACTAATTGATATTTTAAATATAACATTTAGTGGCTTGTTATTTGTCCGGCACAGTGCATTGTATGCAGTTCTCCATTTGGGCTGTATAATCCTCGATCTGTAGGGTCGTCTCAAAGAAATTATAACGCAAATGAACCGCTGACGTAGCTGCGTCTAAGATCTGCTTTGGATTGGCATTGGCAGCTGCAGAGTGTGTAGTGTGTAGTGTGTAGTGAATAGAGTAGAGTAAAAGTGTAAGAAAAGAGAAAGTGAGTAACGATTAGCAAAAAGAACGAACAAGCTGATAACATTGATGGGGGGGCCATTGAAGCCAAAATTGGCCACGCTTAAAAAGCCATTTCAAAAATAATTAAGCTAATTGCGCGCTTGCCGTGGATATGAACATGGTTATAACCCTGGACATGGCCATGGATATGGACATGGATATGTGTTAGATACGCCTAAACCAAATGGGTGGCATAACCATCATTGACTCCACCAAAATAGCCATAACCAGCACCACATCCAACAGCCAACAGCAACAGAAACAGCAGCAGCAACAACAACTACAACAAGAACAACAACAACAACAACAAAAGACAGCACCAGCAACGAATCCATTGGGATAATTACCATGCATACACACATAATACACACACACAGACAGACGGAGAGACAGACAGAAAGCTTCTCACTCTACAATCATCATTTATGGTCCCAGTAGGTTGCCCACTTGATTCCCAAAGGCTACTCACCAATGGCCAAATGTGCAGATAGCGCCACTTTATTAATGCTCAGCGCCCAGATGCGCAAATTGTGAACACGCTCGACTCCTTCAATGCGCTGGAATATCTGCAATACTTCCGCATAATGCATATAATTGGGAGTACCCTCCATAAGTACCTACAAATATAATAAAGAAATTCATTATTTTATATCTATTAGAAATAAAACAATATTAATTTAAACAAAAGAAATTAGTAATTTTAATGATAATACTATATATAATAATAATAATAATATATTATATATAATATATATAATCCTACTTTATATTTCTATTCCAATCTTATATATACTACATACTATATATGAACAGTAGAAACAGGAGATCAGCTCGACCTCACACTGTGCCTGAAAATCCATTCCAAGGCCTCTCTAAAGACCTTCTAAACTTACTCTAAAAATGGTTGTAAATAGATTTTATATTTTGAATTTATACAAGATCTAGATATATATATATATATATATATATATATATATATATGTATAAATACAATTCCATCTACTTCAACTTACTCCGCTTAGTTTAAACGATCGCTTAATATACAAATCTATCTATCTATATGAAATTTCTTTTGTATGAAAAAATTTCTATACAATGGAAACTAGCTCTAGGTGAAAAGAATACTATATTTATTTGATGTCTATTTATTATAAATTTATAATATCAGATAATATTAATTATATATAGCTGATAAGTAATGTTGAGTGGCTGTTTGCGATTAATATATAATTGTTTTAATAGGAAATTACCTCTTACTGAGATAACTTAAATATATTCAAATAATTTATACTAAAATAAGTTTCCTTTAACTATTTCCATATGATTGAAAAACTATACAATTTTCTACTCACAATAACTAAACATTTGATAAAAGTTAATATACATTTGAAACAAAGTAAAACTACTTTATAAAGCATTTTTCAATAGAATAGTTGGAATCGAATGTTTGACTTACCAGCAATGCATCCTTCATGATTGTAAAGGTAGTAAACAATACAATAATGGAAAAGACAAAGGTACAAATGGGATCGACGATTGCATAGCTTGGCCAAAAGTAGATCACAATGGCAGCCACAAAGACGCCAAGACTCTGGATGACATCGCCAATCACATGAATGAAAGCAGCACGGACATTCATGTTGACAGCTTCGCGTCCCGCTTGTCCACCATGATGATGGCTGCCAGGTGCTGTTTCAGCAAGTACAGCAGCTATTTCCAGATCCAGATTGGAATCAACCAGTTTGGAATTCTGATAGGAATAACTGGGTAGACCAGCAGTAGGTAATTCTGCATCTGCTGGATCAAAAGCAACGCCGCCTTCAATGCGTTTTGTGGGTGAGGCGGAACAGGGTGTTGAGGTAGCATTAGCATGAGCTATCGCTCTCTTTTGTTTCTTGACGGATTTCTTCTTGGCGCTACCGCCATGACTATGTCCATGGCCACCGCCTAATCCATGCGAATGCCCATGCTGCAGCTGTACGCCCATGCTATAGGTGGAATGGGAAAAAGAGAAACAGAAAGTAGAAATTGAAAATGTTATCACAAATATTTAATATAGTTGAAATAGTTTTAAGCTATGAGCTGTTACGTATACCCAAAGCCACCATTGCTACTCCTTCTTAAACTACTACAACTGCTGCTGTTGCTGTTGCTGTTGCTGCTACTGTTGCTGCCTTGTTGCAATTCTGACACAGGTTTTGGCCACGAGACTCTAGCCGCAAAACAAAAAACAAAAACGCATACAAAAAGTTATTTTGTTTTTGTTTTTGCTATTTTGGCATGCGGCCGACGCTTTTGCATTGTTTGGAATTTTATTTCAGCATTTTAATGCACCAGAAGCTGAAACAAACAAACAGACACACAAGTGCACAGTGGTACCAAATGTATACAAAGTCTAAGAAACAAACAACTGTACCCTTGTGTACTCTGCGAGAGTGGGCTCAAAAGTTAATTACATCCCTTGCTGCTTTCAATATTTTGCTGACAACCAAGCAGAACATGATTTGCAGCTAGGCCGATAACTCTACTGCCTACCCTCGCAGCTTGTCAGCCACTGTAACATGTTGTCAAAATCAGATGTCTCTATCTTATTCATGTTGATTGATTTTGTATCAAAATGTAACAGGCGGTTTATGAAGAGAACAAGAGCTTAGATGAGAGCTGCCAACTTGTCAGTGCGAAGCTGACAACTTTAGTTAATAGTAACATAAACTAATAGCAATAACTAATAATAACTATGATTAATATGCACTAAAAGTATCAAAAAGTGAAAGTTATAACTAAAAGTAGTTTTCATTATGAATTTTGTATGTATTTGCACTAGTGTTTAAGTATTTGTACCACTGTAACGTCCTGTTCTACTGTTCTGTGTACCGGAAGGTGTGCGAGCCGCTCGACCGCCCATTCGACGAGTCATCGTCCGCTTTACGCCCCCCTTCCCTCAATTCCCTTCAGTATGCTCCTACCATTGAAGTCCGGATGCACCGCTGCATGCATATACAAATGTATTGTCGAAAATGGCGACCGGTTGACTAGGCCCACATCTCAAATGCCACACAATACAGATCCACATTCCACATTCCACATATACCATATCCCATATACCCAAATCCCTGTGTCTCATGCCCCAAAAACTGCACAGCTCACTATCTGCCTCTACCTCTGTCTATCTGTACTCCCCCCCCCCCCCGCCCCCTTCGGCTCCTTCTGTACACATGGCATGCATCAGGCAGTTAATAGCTCGGCACATTGACTTTTTATTCATTTTAAATGCTCCGACATTGCAGATTTATGGGTTTTCTATTTGAAAAGCAAAAAAAAATAAAAAAGAAACAAAGCACAAAAACAAAACAAAATAAAGGAAAGGCCATGACCAAAACCCCCAATGAGCAGGCGGTCTACTGTTGCGGCTGTGTTCAATGCTTGCGCCGGCTGCACTTAGCCGGCTTTTTGGAAACAATGCAATTCCAGTCCGGGCATCAATAAATAAACTGGCATAAATTACGCACAGGCCAATGCCACACACACACACACACAAACACACACATATACACACAAATATATATATGTATATATATATATTAAAGTACACAATGTTGAATGCAGTGTGAATTGTGTGGACAATGTCGATTTGCGGCTAATTGAAGTGACGTCACAATTCACCCAAAGTTACCAAACGGCAATCAAAACAAACGACTGTTGGGACTGCAAGTGAATACCAAGGCTTAAATGATATATATATTTTAAAAAGATTACGACTTTTATAGAGTATACATATAGATATATATAAAGTGGCAATTAAAGTAAAAAAAATAGACGAAAAATAAATGGAAGAACTATAAACGTAAGCGGACGCTGTTTGAAGCATTTTAGCCAAGAATTTTCAGTAGACCAACAAACATTTTTACACACTATCAACCACTTGATCCTTGCTAGAAATGATATATAGCATATGGAGAATCCCTTATGCAATAGGATTCCAATTCCAATGCCCCAGAAGCTTTTACTAGTTATTCTTTTTCTAATGATATAAACACAATATGAAGTTTATTGTTGTTTTTGTTTCTATTTCGTTTTTCCATTTTCTGATGATTTAATTTCTTTTCTTTGTCCTTTTCACTTCTGGTTATTCTAGTTGGTTTTCTTTCCTTTCTTTTTTTCTCTTGCCACTTGAGAATAGGGCTAGAAGGACCTGAGCTTGTTAGCCTGACAAGTCAATTTCATTTTCAATTTCTAAGGCCCAAACATTGGGTGTATGGTATCCTATTTGGCCGCCAAATGCGGCCATAATTTGTCAAAAAAAACAAAAACAAAAGCCCTTGCCTGAAGTCACAGAGCAGAGTGCAGACCTCAAAGTTCAGAGCTGGCAGCCAGTTTGGGTGGAGCAAGGAGAAAGCGTTGATGGGTACTAAATAAATTGTATGGAGGGAATTTGGGTTACTCGTTTTTATCTCCCTATTGCCTCAAACTTGGTGTGTCTTCAACAAATGATGGCAGCTATGGCTGCCACCCGTCACGCGGTCAAAATATAACCAAACAACAACAACAACAACAACAACATAAGGGTGCACGAAGGTCCTGCGAGCAGGTTTCAATGCTAGGCACATACGCTTTTTGACTTTGAACATCCGATTGCCAAGGCATTTTCTGTCTAGGAGTCGATGCTTGGTGTACGCGTTGCTTTCTAGTTCATGGTGTGTGTGTGTGTTGCGTGTTTGTGATGTCGAGCGAAAAAAATGCCAATGCTGCTAGTGATGTTTGGTACTCCTCCTGCTGCAGGATTCATACTCATCGGTCTCTGGTGTAACCATTTGGCGCCCCATTGTTGTTCCAACTGCGTCGCTGTAATTTGTAGCGCGCAATGAAGCATTTCCCTTGATTTTGCGGCATCTTTACTCGCCTCGTTAGTGGCCAACAAACGACAGCAGCCCTGACAACGACAACACCAATACTAGAACAAGCAACAGCAAGAAGCAGCACCAAAAAAAAAGAAGAAAAACAACGAATAACAACAACAGGAAAAGCGGAGAAACTGTGTAGCCAGAGAGCATACAGAGTCAACTCCTGCTGATGGCGACTTGTGCCTGGCAACATGTCCTGATTTAATTGACAGGAACATAAATATTAGCGCATATCTTACCCTACCCCACCTCGCCACATCTTCTCTATCGTCTCGCTTCAACTTTCTGCCATTCGCTTTGACTCATCCGGGCTAACGGCGTATGTGACTGGGACACCAGCAGAACAGAACAACAGTACAACAGGATGATGTCGGGTCATGTCAACCGACTGAGCAGCTCGTTAAGCTGTCGCCCCATGGTACAGCAACGGGTACGTTTATTACGCTCATCTTAATGCGCATTTTACAACCGAGTGTACTTATTTATATGCGCTGCATTGTGCGCCAAAAAAAGACAAACAAATGAAAACGAAGCTTAAACATTTTTTTGAAATATAAACAAAACCTGCCAAGTAAAAGATGAAAACAGCGGAAAAACTATACAAAGTTGACTTAAATGAAAAACCTTGCCAAACAGTTAAAAGTTTAATGCGTTAAGCGTTACAGTTACAACAACTTTCAATTGCTTTGCAATTCAATATAAAAAAGTTAACTGAATAAATCCAATTTCAACTTATTGGTAACAAAAATGTTTTATATGATTATTATTATAAAGCATGAACAGTGCTTAAAATCAAATTAAGAGCCAAAAAAAAAACTATATACAAATTGCTGTTAGGCAACGATCTTAATTGGTAACAACACTTGCCACTTCCAGTGTAGTTGCCAGTTGGTAGTTGCCACTTACTATTTGCCGCATTTCCTTCTCATCATTCTCATATTTCAACTAGTTTGGCTAATGTTCCACCTGCCATTTACGGTCACGTGGCTTTTTTTTCTTTTCTTTTTAATGCGTATGTGTGCGTGGTTGTGTGTGTGTGTGTGTGTGTGTGTGTGTACTCCCCTAATGTGCGCTTTTAACGATGTGAAGTCAGCGACGTGGCCACTTTAAGCTGCCACTCCTAGCTGCCGCGTGGTAAATCCAACAAAAGCTCAACAAAACTTGCTGCCTTTCATGGCTTCTGCTAATTGAACTTAAAACTCCAAAATTCTCTTTCGCTCTCTCTCTCTCTCTTTCACTTCCCTATCTAACCTATGCTCTGTCTTGCTCTTTCTGTTTATGAAACTAAGTAAAAAGCCTTTCTAGAAACCAAGCATTACACCTGCAACAATAGCCTTCTAACAACAACAGCTACAAAAAACAACAACAAACTTGATGGAACAGTAGATATCCAGTTGAAATAATATAAGTTGTATATAAAAATGATCTACCCTTAAGTAAGTTACTGTATAAAGTGTATAACATTATATTTAGTACTGCTTATCCTTGAGTTCAAAGCGCTTTTAACAGCATATAAATGTTATTTAACATAAAACTTGTTTGTATTTGTTTTACACATAAAACATGCTATACAAGTCGCACACTCCCCATTGTTTTTATATACATTTTCGTTTATGACTTGTAGCCCATTTGATTGCTCTAACTACAGGGTATTCAAAGAGCACCAAAAACAATTACGAAACAAGCTTTTAGGATCGCATAACGTTCAAATGGGCACCATTTAATTTCGTTGTGCGACGTGCAGGCGAACACGTTGAATATGGAGCTAGAGCTAGAGCTGGAGCTGGAGCTAGAGCTAAGAGCTGAGCATTGAATGCCAGTTGACTTTGCTTGCAAGATGGCAATAGATGACCCCCAAATAACTTGGACCTGTGCTTGGACAGCTAGCTGTAATGCCTCTTCACTCTCTTCTTTTCTCCACACTCTCTCTCTCTGTCTCTCTTTCTCGCATGGAAAGCCCGTGCTTGTGTTGCTGCCGTTGCACGTTTTTCACAATCAATTCACGTAATCAAACAATTCAAGTGGCAAACACTGAAAATGCCAACGTCAACTGGAAAATTTGCGCTACTAACAACAACAACAACAACAATATTGCTGGGAGGGGGCATGTAAGGGGATAGTAAGCATACACACACACACACACACACACACACACATACATGGTATGTGCCAAGCATTGAAACGTTTCGATTTATGCGCCAAAAACTATGCTTCGACAGCCACATGAACGAGCAGTGAACAGTGAACACTGGCAGCTGTAGAAAGACGTTTAGAGAGAGTGTGAGTGTGTGTATCTGTGTGTGTGTGTGTGTGTGTGTGTGTAGATAGGATGTAGAAGAGCATATGAGCAGGGGCAAGCAACTGGCAACTGTAGTTGCAGGTGAGCTTTATACGTTGCAATCAAAACAAGCAAAGTTAAAATACTCAACAAATCTACGAAACGAACATCAAATGCTCTATAAAGATCACTTAAAAAGGATATTAAAATAAAATAAATGATTCATTTTGTAGTTAATTTAAATAACTTTTAACAATATTGAAAATGCAATTAGCTGCAATACTTAAGTATGTGCAAATGTCAGGCAAAAGTTATGCAACTCTCTTGGAAAAGATAGTGAAAAAAAAGTGCACCACCTTGGGACTAGCCAACACAAACACAAGCGAAATCGTAGTTGCAGTCAACGTTGGCGTTGCTTTTGCCTTTTGTTGACGCAAAAAATTCGAAACTTGTGGAAAAAGTTGTCGCTAAAATGTGGAGAAAGTTACCGCAACAACTCAGGCGACTAGAAAGCAAGAATTCTAGCATAGGAACTCCGATGCCATGCCATGCCAGGCCATACCATGCCATGCCGGGACAGTTGCATTGTTGACCCATTTGCTGGCCCATGGCCCGACAAGTTGATTGCGGCAATTGCAATTGGAAAACTGCCCAAAGGGAGCTTTCCCACCAAAAACTACACACAGAGACATAGACAATCAGACAGACAGACATATAGACACTTAGATATTTAGACAGTTTCTGTATCTAAGGATACTTACATGACATTAACCAAAATTGCCAGGCCTGAGGTGATCAACATGATCTTGGCATCCACATCATAGTCACCACTAATGACACGTCCAATGGCCAACCAAACCAAAATGCCTGTAATGACCCAGATCATAAAAACAGATGCCATGGCTCCAATAACTTCCGCACGATACCAGCCAAAGGACATGCTGTCAATAAAGAAAAACACAAGAAATAAAATTTATTAAAAGATTGTGTCAAATATAAATTGAACGTAAATAAAATTTAAAATTTAACTCAATAATTAAACTATTATTAAAATATAAAGAACCAAAAGGGAATAAGTTCATAGTTGAGTCCTTTTAACATTTATTTTTATTGCATCCTTTGGTTTTTTGTTTATGTTTTTATAGAACTTTTTAATAATTATTTTACTAAATATTACTAAAGTTACTGCAAATTTAAACTAGATCCTTAAACTAAACCAATTTCTAGAAGCTGTGCTCAGTCTCCTTAACTCATATATAATTTGGTGTGGAGACTTTTAAGCATAAAATTAACATAAGTTGATAAATGCGGCACAGAAATTTGTTCAAATGTCATTTTAATTTGATTGTCGCAGGTTTGAGGCACGGCTAAAGGTAGGCGGTTTGGGTTTGAGATTATGTTTGGGTGTCTATGTAACTGTGTGGAAAGGAGGTGGGAGGTGGAGAAGTGTAGTGGAATTTTGTTCCCTAATGTAATGAGCGCATTGCATGTGGCGGCCATTTTTTGGTAAGGTTCAAAGTCAACACCTGGGACAAGGGTGTTGCTGGTTCAATTAAAGCGCCGTCCGACAGGGGGCGCTATACTCGTTATAAAATTGAAATAATGGCAATGGCAACAATTTTTGCCAACCAGGCAGTCAGCCTGTTAGCCAAGCTAACTAATGCGACACCGGCAGCAACTATGACAACAACAACAACAACAACATGAAAACCAACAACAATCAACAGCAACGGTAAAATACGAGCAACGAATGTCTCGCCATAATAATACAATTTAATTTCCAGCAAACATCCGTCGCATACTTTACTCCTTTACCCCCGCCTCTCTCGCTTGTTGCAATGCCAACAGATTGTGTCAATGTGTGGAATATATATATATAAATACATATATATATATATATGTATACACTTATGTTGGTCTGTGTGTGTTTGTAGTTGAACAAGGCCCCTTACAATTGCAAGTGCAGCCATTTGCTTAATGACCGCCTGCCGGCTCCCCCAGGTTCGGTTTCTGTTTCTCTTTCTGCTGCTGCTGCTGCTGCTGCTGTTGGTGTCGCTGCTGCTACTGCCTGAGGAGCTGGAGTAGCCGAAGGCGCGTCGCGGCGGCTGCTGGGAGCTGCCACCTCATGCAGCCAAACACTATAGCACATTGGTCTGGATGTTGGCCAAAACTAACATAAAGTAGCCCCAAAAAAGAATAAAAACTATTTTAAGTGTTCATAAGATATACGCTCCCGGCATGAAACAGATAACATTATGAAGTTAATTGGCTTTAATTTAGCAACACTGGCAATTAATATCAGATGAGCGTATATATGTACAGGACTTTTACATATATTATCAACTAAAAGTCAAACTAGAAAGCTCCAAATCATTTTATTAAATGAAATGTTAAAACTATAAAAACTCTATACATAATTAATATCCTTAATAATATTGGATAGATCTAACATACATATATATAAGTTGCTCTTTAAGGACTTGGCTAAATAAGCTCTTGGCTTATAATCAAATGGTGCACCAATGTGCAGTGTTTGTTGTTCGTTTGTGTTTTGCGTTTCTGTTTCTGTTTCTCTTTCTGCGTTTGCCTTTGCAATTGTGCAAATGTGTTTTGTTTTGATAAATTAGGCTTGTCAACTTGGTAACGGCAATGGGTATGAGTATGGGTATACGAAGGGTAACTGCAAGGCTCTGAACCGCACCGGCACAAATAGTTGAAAAAGGAGTAGAGCAGGCTGAGGCTGAGACTGAAACAGGAGGCATACAAACAGTTGCTTCATATGCAACAGTCTGAGGCAGTAGCAGAAACAGAGGCAGAGACTGAGGCTGAGTCAGAAAATTTACAAAATTACCATGCAACACGCTTGAAATTGCAAAAGTTTTTCATTATTCACTTTGTGGCTGCAGTCGAGTCGTCGAGCGAGTGAGATTTTTGCATGAATGAGCAGAACGTGCCGAGCGGACGGTTCCCCAGTCAGGGGAGCAGCAACAACAACACAAACAAAAACAAGAGCAACAACAACGAAAAAACAACGAACACAAGAACAAGATGGATGGAGTTCACCCACTGAATGGGCTGACTCAAACCGGGAATACCACCTCATGCCGCCACCTATCCAGGACTATAACTACAAGTACGCAATTCCAAAAGACCAATTGAAAAATGTGTGTGCAATGGCCAAAATGTACGCAGCATGAAGCAAAAGTACAAACAGCAACTGAAAATTTGGAAACAGGCTTTTCGCCTAATTAGACGAAGGCGAAGCGCACATAGAGAAAAGCAAGAAAAGAGAAAAAGAAGAAATAGAAAGGTTGCTGTGCAACAAGACCCAATGCGGACGAAGTCAGCCAAGCGTTCGAAATGATGCACCAAAAAGTAGTTGCCAGTAGATCTGACACTCGGATACTCTCATCTTAAGACTTAAGCTATATGCAATATGCTTTATAAATTTACATATTAAAGTATTATCTGACAGATAAGAGGTTTGTTATATGAGCAAGTTATACTGTAAGAATTTGCTTTAAAAATATATTTAAAATTGCACGCAAATTCGCAAAACATCAATTGGGTTCGCTTGTTAATGATGTTGAGCTGCTTATTACCTTTTCCTTTGACATTGTAATATAATTAGTTATTATACTTATATATTTATAAGTATATACTATAAGCTCATTAAAAGCAAAGTGCTTTGGTTTCCTTTGGAAAACAGACTAATGTGTCCTTGTTAGAAAAAGAAACTTCATAATATTCATTTACCCTTTAACACTCTATGTATAAAGTTCTATATATATATATATATGATAGTGAATGAATACTTACCGTTGAGTGGAGGGACGTCCTGCTATCCAGATGGCAAAGAGCGAGATCATAAAACTGGCAAAGTCTGTAAGCAGATGCGCAGCATCTGTTGCAATGGCCAAACTGTTTGAAAGGACGCCACCTGTCGATTTGTAGAGGAAGAGTGTAAGTAAATGAAAAGTAAAAAAATAGAGCAAAAAAAAGTTAAATTGCAATCTAGTTATGTGTAGTAGTGTAGGTATAAAGAACAAAGGACAAAGGACAGTTGCAAAGAGTTGCAAAGAGTTGCAATTCTCGCCTGATTTCAATGGTTAGCAAAAAAACAGCAAAAAGGAGGAGTTGCTGCTGCCAACAGCCAACAACCAACAGCATTTCGATTTGAAAGCAAACATAGAAAGGCAAAGCAACACGAAAAAGAGACGAAAAAGTAAGTAGAAAGGGAGGTAGGAGCAAAAGGACAAACAGAACAGCGGCTCGATAGCACATTGGAGGTAATTGCAAAGCGATTAACAGCAACAGCCGACAAAGTTAGATGACAACAGCCACAACAACAACAACAACAGTTGCAGCAGCAAAGCTTGAAAATTAAATGTTTATTGTATAACAGGACAGTCGACATAGCTATATACTGGCTGCCATAACAGACATAGAGACGGACGGACGGACAGACTGGTTGGAGAGACATTAAGCTCTTCCGGTCGCCATATTGTTGCACTTCCGGTGCTCAGTTTTTAATCGTCTCGTTGTCCATCCTTTTTCTTTCATTTCATTCTACACACTTTTTGTTTGACTGACAGTTTACCCAACCTTTTTGCTTTGTACTTTGTACCTCATCAGCTACCCTCCTACTGCTCTTTTTATCAGTTTCCTTTTCTCTTTGTCTTACGCTTTCGTTGGGTTTTCACTGAGGTAAGCGAAATTAAGTAAGGGAATTCGAAAGCAAACAAAAAATCAATATGAAAATCTTACAAAAAACAATTAAGATGAAAGAGTTAACCACACGCCCAACTCCCCTGCCCTCCCTGCTGGCACCATTTCCTCCACTTACCCACAATTTCAGCAATCATAAAAACCAAACATAAGATGCTGGCAATGATCAGCTTACGACGCGCCTTTAAGTCCACACCTTCACTGCGAGCTCTATGGCAATGATCCCGCACTGAAATGATAAAGCGAAAAAGAAAAAGGATTAAAGGATTAATAATAAGTAAGAGAAATGATAAATTAAAAACTGAAAATAGAATACACAAAAGCAGCTGCTCTCTTAAATCTAATGCCACTTTTTCAAGAGGAAAGTTAAGTTGAAGATCCTGTTTTCATGCAAAGGATTTTAAATGCTCTTGTATATTTATCGTTAGAAATGTTTCATTTACATTTAGTTATCCTTAATGCCAGAAGTACTCACAGTTTCTTTGCTTCTTACTTATGAGTATATACTTTGTAATTCTTAAAAATTGTATATATATACATATATATATATATATATATTTATATATAAGCAGGACAATATGCTCGCTAGCTGGCTGGCTGGTTGGTTGTGTTGCCCCTGGGATGCTGCCTGTTTCGAGCATCCTTCGAGTTACTGAATGGGCATATTCTTTCCTTCTTTCTTTATATATATAATATGTATTTTTTTCCTCTATATATATGTTTTTGGCGCATTCTGCTATTGGTCTGTCCCTTTCTTCCTTTCCCATCTGTTATGTCCTTTACATATTTACAAAACAGGCATTTAAATTTATTTAACATGGTACGTGAATAATGACCACCAACGCTGTTTGCCGTCCTTGTGCCACGTTTCATATGTACTCATACCCCAGAGTCCAAGGGCTCATACTCCATAGCCAAGGAGCTTCCATACATGAGCGGATTTGGGTGTTCTCTGACTGGGTTTGGGGTGGTGCTATATTTTTTTAAAATTTTTTTTTTTCTACCCGGTTTTGGTGTCAGTGACAGGTTCGCCCCGTTGGCCAGCTAGGAGCAGTCTATTAAATACTTTATTGCATTTGTCGCAGCCGTATTTCATGCTTTGTCATTTCCGCTGCATTTTCACTCCTTTCTCCCTATGCAGCCGAGCAATACAAGTTGGTCCTACAGTTCCCGCTACACCTACTCATCCTTGCACAGCAGCGTGTTCGGCTTATTGGTAAGGAGTACGGAACTATTCCACACACACAAAGAGCGAGTTAAAGAGAAAGAGAAAGGGCAAGAGAGAGAGGAAAATGTGCATATGCTTCAGTTGTAGCTCAGTTGTAGCTCAGTCGTAGCGCGGTTTCTTCATTTGAATTCAACAGAAGAAGAATATTCGCCACCAACGCATACTCACATATACACACACAGAAGACACCACAATGCCGACTCCTGAAATCCTGCAATCCTGCTCTACTGCACAATAGCAGTAACAATGGCAGCAGCGAAATTAAATTCCAGTGCATAACCAAAGTCCTGGGCCAGCATACAGGGGCACAAATTCCCAATGCCACATGAACATTTCACCTATTAGACCCGCTCATACACACACACACACACACACACACACACACACACACTGAGAGATTGACAATTCACCTGGCAAATGGAATGGTTACAGCTATAGCTGCAGTGGTACCTCCTTGACTTGGTCGTCAACGTCATCGCTGCAGCTGATGCATAAAAATCATCATACTTGCAATTTAAACAACTTCGTAACCAACTGCATCTGCATCTTTAATTGGTCGTCCTTGTGGACAAATGGAACAGCACTCGGAGCCGTCTAGCAGCCATGCTGTTGCCAATCATTGAATCCACTCAAGTCAGGTCCCAAAGCCAATGCGAACGCCAACAATGTGCACTTCATATAAATAATTAATGTTCAGGGAGCACATCCCAACGTATGCTTATTCCTTTTCGTAATTATATACAAATAAATATACTGAACCCGAATTTAAGGCTTAAGAAATCAAAGGAAGGTCAAAGAATTTCCTAGAAAGTATCAAGGATATGCTTTCCTAACAATCCTTAAAAGACAAATACTCGAGCAGTCTTCAAGTTCTAGCTGTACAATATATTGTTTTAACTTCAGATAAAGCGATGCTTTGAATACTTGAATAAGCTACATTATTCACTCACTTGTTCCTTACATCATTGTATTGGATGGAACATCCTAGAGAGTATTAAAAGTATCAAGGAAACAAGTATCATGGAAACAATCATAGGCATAGTCCCTAGATCTCTGTTCTAACTGAAGCTACAGTAAATATGAGTTTTGTAACGTATAGTAACTTTAGTTGCTTGAATAATTGCATAATTCTATCACTTTTTTTATTATATTATAATATTTCCAACTAACTTGCACTTTCTGTTGCACAACTTAGAGGATAAACCTGCAACATGTTGCAGCTTGAGCAATTCAATAGCACACAAAAGGATCATCTCACTTATCAAGGATAACAATAGCAGCGATTTGATGTGTTAAATTGGAAACTATTCACTGAATATGAATGATTCAAAGTTAACCAACGAATTGGTACACAGCTGTGCAAGTTGCGTTCAACGAGTGATTGTTGCAAGCCAAAATGTATTCAAAGCTGCTTAGACAGATGTTTAGTAATATGAATAGGTTAAGTAACCGTTTAAGTAGTTGATAAAGATTTGTCGATACACACATACATAGAAAACTATAGATTTGCGTGTGTGTGTGTATGTGGGAGAATAGAGAATGTCTAGACATGATGTTATGTCATTTAGAGTCGCAGCTTCTGCCAATATAAATCCAATCAGCAGTTCGCTCCATTTACTTATTGGAGAAAAGGAAATTAAAAATTGCAAGGAATCGATTGAACTAGTTGAAAGGAACGACTAAAGGAACTCGTAAAGAGCAGCTTCTTCTTCTATATAAAAATAATCATTTTCATTTTCAGTTTCATTTTGCTGTTCGTGTTCGTGTTTGGTTTTCTTTTTTCGTGCCACTTTCGTTATAGAAAAATGAGAGAAGCATTTATATGGCTGCATGTTGTCATACGTAAATTATGAGTTGGCTCTAACAATTTATGTGGCATGTGGCAATAGTGAAGTAAACGTTGTGGTCCAAGCATAAATTTTGATTATGACCAAAGGATCCACAGTGACTGCCACAAGTGCTGTACCACCATCAAATTGCGCGCAAGTTTCTTTTAAAAATATAAAAAAATAAAATCATCAACTGATTGATGACAAAACCAAAAGGCAATTCTATGGATCTATATAAGAGGGGCTGAGGGAAGAAAGTATAAGGAAATTTCTGTGCTCACCATAAACCTGTTCCGGTGGCTTCGTCATTGTTGTTTTTGTTCTTGTCGAGGTTAATGTCGTCGTCTGTCGAAATACACAAGCTTTGTTCAAATCCATTTCCGTGTCGTCTGCCAATTAGCGCGTATTACCGGCTAATAATATAGAAATTGCGCAAAATTTTCGATTTTCCAGACTCAATTGAACCATCAGCATATATATATTTATATATACACATACACACATGTATGTATACAGATATATGTGTGCCTATATATATAGAGAGAGACTATATATACACATATATATATATATATATATATATATATATATATATATATAGTGCTAAGAGCTAATTTTGTAGCTGTTATTATTGTTGGTGTTATTATGTGTTTTTTTTTTTTCATCCAGATACTAGTGTGTGTGTATGTATGTATGTGTGTTTGTATTGTTTTTTGTTTGTTTTATACTTATTTGCAGTGACTTTTGCTGCTGCGTTTACTTGATAATTTATGAATGACTGCAAATTGTTCGGGCGTTGATTGAAAGCGACACGAAATGTGCCGCAGTTTATCAACCTGCCACCCCGACATTAACTAACTAACCAAATCAACCCTTCACACCCCCTCCCCAACTAACCAACAGTGGTAACAAGCAATATTCTGCATCTCCCATATATATATATATATATATATATATATATATAAAACTACTTACTTTCAACTTCAACGTTATTGGAACGTCCGTGCAAGCAGAATATCTGTGAGGGTGTACCAGGTGCGGTGTTGTTGTTGTTACCATTTCCATTTCTGAGCCGTTCTACGGGCTTTGGTGCCGTTGGTGTTGAGCCGTAATTACTGCAACGCCTGTAAATTGAACGTAAGAGTGAGACAACAATATGAGCACAGGTTAATGATCGAGTAAACTATAAATAAAGCTGCTTCCATAGTTTATCATTTGTTATTCTTTTTTGCTTTTACAGTTAAATAGTATTAGTTATTATCAGTTACATATACTTTGCTGAGCAAAAAGAAAAACAGAAAAAAATTGCAGCTTCAACCGCTTAATGGTTGGCAAGTGCTGCGCTTAACTGACACAATGTAACTGCCTGCCGAACACACCCCACCCCCCGCTTAGTATACTGTTTATCACAGCTTCCACTGTATCTTCGTTCTGCTCGTAATGAACAGAAAAAGTAGAAAGAGAAAGCGAAGCACAAGCAGAAGCAGAAGAGGCACACGAAGTGCATGAAAAGGGTTTTTTTGATAGGTGCTAAAATGAAAACTGCAACGAAAAATTCAATTTGAAGTTTTGTTACTTAACTGAAACTACGACGACTACTTAATGCCATGCCTTCACGCCTCCACACACACACACACACACACAAACACAAACACATACACTCTACAACTCTTCAGCAGAGTCACAACGTAACTATAATGTTGGTGTTGGTGTTGGTGTTGGTGTTTGTGATGTGCCCGCTGATAAGTTAGCTGTATGTGTTTGCTTGTTCAGTGCGTGTGTGTGTGTGTGTGTGTGTGATAGAGAGGTAGAGGTAATGTTACGAAGCATGAGGGGACGTACGCGTAATTTTTACTACGAAAAGTGCAAATGGCGCTAAACTACTTGCTCTGCAAGTTTGCAACGCAATTGCAAGAAGAATCAAAAACCCCCAAAAAAAGGAGAAAGATGTAAAGAGAATGTAAAGGAGAGCAAAAGAAATAGAATAAATATATATATGTATGTATGTGTATGTTTGCAGCTACTTCAGTTTAAGCTCTTTTCCATCAGTGAAAAGCAACGCAACTTTCAAGGCCTTTTTCACACCTCCACGGCAGTTGCCAGGTATCCCACGGTCTGGCGCTTTTACGCCTATTTAACAAATCAGCAGCTCATTTGGCGACTTGGCTACTTGGCTACTTGGCTACACTTTATGTTAATTTTTTAGGATTTCTTCCTTTTTATACCGTTTTTCTTTTCTTTTTTTTTTTATTTGTGTAGTCAGAAATTAAGAAATTTGCACAAAATTTTTGAGAATGCAAAGTCAGCAGACAAGTTTTTAGACCCCTTTTTACCATCTACAACTTACGTCACAATTGGTGTGTCTTCATTTCTAGACATTTTATTTTTTTATTCACATAAACGCACAAGAAGCAAACAACAACAAGAAGAACACAGATTCAGAAAACAATCAACACAAAGCTTGTAAATGCAACTTCACTTGCTGAGATCACACAGGGAACTATATATTCTATTGCTTTCTGTAGATGATCCATGTCAAGCGAGAGAACGAGAGGCTGTTCCAAAGAGATAAAAATCAAAGCAAACAGTAGATAAATGACTTAATGACTGATAAAACTTACAACGTAAGAAACTGTACAAGTCTTAAATATTGTCTCTGAGAGGAGTCGTGTGCATACATGACATACATACATAAAAATATATGATATAGTGTATGCAAAGTAGGAAATGAAAGAATGCAAAGAAAAAGTTTATGAAAGCAATTTCATAAAAATGCATACGGACCTTATCACACGAGAAGTCTTGAGACATGCAAAGCACACGGGACTGCTTAATATTTTCTTATTTTATGGTAACGTGCGCGTTGTTTACGTTTTGGCACGGCCACAAAAATTGATAGCAAAATAGATAAGCACTTAAGATTAAAAAATCTTGATGCTCCTGCCATCTTTCGGCAGGCGGATAAACTAAACGTTACTATAAAGCTACCAGATAGTTCAAATCAGTACTAATCGTGCTGTTAACATATGGTTGGTGCTGCCAGACATATAAAAACAGAAATAACAGCGCTGTTAACTGTTCACGCCAAATTTAAAAATGTAAACGGATGCCAGACAGCGCATGCCAAATAAATACAAAAATTAATGAAATATGAAAATTCAAAGATTCAACAAAGGTCTAAGTATTTATAGAATCAACTTTTCCTTAACTAAATGTTCAGAACAATTAAAATGCACAAAAAGTACAGCGGCAGCCAAACGTGACTGCAGATCTTGCTGACTCAGGTCATGAGACCACTCGACTCGTCCCCAGAACTTAAGTTGGTATTCCTCCTCCAGACGCGCCAATGCAACTGCTTTATCTACGCTTACTTGTTGCTCTATTACAGCACATGCCAAAACTATTGATTTTAACGTATCCACAGCATATGTATAACCTAATAATAGTCCTTATAGCGTCCAACTCTAATCATTTTAAAAAATTCGCTTAATTCTTCACTCACCGTGCAATGTTTCCAAATTAAACGATTGAAAATGTTTGGCAATTTTCATTTTATCATCAACGCTGACCTGGAGTGGTGTTATGCTAGTGGTTTTCTGTATATTTGTTTCAAATCGTTTATTAAACCAGTTGATTAACGGATCCCATTCATTTCTCTGTAATTCCTGTAGATCCTTTTCATCCTGCAACATATATACATAAATACATTATTATACATACATTGCTTGTTAACACTTACTTCATATTGGAAGAGAACTGTATCGGTGGGCAAGAAGTTTAACAGATAGTTAACAATATCGATTTTCGTTAGCTTATTTGGATTATCAATTGCCGTGAAGCATAGTGCTGAAATGTGCATGCGTGCGCGTTCAATGTGCTCCTTCTGGTGATCAAATTCTGTAGCGACTGCAATTGCAAGCGGTTCGCTTTTAACCTTGAATAATGTACCATTGGGTGTTTTAAGTTTCCTATGATCCAATGTTACCTCATAGCCATCATCCGTACTTATCACATCGGTTTTTTTATAGAAACGTTTAGGCGGTGTGGCTATAAAAATATATCGGTATCGTTAATGCCGGTTGTTATGAAATACGCCTCGCATCAGCTCTGTGCTGCTCACCATACTGACGAACTGCACCCAATCTGAATGTCTGTAGCTTGATATTATTGTTAAAACGCAAAACGCGTAACGCATTTTTCATAACGCTGGTAGTCATATTTAAAATATTAATATAATTTTTAAGTAATAACACACAATTGAAGAACACGCTTTGCAGTGTGACCAAATGTTAGACTGCAGCGCATACCAAATACTATCGGTTATTTTTCATGCAACATACTTTATTAGATATGTAGATTCACGCACGAATTTGCTTAACGTATTAACTTTGTTTTCGGCTTTATTTAAAAAAAATATATTTTTCCTTACTTTCATATTCTTACTTGCTAAATGTATCTTATAATCTGTATAAGGAACAATTAAACTAAATGTCAGCACCACAGATTATTCAGGATCCAATGGGTGCTGTGCAAAATTAAAGCTGTTATCTTCTCATTCAATTTGTCAAAATAGACAAATATCTTAAAAATTAAACGAAAAAAACTTCAGACCTGTGTCTTATTTTTGGTATCATGTTTACCCAGGTATGTTAGCCATGCTTCCTGCTGATGTAGCCAATAATCAAAAGTCTGCTCCAATTGCAAGTACTCGCGCTCTTTTAATGCTAATTTCTTTAAACTAGCATCCCGCTGTGCTGCAAGTACTTCATTCTCTTTACGCAGTTCTTCAATTTGAGACATCGTTATCTGACCAGTTCTTGGTATAATGCCACGACGACGTAAGCGACGTGAGGCTTGGTCTAAGCAACCAGTTGCAGCTCCTATGGATGCGGACGTATCTGGTTGCTCCAGTAAGCGGTTAGCTGGACCCAGTGGTTGGCGCGTCTCGCCTATGGCTGAAAGATTTGTTTCCATATCATCGTAAGATTTTAATTCAGTCTTAATGGTTGAGGACAGTTTCTCCGTTTTAACTTGCACTGGAGATAGTTGGATTTGTAAAAAGGGACAGCCGTCTGGATCCTGTTCAAATTTTAAGGGCTTACAGTCGTGTCTGTTAAAACGAGGTAAATCAGGTATCTCTTCTGGGCATACGAAAGATTCAAGTTCTTCTATTAATTTGCATTCTGGTTTTACTGGCTGTGTTGGGTCCGATGGATGGAACAAACAATTAATCAATGAATACAAACGCCACTGTGATTTGTACTGTGGATCATTTTCATAGCGATTGCGTTCGGCTCTATATAAAAAAAGAGTTAACTAACCTTTTTTATTAACAACTATAAGCCACTTACAAGTACTTGTTGCGGTAACTGCTGATACGACGTCTCACCTCCTGTTTATTAAGCTTAATCCGATGCTGTTGCAAGCTAAAGGAAATATCCCGAAATATTTGCAAATTTTCAGTGTAAGATGTTATTTGAGGCAAATGCTCACGCCACACTTTAACAATGGTTGCCTCCTCGTAGGAACTGTAATAACGTATACGTGTGTGTTTGGGTCCCCGTTTATTGGGTTTCGTGTCAGTTTCCTGATCGCTCATCTTAGCCAAAATATTTCCGGCATTCGAGCCGCGACAAACAAGAAGTAACCAAGTGGCTATTAGAGATGGGATAACCAAAGTTAACATTAGAGATGTAAGTTATATTCAATGCATTATGCGTTATAAAAGACGATTTATATATTCATAGTTTATTCATAGTAAAAAATTAAACAAAATAAAACAATAAATTAATTAAGTTACAATAAACATATTTTAAATAATAATATAAATATTTCTTTGAATATGTTCAAAACTTTTTTTTACCTATGTAGAAATCTTATTATTCTGGTTTTTTAATTTGACTGGTAACACTGGTACGTGAACTAGCATAGTTAGCGATGGCATAGATCAATCTATTGACTAATAAATTATCGGTATTTTAATAATAAAATTACTTTAATTCAATTCAGCTTAATTTAATCAAGTATAAAGTTTAAATTTCTTTTAAAAATTTCTTCAATTGAAAGTATAATTTTTTTTTTTATTTAAGATAGATTATTTTATAAGTCTATGAATTTAATAAAACGATTCTCCGTGGGCAGTCGATATCAAAAGCCATTCCGATAAATTAAATTAATCGATATTAAACGCCATCTCTAGTTGTTGATTTTCTAAGCGAAAAAATTAAAGCTTCTGTATTGTTAATGCAGTATATTATTGTTTAGATGTGTACAAGTGTTACAGCGCATACATTATTGAGATCTGACCTAATTCAAAATAAGACAACGTTCCTGTTGTTCGCATGGACCTCGAAAATTTGTCACATAATCTTGGTGGAGGGAGCGTTACGGCCGGTGCAATAAATGCGAACGTGATATCGACAGCAAATGCAAGCATTGATACTGAAGCAGGAAATAATATGTGCGGTACCCAGGAGACATTGGAGGTAAAATCTAAGGAAAAGGCGCGTAGGTACTGGACACCCAGCGAAGAGGAGCGGCTCTATGAAATTTGGGGACGCGACAACTGGCGGCTGACACGCAATGGAAAAAACACCATATTTTTTGCTCAATGGTCCGATGAGCTGCGTGAACGCTTTTCCGTAGATGTTAAACCCGAAGAAATTCAAATGAAAGTTAACCAGACGAGGGCCAAATTTCGGTAAGTGGAAAAGGAAAAATGGTATATGAAAAAAGATTTATCTGATAAACTATTTGCAGACAAGTCAAGAAACAGATTCAAAACGATCCAGCATGTTATTCTATGCGATGGAAGAAATTTGACATCATTAATCGGATACTTAAGAATATACATAGACCCAAGAATGCCGACCCATTGCCTCCAGAAGTGTTACTTAACAACCGCGATGTATCACCGCCACGCGAAGAAGAGCAACAGCAGGTTAAACAAGAACAAGAACAGCTAGAACAACAGCAGCAACAGCAGCAACAACAGCTTCAGCAACAACAGCAGCATCAACAACAACAATCAGTACTGAATTTATCTAGCGAAGCACCAAGTAACAATTTTTATAGTCACAACAGTAACAGCAACAATAGTAGCAACAACAACAATAATAATAACAATAACAACAGTACTATGAGCTTCAACACAGAACTATTTACCGATCAGTATGATGATATCAAGCAGGAATACGATGATGATGACTATCGCTCAATGCCATTTCAGGAGCAGCTAGAACAGTATTCACCCGCTGAGCCCGCACAGTTACTTGAACTGCAAACTCCCCAACAGCAGCAACAATTACAACAACAGCAGCAAGAGCAACAGCAGCAACAATTTCAGCGTAGCTACGAACAAAGTGTAGTGAATTATCCAAATGGAACACAGGCGCCGCAACAGACACACTATAACAGCAATAATTGCAATAATGTTGCCCCTTCATCATCTATAAATCATCAGCCTATCACAGCTGTAGCTTATATAAATAGCAGCAATAATACCATAAGCGTGGCCACTAGCAGTAGCAATGGTAACTCAGTAGCTGTACCAATGCAACCGCCAGTTGTTGCACCGACCACTGGCAATACAATGACACCAATACCAACGCCAAGAAAACGAGGCCGACCATTTGGCTCTAGCAATCCACCAGCTGCCGATTCCTTAGAGTCACTATTCATAGAAGAACTGCGACGTAAGAATCAATTGCTGGCTGAGCAAACAAAAATCTCAAGACAACGTTTGGAACTGGAGGAGCGTAAGGTCGAGTTACTACAAACGTTCTTTCCCAAGTGTTTGGAACAGCAATCCCATATTATAGCACGGATTATGCAAATGCCAACACAACAGCAAATGCAACAGCCGCACCCGACTTCACAGCAGTAGTTTTTTTAACTGTACAGCCTGACCCGGTAGCGTTCTATGTTTACCACTTATATATTAGTTCACTAAGCCAAAAACACAAAAACAAACATCTGATTAACAGTTTATTTGTTAACTTAAGTGTGACATTTGACGAATTTAGTTTAGTTCAGGTGTTTATCTTTTTGTGTTGCATTATCCTAATGATCATCTGTATGTTCTATGTTTAAAATCAATATTAGGTTTAAAACAAATTTTGTTTCTAAAACCATGCTTAATTAAGTCTAATAAAAATTGTAAAAAAAAAAAAACATATCGCTTAAGAAATATATTAAGTTTACTTAAGCTGATTCAGTCTTACCCTAAGTAACCTTAAAAATTTAAAGTGTATTTTACTTTGGTTTTAGGTTCTGTAAGGTATCCCCACCTTCGGTTCTAGCTATATGCAAAACAAATTTAAACTAGATTTCGTTAGCCTTGGATTGCGTTACGCTTTAAGGTTATTCCAAGTACTGTTTGTTTCGTTCAATTGGCCATGCTACAATGAATTCACTATAAATTAATCGGAGACTACCATAGCAATAGATAAAATGTTAAGCAGTATCCCTTGATAATACTTGTCTAACACTAACCAATTATGTCACTATAATATAACGGCGAACTTAAACTACTATATGACACGTAGCTGTTATCGATAATGCAAGCGATAATGTTTACTGCCGCACGGCAGCACTGGTATTCTCAACACATTGCTACAATGCTTACAGAAACATTGCTTTCAACTTGTTGCTTTGCAATACTCTGTAAATAAAGCAAATAACGGGTATGCTAATAGTTAAGTTAAACATTTTTTCATATGGATCGAAGTTGATTAAATTTTTATAAATATATATAAGTAATAATATGGATGCGGTATCGTTGCCAATTTCGCCTTAAATATAGGGTATCTCTTAGTCGACTCTTGCGAAATTTCAAGAAATTGAGTCGACAGCATTGTTAATAGCTGATTAACATTGATTTTGGATTCAGTTGAAATTCTGGCGCCGTTCGCTGTGGTGTCTTTTTTTGAATCGTGTTTTGAAAGTCTTTTCACTTTCCATTTTGTTAGAATTGTTGATTTCCGTCTGTTTGTTGTTGTTATTGTATTATATTGTAGCGTAAAATTATGCGTGTTAAATCGCATTCAAATGCGCTACTCTTAGCGTTTGTCGCTGGCCTTTGTTTGACACACGCCGCGATCATTAAATTACCATCAAGTACTGTAGAGGGTGCCGATGGGAAAACATCGTGGGATTTAATTGATGCAATTTACGGCACTGCAGGTCTCCGTGGCTTTAATGGCACATGGATAACAGGTAAGTGTGAAGTAATTTTTAATAGCTTGTGTGTTATGACCTCTTATGAACCATTTGTATACCCTGTATAATTATATAATGTAGTTCAACTTTAAAAGATCTTACATTATTTTTTGCCTCAATTAAAAAGTAATCACAAATTTAAATAGTTTAGTTATTCTATTATACAAATATTTCCTACTAGACAGTGCATATTAAATGTTTGCTATGTTTTCAAGTCATGAATCCCCCTGCTGTGCTTCCCAAACTACAAGACAAATAAAAATAATAAGTGAACCCCAGCCCAGTATTGTTATCAATGCGTTTACAATAAGTCCTACAGTGAATACTCTCTAAGGCGTGCGGTATAGCCAAACCGTTTAAGAAGGGTGACCCAATTTTTATTAATTTAAAAATTGTTGAATGATAGGACCTTATAAGCATATAATATAGATTCCACTCAGTGTTTTCATTTTAATGAATCGCAGTTCTAACCATTAATATAAGATGAGTGTCTGTCATGAGGGTATACTGTATTTTTATATGGCATGAATAGACAATTTCTATTATTTCCAGCCCTTCGTTTGGTTATTGTACATTAAGATAGGTCTCGTTTGAAATAATCATTTGATTAAAGCACAAATATGAACTTATTTATAAACTAAAGTGATATATATTATAAATTAGTATTTATTTATGGTGTAATAAATATCATTATACTTGGGTTTTGGGGCTTTAGCATTTTGGGTTTTTTTGCGTAAAATCTATCACGAGTTATACTAATCGTTAGACCTTAAATAATAATCATAAAGATATAATTCATTGATACTACTTAAACACGCTAAAAATAATACAATCTTATCTCCAATATAACAAATACTCCCCTATATATATTGCTTATCTCTACTGATGTAATCGATTCTTAGATTTAATAATTTTCTTTTCGACTTTTATCTTCTTTCAATTTCTTATGAACAAGTTTTTAAATGAGAACAAGCTGCTTAAAAAAATTCTAACAATGACATTCAGAATTATGATAATTATATATCATTGATTATAATTAAAAATTTATTCATTATGTTCTCTTTGAGAGTCATTGTTTAGCTTTTATAGTTTAGTTTATAATTTATTTGACAAAAACTGGCTTAATAAAAGGTTTTAAAGACTTTTTATACTTAAGCTTTACAATTATAATTATTTATAGCTCTATATTTATATATATAAACACACATATAAATATAAATATGTGTTTGTGTGCGTATTGACCAATTGAATCTTAACACACAATTAAGTTTGCTGAGTTTGCGAGTAAAAAGTAAAACTTCAATTCATTAATTTTATCTGGGCAAATGAGCAAATAGCTTTTACTTGTTTTTTTCTTTTTAAAACCACAAAACGGGTAATTGAAATTTGGCAAGCTTTATGCTGTACCCAAGTGTTTACAATTGCACGATGATTGTGCAACAAATCTCTCACTTATATTTACAAAAATGCTGATAAAGAAAAGTAGTTAAGTTCTGAGTATAAGTAAATTCGTCATTCTTGTCATAAAACTATTCTGTCATTAAATGTTACTAACTTATTTTGGTATTTGTAATCCGTAGATGATGAATTCTATTTTACGGCCAACAATAGATCCATTCACAAGTTTAATGCTGCTACTAACAGGCGTACACTTTTCCTGGACTCCAGTTTTCTGGTATGATCTATTAGTAATTTGTACATATATTTAGTTTATATACAAATCATTTACAGAACTCCTACAAAGGTGCCACATTTACGCTATCGGCAGACAGTACCAAGGTTTTGGTACGCCACAATCTAACGGAGAAGTTCCGCCATTCGTATGTTGCACAGTATGATATCTATGATATCGCCACGAACACATCCACAAAAATACACAAGGGTGAAAAGTTGCAATATTGCGGTTGGTCTCCGATTAAGGGACGATTGGCCTATGTATACCAGAACAATGTGCATATACATTTTAGTGAAAAGATGGAGATTGCCATAACGGAAGATGGCAAAGATGGTATTGTGTATAATGGTGTGCCTGATTGGGTATATGAGGAGGAAGTATTGAGCAGTGGCAGTGCACTGTGGTGGTCTCCAGATGGTAGTAAATTGGCCGTTGGTTTCTTCAACGATACCAATGTTGAGACCTTTAAGTATTTCCTTTACGGTGATGACGCAGACGGTTATTCTCAATATCCACATGAAGAGCAGCTCAAGTATCCAAAATCAGGCACGCCTAATCCAGTTGTATATCTACGTGTATACGATCTGGAAAATACAGATCCAACATTGAAACGCATCGAAGCTCCAATTGATATTGTTAGCAAAGATAACATTTTACAGAATGTTGTCTGGTCTAATAATACTCATTTGCTTATCACCTGGATGAACCGTCGTCAGAATCTTTCATCACTGCAGAGTTGCAGTCATGAAGGTGCTTGTGTAGAGGCCAAGCGCATTGCGGAACCCAAAGGCTGGGTGCCTATCAGCAAACAACAGTGTCTGAAAAATGGTGTAAATTGCATATTTTCCTACTTTATTGATAACTGGTATCAGGTATGGAATCTAAATCTGCACACAGGAGCAAATGTCTGGAAATCGAGGGGTAACTTTACTGTATTAAATGTCTATGGATATGATGAGGCCAGAGATAAGCTGTGAGTATAGGAATAAAGGTATATATACATAATTATATAACCATTAATGAATTTATTTTTGTATCTTTTGTAGGTATTATCAGGCAACCCAACCGGGTAATCCAAGTGTGTTTCATGTGTACAGTAACAACAAATGTCTAAGCTGTGACCTTAAGGATGTAGATGGTGAACAGTGCCGTTCGGCTACTGCTACCTTCAGTAAATCGTTTTCGTACTATACGATTTCCTGCAATGGTCCAAATCCAGTCTATACGCAAATCTTTAAGGCAGACACAGCGGCAAAGGTAGCCGACTGGGAGTTGAACACTGCTTATAGAAGTTTCTTGAGCACAAAACAACGTCCCACTTATCGATTCTTAAACGTAACTTTGGCAGATAATTCCACGGGTTACGCTAAGTTGGCTTTCCCCCCCAACTTTGATGAAAAGAAGAAGTATCCAATGGTTGTAGTAGTTTATGGTGGTCCCAATTCAGTGCGCGTAAATAACGGCTTTACTGTAAGCTATGAGGCTTTTGTAACAACTACAAGAGATACCATATATGCATATATCGACGGACGTGGTACAGGTAACAAGGGCAAAGATCTGTTGTTTTCTGTAAACAATGATCTAGGTGATTATGAGGTTGAGGATCAGCTATTTGTAACCAAATGGATGCAAGATAATCTACCCTATATCGATCGCAATCGTACTGGCATTTGGGGCTGGAGTTATGGTGGTTATATGACAGCAAAGACTTTGGAAAGGGATGATAATAAAGTATTTCAATGTGGTGTGTCTGTGGCACCTGTAACATCCTGGTTGTATTATGGTAAGAGCTTAATATTATACCATTATAAGAACCTTAATCCATATTAGCTTTACTCTTTCAAAGATACAATCTATACGGAACGTTTTATGGGACTGCCCACAGCCGAGGATAATCTGCAAAAGTATAAGGACAGCAATGTGTTTCAGCATTTGGATAACTTCAGAACTCACGACTTCTTGCTAATTCATGGTTCTGGTGATGACAATGTGCACTATCAACACGCGCTACTCTTGGCCAAATTGCTGCAAAGGGCAGACATACAGTTCCAAGAGCAGGTAAATTACTTCACAAACTTAAGTTAATACCAAATTCTAAATCTTTCTGTATACATTCTAGACTTATACCGATGAGAACCACAGTATTGGCAATGCATTGCCACATCTATATAACACCATTGATAACTTCTGGCAAAACTGCCTAAACATCAAAGTTAATAGTCCTTAAATAATGCCAGAGTCCGATCTAGTCAATTGTATATATGTGCTTCGTCTTCCTGTTTTTACCATATAAAGTAAATGATTCTTTTTTACAATTTATTGTAGTCTTGTGATAAAAATGTATATTGAAATATAAACAAATATTTCAATATAGAACATATTTTTATAAACAATAAGAAACTGTATATATTTTAATGTGTAATAAAATCTAATATATTTCGAATACGTAAAACTTTTGAATACTCCCAGCTAACCAAGTCAGAGATAGTCTTGGATAATCCATTTAAAAATATTTATTCACATTCATATTGAATACATTAACAAATTTGTTGAAGATCGAAAAATATGTGAAAAAAAACTATGATAAACTTGGAATGCGGGTGCGAGTTTTTTACTTCTTGATAAGAAATATAATTTAAGCAGAACTTCAACACGTTTTATCAGACATATATAGTATACATATTATATGTGTCATATATTTCAATGCAAGTCTTACTCTGTGAGATTTAATTGTTTTTTGTTTTATTTTCAAAATATATATATAATATAAAAATATATAAAATTATTTTAAGGCACAACTAACTTCCCTGTAAGGGAAGTTATAATTTTTAGAAAGATTTGAAGAATGAAAGCATTGTAATAAAGCAAGTGGAAGTTCTTTTATATTATATGGGATTATAAACAATATGAATTCCATATTATAAAGGAGCACAATCAATTATTAACTTAAAAAATATATATATTAATAATAATAGGCTTTAAATTGAATTGTATTGTAAAGCCCATTAAATTATTCATGGCATTTTATAAACAATTCACAACATATATGAAGTTTATCTATAGAGAGAGAAAGAGATAGAGGGAGATTGTGGCTCAGTGCAGTTTGTATGGCATAAAGGCCAACCACAGCAATGCCAGATTGAACAGAAAAAGGCTATAAACAGTTTAATAATAATGGATAACCACCAATGCCGTTAATTACCACAAAACTGTTTATAAAATGAAATAAATATAAGCAAAGATTTAACTTTAACAAAATCCAGATTAACATTAATGACTTAAAGCAAAAACGATATACTTTTTTACTGCGTAACAAATATGCAAAATATAGAAACCCTTTTGTTTTGTCGATGATAAATAGAAGAAAGGGTCAACTATACCCAGGCTAAAGCTTGCCGCAAGATGTTTGTAGCATTTGATCTTATGCTTGTGGCTACAACGCAGAAGTTGTTGGCAGTGTTTAAACAGTATTTGAATATATTTTTGTTTACTATCAGATTATCAATTAATTTTAAGTACTTCTTCAAGCAAAGCTTAATTATAGATTATTTAAATTTATTTATTATATTAGGTGTAGTATTGAATAATAATAACTTAATAGCAAATAAAAAAAAAACGACTTGCTGCTGAAACTCTCGGCACTTAAATTTACTTATATTAAATTTAAATGCTACATTTATTACATAAATTGATCATTATGCAAACTGATTATATATTATATATAGGACATATACATTATATCATTGTTTCTTCTCATATTTTAATTATATCAGCACTGACAAAGTGCCAATAACAAAAACATAAAGAAAAACAACAATGAAAACAGAAAATGCCAGCAGAATATGTAATTGTTATTGCGTTGATGTTTCTCCATTTTGCAGTGACAATTTAATTAAAAAAGAACATCAAAAAAAAGGAAAAATAATAATAAAGAAATAAACTGAAACTTGTACAAAATGTGCTGTAAAATAACCCAAAAACCAATGACTGAAACAGCTTTGCTTTAATACTGAAACTCGACTAACGACATTGTTACCTCTGGACATTTATTTATTGTTTTTTTTTTCATTTTTTTTTGTATTTTTTTGTTTTGGTTTTTATGTCGACTTGCCACATATCGAAGCAACGTTGCATAACTAACGCGACACCTAAGGGACAACGGCAAACGTTTTACAGAATTTAACAGATTGAAAAACAAGTCAATAAAACAATAAGCGAAACAGTTAAAACCCCAAAACAGAGTTCACTGTATAAAACTGAAACGTAGTTTCAGTTTAAAGTGTTCTTACCAGACTTGTCAATAACAATTAAAATTACAATTATTTTTATTTACATAAATTTTAATCTTCCAAGTATTCTGTCATACATTCACGCCTCTTATAACATACAATGCGTAAGTCCTGTTTATTTGCTTGAAAGGCTCATAAATATTTATCATACTTCCTGCGACAAGTCGTAAAACAAAAACAGAGCCTTCAACTTTATTCAAAACTAATATTAAATTATATTATTGATGTGTTTGCGTCTAAAGTTTATTCATATGTAAATTTGATGTGAAAATAACAAAACAATTTGAAAATAGCATAAATTTTTGTACTTAAACTTTAATTATGATTTCTATGAGTCTATTAAATTTTATCTAACACTTTATATCGTTTATATAAACCTATTTAAAGTCTTTGCCTCTGACAATTGTCAGCTGTAAAGAACATAAGTTAATCCTTGAAAAGCTGCTCGATAGATATTCATATCACAATTTACATAAGAAAATGTAAAATAAATGTTGGCACACAGTCAAACAACCGCAATTCAAATTTGCCCCTCTCTCACTTTTAACTGAAAACAGTTGTTCTTTATGTGGTGTCTAAGAGAAAATCAATTGTTGGTTTCTAATGTTATTTTTATACAAAATTTATATGCAAGATAGAAGGCTTTGATGTATGTGAATTGGGGAGCGCATATGAAATGGCATATATTAAGCATACGCCCCGTGTGTAAGTTGCAATTTGAATTTGTGCTTATACAACACGTGAATACTAGCTAATAGCATGCACATCGCGTATACGCAATGTGTAACATACTTGAATATAACTCAAAACATAGTCTCACTTATGTGCAACACATTTTAGGTTTATTTCTGTATATAGCTCTAAAACAACCAAAAATTTACTTTAGAATGATTGTTCATATATGAAATATAGTTTTTACTGCAAAACTTGTAGATTTGGCTAGTCAACGGCTTTACAGCTAAAGTTTTAAATTGTTTTAAACTTATTTGAAACGAATAGAGCAAATCTAGAAGTTTCATGGGAAAACTTTAGTGATTTACTCTGCCATATAAAGTTCTCTAATAGACAACTTACAACTCAATTATTTTAATTGCAAATATTTACATATGCAGAAACCACACAAAAAGTATATAATAGAGAGAGAAAGAGAGACGAAGAGAATTGCGTAAAGTTTTTCATATCTTAGCCAAGATAGCCGAATTTCAGTTCATTTACAAGTACAAACCAAAAAGTGTTTAATTAAAACATCATAAATTGTGTCGTCAAACAAAAAACTTGAAGCAAAGAAAACTTTATACAAGAAATTCGCTTTTCGTTCTCATAAAGTGCAAGCTGACCACATTCTAGGCAGCAGCTATAAAAAAAATAGAAAAAAAGGGCAAACACCAAAAAAAAGTAGAAAGAAACACACAACAATTTGAGTATCCTATGAGTATAGTTTTTCTCTTTCCTTTTTATTGAATTTCGTGAGGGAAATAACAATTTGCACAATCATGACAAAACGTTGCACATATGAAGAAAGCAGCGCTGCCACTGCGACATTGCGGCAAGTCTTACTACCAACCAATACAGTCTCAACCTCCCAGAGACTGGTTGCAAAACGTGCAATGTGCAGCCTGCAATGTGTTCTATATATTGTTGCATACTCCTCCCCTCCCACCACCAGCACTTTCACCCCTATTAAAGCACTTGTCCAATATGCTGGCTCACATTTCTTTTGCATTGTGTGACAACTATGAGAAATATTTGTACTTTTTTTTTGGAAGCTTTCTCTCTTTGTTCGTTCTCTGTGAGCTCAATTTAAGCAATTGCATCAATTTATATATATCTTTCAATTTGTATCTCAATTTTTACATCAATTAGACTTATTGATCTAATCAAATAGTGTGTACAAGCAGCTAGTGTAAGGTGTATTGTGTCCTTTTAACCTTTATTAAATACATCTTGAGTTCTCTTACTTTAAGTTTTTGATATAGGCAGTTGTCGTTAGTCCAGGGAGCATTTACCTGTGACTTAAATATGATTATTGAACCTGTTTCAAAGTGCTTTTAAATGGCACTTGGCTAACTTTTAATGGTCTGTTTAACCAGCGTATAGCGAACATAAGTTCTTTTAGTCTTATATCATTCGATGCTGCACATAAATTCACTTTTAATGAATTTTAACTGTTCTTTTTCGGTTCTGTTTCCTATTTTTTACAAATGTTTTTAAGAGGAAAACCTGCTCACACCTTTTACAGCTCCCCCCACATACAATATTTATATGCTGCAGCATAATTTGGGAGCTAAATGAAACTGCAGAACTGGCAAACGGACTGCGCATAAATAAATAATCATAACAAAAAGTTGTTCCAAATTGAACGACTATAAAATACTCTAGATATTACAGAGGTGTATCACAGTTAAACATTAAATAAGTAATTATTAAATCAAATTGTGGAAAACTTTATTGCACGACAATCGATTCTAATTAAGACATATATATATATGACATATAATATATAGAAGTAGATTCCAACATATTGGCATATTTTATATGGATGTTATTATAGTAGTATAATTATAATAATATAAACATTGATCTCGTCTGATTATATATGTAACTTTTATATTATCTTAAGTAGCACAGTAGTTCAGATAGTTGAATTTTATTCAATTCTATAGCTTTCCTTGCTTCGGTGAACACATAGTGTAGGGTATCAGAAACGTCTGTGTAGCTGATGTTAGTGTTTGTGGTTGGTCAGCAGAGGAAATGATAAACATGGGTACATATAAGTAGATATAAAATCTATCTTCAACGTGCTTCCAGCCAAAGGCTTAAATTTTCGATATGCTTGGCGCATATATATAAAAGAGCTGGGTCTATTTTATGTTACAGAGTGTAAATAAAAGGGGGGAAAATAGGTAAAAATTATGTGGTAGCTTTAATTTGATATTTGGTAAAATGTTTTGAATTGCTGCAGCTGTTGTTTTAGTGGTTAAGCTTTGTATGTGGGAATCAAATCAAAAATTTCATAAACAAAAAATTTGTTTTTCTTTGCAAGTTCATAAATTCTTGAACACAGCATAATTCGTTGTTTTGCTATATATATATGTATATATACCATATATATATATATATATATATATATATATATATATAACTTTTATATAAAGTTAAAGCCCTTAGACATTGACAATTGTCAAGCTGTATTTTTTTGAGAGAGCGAAAAAAGCCTACAAAGTATTTGGAAGTTTATTTTATTTTATTTTTTTCTTTTATAGACTGCCCACACACGACGTGTCTATGCCTGTGATTGCTCTGTTTGGCCCTAAAGGACATTGCAGCTGAGGAAAAGAAAAAAAATCATAAAATAAATAAAATTGGAAAAATTGCAAACAAAATCTAGAGACAGGTCAGTAGCCGCAATCGCCTCTAAGCTCTATGGAATCAAAAAACTGACAGTGCGCGCCAAAAGTTTGACACCCAATAGAAATCAGGCAAGTGTGGTATGTGCTTCAGTGGTTAGGTGGTTGAGTGCAAAAAAATAAAAATAAAATAAGAATAAATATAAACGCAGTTATCTGAATGATTTTTTGGTTGCCCACTTTTGGGATTTATGTGTTAACGAATGTTGCACGTACGAGCAGAATTTTAGAATTATATTGAAATGTCCATAAAATTTCTCAGAGTCTTTAAGATTGAGCATTGAAAGCGCAACAAAATATATATATATATATATATATATAAATACTGCTACTGCTTATCATAATTTGGTTCATTCCACTGATAGTTGCATTAAGTATACGCCTCAGTGCACAGCACTTTTGTTCGGTTAATTCTAGTTAATTGAATACTATAACTAAATAAGATAAGAAAGCAAACGGATATCATTGTCCTTGTCAGGTGTTATATTATTAAAATTGTCGTGTCTAAGATATATTCAAGGCCTCAACTTACCTTGTCTTACCAACAAGTAATTTAAAGGCGTCAGTGTATGTGTACTGAAAGACAGCTTAGTATGCGGAATGTAATTGAATATACTTAAGCCAGTATGACACAGGAGCAAAGCTCATACTCCAAGAATCAAAAAATTTTGAAATTCAACGCTAGACAACAAACAAGGACACAAATTGCTCACTAAATAGTTCGTTTTACCCTTGTCAAGCATTGTTGCTGTTGTTCATATTGTTGTGGTTTAAGTTTCAGATGCCATTTGCTGGCAGTTCTAAGAGAATGAGTGTAGAGCTCACAGATAGACAGTCAGACACACAAACAGACAGACAGCTAACAACTTTACGCTAAATTTGCCAGCCAAGGACATCGCTCTGCTATCTTTCCCGCAATACCCCTAAAATTCCTTTCCCTTTGCCTAACTTTTATTACCCACCCATATGCTTTAAGGTTTGGCACATTTCTCAGTCCTCAGTGGGCGTCATTTTCGCATTTGCTTTATAAAGTTTTATGGCGCAGATTCTGTTCATGTGTTTACCCTACGCAGACAGCCATATTAATTGGCATATTATGGCCAACTAACGGCTGCCTCAAAAGCTAGCTAACAATTCCGGTTAAATTCTTTAATGTGCACTGAAAACATATAATAAACTTTATTTGTTTTAACAAACAGAAAATTGTTGATTATTTATTAACATTAGGGTCTATAGAACTAGAATTTTCAGGCGTCTTTTGCATGTTCTTTGTCATTTCCTGATAACGCAGACTTTCCTCATTTGTTAGTATCTTAAACGGTTGCTCCTTGCCAACGATACCAATGGTAATATTTAACTTGACATCAGCTGGTATAGCACAGGAAATTGCTTGAATGCCATGACATATAATTTCATCCTTGGTACTCGAAAGAAATTGGCTTTGATTGCGATTCAGATATGTGCAAGCTCCTTGACATCGGGTACCTATGGCCATTGCCTTGCAATTGAATACATTTGCCGATGGCATGATCTGATATATATGACTGCCATTCTCATCGTGTCCAGCTAATAGTAAACCAACGCCATAGGGTCTCTGATCATACCTTTGTGTATTAATTTGCATTTTGTTACCCAAAGTCTTGGCCAAACGACTTACAGGATATATAACACTATAAGAATGCTTATAGCTCAGACATTCAGTACGTAGATATTGACTTAGCAAACGCGCATCGGCTGCAATACCAGCTATAGCTATACCTACATGACCATCGATTGATATGATCTTTGGCTGTGATATGCCCAGTTCAATATCTGGCTTAGATAAAGCCACAAGTACAGCATAATCCTTATTCTTAAGACCAATTGTTGCGGTACCCAAATTAACAGCTTCCATGGCATATTCAACCTGAAAGATACGTCCTTGAGGACTCCATACCGTTACATCGCTATCATATTGGTTTCGAAACATATTTCTTAAAAAATTTAAGCCTTTTTCTATAAATTATTCTAAAAACAGCTTAGAATTTATAAAATTCTATTTGACTATAAGTAAGGTTAAGTTTTAAGCATAGCTTGTTATATTTAAGTATAGATTTTATACTCATTCATTATTTTGATACAAATTTTCACTAGCAGCTATAGCATAAGCTAAAATTGCTCCTACAGATTCACCCTCCTACAGAATCATATATAACCCTAAATAAAAATACACGTACAGTGCCACAAATAGCATCACATTCATTATTAAATATAGAACTATATAACGCTTAGTATATTTTCAACACTTTGCCATAAACTTATTATAAAATGGCTTGGAAATGATTAAATTTAACTTTAAATATATAATTAGAGTTTATAATTTACTCAAGCCGCTTGACATTCATAAAAAGGTCAACAATTTTTAGCCACATCCTTGTAACATTTTGATCTTAAAACATTTTGCATATGGCAAACAATTGTCGCATAGTTTTTACCCATGGGTTAAATTTCCGGCTTGAAACTGGCAAACAAAAGGCGCTGAGGCAGCCGCAAAGCTTAAATAAATAAACACACACATATACATATATATATCATACACACACATACACACATATGAACTGTTTTTGTATGCCGCAAGACGTGTGAAAATTTGCGTTTTCCGTTTGGCATTTTAAGGGACCGCCGCGTCGCATTTGCATTAATTTCATTTGGAAAATGCTTTGAGTAAGAGCAGAAAAACTTAAGAAATCTTTTTACACATTATCCAGGGCTGGCAAATATAGAAGTAGCAAATGAACTAGTTCACAGTTTGTCAACATTTATGGTACATTATAAACTTAATGCAATTATAATGCTTTTATCGAGTGGCATTAATTGTGATAAATCACTTTAAAAACTATTCATTTATCTATTTTAAATTATAAAATTTTCTACATAATTCAAAGTTCAAATAGTTTGCCCATCACTGTCTGCAACTCAGAAACTTCCTTTGCAGCTGGAAAAGTTGACAAAGAAAGAAAAAACAACAGCAATTTATGAAATTTTAACACTTTGACATTTATTTGAAAATGGTTTTACGATTGTGTGTAGACGTCACCAGAATTTCCTCTCAGCTTTGACATAATTAGTTTTAATTATGCCTTAATTGTAGCATGTTTTGAGCCAATTGTTTGGCACATTTACCCCTTAACCCACTTACCCCTGTAACACTGATTAAGCATAAAGTTTCCATACAAAATCAAGTAATAAATTTTCATTTGCCAACTGGCAGACGTGTTGCCTGATTGCCATATTCCCCCCTGGAACCATCTATGTGAGAAAAAGTATAATGAAATTTTGCGGAAAAGCTGAAATTGTTTTCATTCATTTCTGGGGAAATTTGAAAATTTACAGCTTAACGCAAATTTTAAGTATTATTTAATTGAAAGAGTTATTAAATGATTGAGGAATTGCTATATAAAGGATTTCATGGAAATTAATATCTAATTGCTGTATATAAGATAATTGAATCCAATTTTACATAATTTAGAACTAAAATATGGCAGAAACAATTTGTTAAAGCAAATATATAAAACACAAGTATAGTTTTGTATTGGGGTTAAAGGTGAGTGTAGAACAGCTTATATTTTTAAAAATTTGTCAAGCATGTTAAAAGAACATTGTTATAAATTGAATAAACTTTCTTTTATATGTCAGTCAATATTTGATACTCCGCTTGGATCAAAGTCCTTATTCTTGAAGCTGATACAGGGCTCAACTTAGTTTGATCATCCTAAAGCGCTACTTGGCAATGTCATGACTCATTGAATTAATGGCTAATAAAAGTGGTTGTATCAATAGAAAACAGTAAAAGGGATAGGAAACTTCAATGAAGTGCATCGTAGTTATGCTAGACAGCTTTAGGGATATAAGATGGAAAGAGAGTTGGCAGGAACTTGGCGCCATCGTCTCTTGCCATCGTCTCTCGTTTGTTAGGTTTACTATCAATTTATTGTAGTTATCTTCTTTAACTCTACCTCTACATTGTCATATTTATTTATATTTATATCTTTTAATTAAATACACATTGTAAAAAGAATATCTTTAAATTTACATAGAAATTACATGGCAGCTTCTCGTACTTTAGTTAAAATAAAACTTTAGCAAATTAAAATTATACGTTAAATGGTTTAAAATGGGAAGCTGCTCATACAGCAGCGTAGGTAATATTCCAAATAAAAATAAGAAAAGAGAAACAAAAACAAAAACAAAAACTGGTCAACACGCCGCAAAGTGTTACCGCAATGTGGCGCCCACAAATTGCACGCAACGCGCTGGCAATTTGCATGAGATGCCATTTTTCAGAGGGTGCTGCATAATTTTGTGCGCTGCTTCGCCTGCAGTTTTGGGCCCAGAATGTCTACAATGAAAACCATTAAAGAGCCATATTATGCGCACATTTTGATGCCGTAATGTAAAGCTGGCATCAAAATCAGCCAACGTTATTTCCATTAAGAGTTGTGAAGCGTAAAATCAGCTTTCAACCTAACTGAAACTTTAATATTCAACTTTAATCAATGCAACAGCTCAAATATAATGCAATAGACAGGTGAATACTTATACATTTTCTTGCATGCACTAAACTAAACTAGAAAATATAGACAAATATATACAAATTTATATATAAAATAGCTTAAGACTCTTTGGGTCTTTTTAGTTCTCTGTTATATTTAATTAAATGCGTCTCTTTCTGAACAGGTGAATAATTTGTGTGCCATATGTCTAAGTGTCCTTTTTGTTTATGGCTGTGTTTGATCGGATTATGGGATTACTCTGTATATATAGAAGCTATTAATATTTGCTGCTTTTCTTTATTGGTTTCCTTCTGGCATATATTTTGTATACATTTTCATTCAACAAACTTATTTTGAATACTGAATTGAAGTTATTATTTATACTTATATACAATTCCTTTATATACATTATATATATATTATATATTACATATATTTATATCTTTATAAGTATAATTAAATTACATGCTTAGTCGATTGTTGGACTTTAAAAGTTTCATTCTTGACATCTGTCCAGGCCACAAGCTGAAAATGCGTGCAGCTTAGTCAACACCAGCAGAGCTCACAATTAGTTGTATGTTTAATCCTCGAAAAAAGGAAAAATAACAAAATAGCGAAAAACAAAAACAGCAACAACAACAACAACAACTTTATATAGAAAAACGACAGCCTCGATTAGCAGTGGCCATGATGGTACTGGCTATCCTTGTCCTTTGCCTGAACAGTAATACTATTTCAAGGACTTGTATACGTTTGCAACTTAAACGTTGGACAATTACCAGTTGAAAGCTGTTTACCCATAACTGAAACTGACACCAAAGACTAAGGACTAATCCAAAGGGTCTAGAAATATGCATATTTAAATTTTAAAATTTTGCTTAAACAGCAACAAGCATATTAATCCATTGAAGAGTCTGTAAGTAAGTATTTCAAAATCTAAGCGTATCTATACGTGTTTTAAGGTCATCTTAACTTTTAGTTTCTCTATACAAAACACATATTTTACGGCTGAATTGTATTCGTCATTTTTGTTTGAATTTGTCTGGAATTTTGTTAGCCAGATTTGATACGACTTGTCTAAACTGCTGACATATATGCCATATACACGCACAGGTGATTTTCGACTGAATACTCTTCGGGAGCAAAGGACTTCAGAAGGTCAAAACGTTTATTGAACTTGCCAACTTGCATGCAGTCCTTCAGTAATCAAAGTTATCCACTTAAAACTAGTAGAAAAGGGTCGGACTAACAAAACCCTTGGACTAACATATAATTAATTGTAATCATTTAAACTGGCTGGGTTTTTAATTGTGTCTACAATTCATTAAACTTAAATCAAACCCCATAAAAGTCTAAAAAAAAGCCGTTAAAATATGTTGTCAAAACTTTACCAAGCTGGAAGGCATTGTATAATTTGTAAGAGTGCATCTGTGTTGCATGCATCAGCTGTTTCTCTTATGTATCTATAAAATATAAGGACACCTACAGGTTTATATGAAGTTCTATATGTTTCTGATTGTGCTTTCATTGGTATTATAACTTTAAAATAAATAGTCCCAAATCAAAGTAAGCGGTAATATGGAAAACCATTTAACAGAAATCTAAAAGCAAAAATATAGCTAAATATATTAGTCGAAAAATAAAAAAAGAACGAATAAATATTCAAAAAAGCAGAAAAAAAACTTTAAGAAAAATCAAGGACTAAGAAAAATTTAAATAAAAAGTCAATACAATTTAGTTTTTAATAGTTTTTAGATAATGTCCAATTGGGCAAAACAAACGTTAAGATGGTTTTATAATTCTGATACCTCTATGTTGCGCGTATACAAGTATAGACGAGAAAAGGTTAAGTTTGGCGTACCTTTTGAGAAAGTTTGTAAGCAATATGGCAATATTCCGGCACCATTATTTGTGTTAATTCTTAAATTAAACAAGGATGCGCCAAGTTGCAAGGATGTGTTTCGTGCGCCTGGTGCTCGACGCGCAATAGATGACCTAATCTATTTCCTACAAACGGGTAAAATATTCAATATCGAAAACTATTCCATCTTTACCATTGCAAGTGTGGTAAAAGAGTTTCTACGGAACATACCAGATGGTATTTTTGGGTCCTCTGGCGAAAAAGAACTATTTGAAATCTACGAGCTTAATGCAGAGTCTGAGAAAATAAAACGTTTATACAAATTGTTCACATCACAGGCACAATGTAAGCAACAAATTTTGATATTACTCTTTGGCACTTTTCGCCTTATTGCTAACAATGCGGATGTTGCCTGTACCGGCATGACCAGCGAAGCACTGGGCATTTCTGTAGCTGGTAGCTTTTTCCAATCCTGTGTCGGCAGTGGCAATATGCTCCGCATGGAGGATGTGCTCAAGTTAAAGGTGGCCACTAAAATCATACAATATATAATTGATGTATCAAACACACACGATATCTTTGGATATAATAATTATGAATATTATGCACGTTTTACAGCACGCAGCGTTTGTCAACAGGATAAATGGCTGTATGATTTTAAATTTCCGTCTCCGGGGCTACCGGCACCTAACGGCAGATTGCTACAACAGAAAACGGAATTGCAGCTTAGGGCGCACCGAAGGAAACGCTGTATTGCAACTAATCTGCAGACAACAAAAACAAAGGATGCTGGCATAATAATTCAACAGGAGTACACCTGCACCCATAATAATCGTTTGTGCCGCTGGTGGCGCCGCAAGCGTGACAATTTACGTTCAAAAAAAAATGTCGAAATTTCGCAAAACTATAGAAATTTTAAAAATCATATAGAAAAATGTTGAATTAGTTGTATTTTTTTTAGTTACTTTATAATTATTTATAATAATTTAATGCGTTCTTTAATAATAATTTTATCTGTGCTACATTTGCTGTTTGCATTAAATTGTATTTTGGTTTTGGCCTAACGTTTTTGGTTTGAGGTTTAAATGCAAATTTTGTACTGACACAAACGTATATCATAATAGAACTTAGATTTACGACTTGTCAGCTAACTGTATACAGTGTTTGGCTTTGTGATTCGTTACAACGAAATTGTCCTTTGTATTAGGCTTATATGCCAGACTTTATCCAATTGCCAACAACATTCTCTGATTTGTATCTACTTTCGTATGCATAGCTTGGAGCTGGGTGCCATAAAAAAGATGGCTGCCAATGAACATTTTGGGATATAAAAATAAATAAAAATTCGTTTCGTTTAGTTAAATAATGCAACAGTAAATACAAGTGGCATTTTTATTGCACAGCACATTAAACTTTGTCTAAAGTCTAAGAAAATGTATTTTTCATGAGCCTATCGTATTTCGCTTTTCAACTTTCGCCTATAGATTTTCACTAGTGTCTGGCAACTTAAATTGCTTGACGATTAGCTACACTGAAAAGAAAATTTAGTTAATTGCAGTCAAACTTTAGTGAAGTGTAGTCTTTGGTCTCAAAGCTCTCGTTTAGCATTCGAGTCTAGCGTTCTCTGTGGAAGTTTGACAAATTGCATGCCGCACATAATGATGGCTCATTTGGTTGCCACGAGGCATGCCTCAATACTCGTAAATCATACACAGTCAAGAGGATTTGTGCAATGACTTTGGTACCAACAAAGTACTTAATGACAGTCGCTCCAAGGCAATGGAATATTGCAGTTATGCCTTAGACTTATATAAAGCCACTGTTTGCATGATGTTACATATTTGTAAGTGAACGAGCAATGTATTGATTTATGTAAGCCAAAATCGCTTATTAGGCCAACATTTTGGGCCAAACATTGTAAGGCAGAAGCAGCTTTCGACTGATTGTTAGCTGCCTTTGCATATTTTGCATATGTAAGTTTTGCATATGAAAAGAAATGCAACATTTTGTTGAATATGTAATAAGCGGATTAAGTGTGAGTAGCAGATACCCTATATAATTTACAATTTAGCAACTAATAAGAAACTATTCACTTTATGGTTATAAGTCCATTTCACCCATATCAAGAATAAATTTTTAATACTGTCAACAGCTGCTTGCTACATTACTTATGTATTCTCTAGCATACCCTTTTTAAGGAATATATATGTATATATACATTTCTGTTGAGCTTAAATTGTAATTTGTAGCTTGAATACGTTTCAGTTTGCATTCCTTTTGTTTTACAGCTTACTGCATATGTGTATTCATGTATGCAAGTCGCTCTGAAAGTAATTAGTTGCATGCAACAAGCAGCTTGAATTACTCAATAGTAAACTAAAATCCTAGAATTCATATGAAACCTTACACACATTTGCTACATATGCCCAAAGGCATATGAAATTTATATGTAGTGTAGTCATTAATTTAATGTGGCAAGAATTTAGTTTCCAAGAATATTGTTGGAAAATTCTATTGTTCATATGTTCACCTGTGAAACAAAATTCATCATGAAAATTGTTATTACGCACAATTGACTCGGTTGCAAAACGAATTTCTCCATTGTTCGTTGTCTTTTATTGTTTACTTCAATTCATTTCTGAAAATTTTTTGGTCTTTTTTTCTGCTTACATTGCAGTTTCCTACAGATTTATTTGACGCTTAGATTGCGTTGTGCCAGCCAGATACTCTCCAACTGGTCAATTGGTACTATCACTGGGCCATGGTCATAAAACAGAATTTTCATTTAGTGTGTGCGAACCGCCCACAAATGGCTTTTTGTCAGACTTTGGTTACATTCCGCGTACGAACAGTCTGTGCAATTTCCGCTGTCAGTATGCTACGACTATATTTATATCTAACTATATATATAAGGGAGTATAAGAGAGACAGAGAAAAAGCATCAATAGCATCTCACACCCACAGTTACTCATGTCTCTCTATTGAATTGGCTACTGCACGAAATGAAAGTGTTTTTGTGTATTTTTTTATTATTATTCTCTATCTCAATTTGGCTCTATGCTCAGCTGCTATATATATATTTGACACATATAGCAAAATTTTAATAAAACTAACTTAAAATAAGATAGTCTTGGCCTTAATCATAAAGCAGACGAAAGCAACTTTCAAGGCTGTTGATTTTTGATAACAACATTTTTGGATGTTTTTGCAGATAAAGAATAAAAGATAAACTCGTAATTTATATACTAAAATTAGAGACATTACTTAAGTAGCTTAAAGTTTACATTTTCATTTAGTTGCAACTCGAACGGAACAGCATAAACATGTCAAAATTCTTCCATGTGGTAAGTTACAGTTTGTGCCACAAATTAGCTGAATACTCAAGTGTCGCATAGTTTGTAGCTTTGACCGTGTACTGTTGTTATTTGGATTTGGCTTGGGGTGACTGTGATGTATGTCAGCCCAGGAACAATGTTGCATGCATCAACTCCACATCGTATCATATGTGCTACGGCGGCAACACTCCAAAAAGGGATCAGACATTTACATGCCCCAACGGATTGGTCTGCACGGATAGGCCAGTTGTTTGCTTCCAACGTACACAGGTGCCGGCCAGTTGTGGTGACACTGACAGTTGTGGACTTTGTAATAGAAATAATGTTTTTGCCTGCACCACACGCACCACGTTTTCATTTTGCTTTGGTGCCACACGGCCAACAGCTGTAAATGGCACTTGCCCCGTTGGTTACTTCTGCGATGCGTCCACTGAAAATATTTGTGTTACCAAAACACAACCCAATTCAATCATATGTCACTTGGATTAGCTTAATAAAACTTAATAAATATTTATAATAAAAAAAAGTGAACAATTATTTGGTTTCAATTTGATAAACTTAAGTTTAGTTTCCTTGGCCATGTTAAACTTTGAAGTTGCTGCTCTTTGTTGTTTTAACTTGTTGTTACTTCTGATTGAAGTGATTAAACTGAATAGACCTAATGATAAACAATTTGCTGTTATTAGCTAATGCAACATTTACCTCTAGTCTCTACCTCGATCTTTTAGTAGTTGCCGTAATGTGTTGCAGCTGCAAAGCAAACAAAAGCCAAGAAAGGAATTAAGCTAAATGTTTTAAGTAAATTGTAAACTTGGCAAAAATATGTTGCCGAAGTTACTTAACTTAAATGCTTAATGGTAATTAAAATATACAAAAGCAAATATGCATTAATGTTCTTAGCAGTGCAGAAGGCGCACAGAAATTAAGCATACGCAGCGTATGCATAGCTACTATAAGCTATCAACGTTTTGCTTAATTTTATTTACTTGTTGTGCATTAAGCAAACAAATAGCTTTCACCTACAGCTACTGCAATAAGTATATATACTGTAAGTATATACTTCAACTGAATAATAATGATATTAACACTTGTTTGCCTAAGCTCCGTAGGCAACCATTGAAGTAATTAGCTTACAGCTTATGGACAACATATGCAGCAAGTCTTACACTTTGCTTTCTAATGATTTACTTAAGGCTAACATAATCCTTATAATAATAAGCTGCTTCAGGTATAATATGCATATTATACATAAATCTTGGACACCTTTGTATTTGATTCGAGATGACAAATTCAAGGATACTTTCATTAGCCTGATAGCTCTTTTATACTAGCATTCTCTCAATGAGTTGTGTTCACATTTGAGTGTCCCTATTAATTAGAGCACGTATTCAAAGAGAAACATACATTTGAAAAAAAGGTTCGCACTACTAAAAGGCGTCACTACCGCTACCCGCTAACCTTTTTGCTACTGTGCAGCGACTGTTGCACTCACTCATATTAAAAAAAAAAAAGCATAAAAAGAAAAAACAAAAATATCAGGAGGATAAAGCGAAAAGTAGCAAAAAGTGATAGTGAAAATAATGAAGAAAGACTCTATAGAAATGCTGGAAGAAAATTTACTGTTCTAGGTGAAAAATGAAAATCATATTTTGTGCTTTAGATGGCGAAGTGTTGCCCATTTTCTGCTTTGAGCTTGCTGCCCAATGCTAGACAATTGCTTTAATTACACTCATTAAACAAAAACAAAAAAAAGGAAAAATGAAAATACAAAAATGATAACAAAATAAAAAGAACGTAATTAAAAAGCATAAACCATCAGACTCTTACAGGAATAGTAGAATAAAGTAAGTGAAAAAACGGATAGAGAGAGAGCGGGAGAGAAAGTGAGTCAGAGACTTGTTTCAAAGTTTTATTGCCAAGTTTAATAGCCTCAGGGAGATAACGGTAGCAAGTAGTAGCCAACATTTTACAGATTGCGTTGCTGATTGGTCAAGAGTTTTGAGCCAATTTTCAATTATGCTTCCCACATTTTCTTTTCCTACTACATAACATAGAAAAAAGTAAAACTATAAAAAATTATAGAAAAATATAAAATCTAAAATAAAAACTTATTTTTAAAGTGTTTACAGCTTACAGCTAACAGTTATAAGTCAACTTTAAGACGTTCGTGTGTTTGTCTTAACACCTTTGTACCTACAAAATGGCCCACTTCAAACAGTTAGCTACCTGCACCTCTAATCCTTTGACTATCTTTGCTGTTTGCTCACATCAAGTTTGCTTTAAAAATTTACGAACTTTGCTGTTTTCTCTCCTTGTACTCTTTTATGCTTCTCTTTTACGTTGTTTGTGCTATTTTGTGCTTGCGTGTGTCTGTATGTGTATGTGTGGGCGAGTTTCCGTTTCCGGTTGGCAACCTTGTTGCGTGGTATATGTCCTGCTTCAGGCATTGCTACTACCATTAAGTGCAGCTCATACTCACCGCCAGATATACACACATACACACACTCATACACACTTACACACACTTACAGCAATATCCGCAAACACTGCACGTTTGTCTGGCACTTTTTGGTTTTTTATGACCCCAAAGAGAGTCACATTAGTTGGTCATTCACTTGGCAAACTCTAGATAATTATTATACTTTTATTTTTATAAAATTTGTTATTGCATTTCTTGTTTATATATTGTTTAAACATAATACTCATTACTCATTTCCTTTAAAGAGTATTTAAAATTTGATGTTGAGCTTTTCGCTTAGTTTTCGCTCTGGCTCTTATACAAAATATCATATGTATATTTCATCAGACGTTGGCGGTAAGTCCAATTTCACCTCCAATTCTCAGCGTCTCTTTCTGTTATCCTCTTATATCATGTCCTTTATAGCATTGGCTCAAATGAATTTTTAATTTTTCAAATGAAGCATTTAATTTAAAAGTAATTTGTAAACTGTTTTTGCTTGTGTATAACAGAGGGTTTCCACTGTGTGTGTGTGTGTGTTTGTTTGGGCTTTGGTGTGTATTTTATATAAAAACTTTTTGTAAAAAGTTTCAGCTGTTATGATTTATCAGAGTTTTGTGTAATTTTTGTTAATTTTTTGTATGTGTTTTTTGAAATAAAAAAAAATTTGGAATGTGTGCAAGGAGCACATCCTGTACTCCCCATGCGCTTATATATTTCCTAGAAATGCTTAGCATAAGCACCTCACTAAGTGCAAACAAGTACATATTTAGCAGAAGTCTCTCAATAAAACCTACGAGTAAACCGAATCCAAACCATGTAAATATTCAATTATTGCTGTAAGGGATCATTGAATTTGCCTAGGCACGTTCATGAGCCGGATTTGTGCCATTCCATTCGATTGCATTTTGTCAAAATCTTGCTAACTGGAGCAGGTACGGTTGCCAGGTAAATCGTTATTCATTTGTTTGCCCACATGGCCACACATTGGAATTCATAGAATCGGAGAGTAAGGAATCGTTGAGAGGATTGTTGTAAAATGAATGTAGTGCTGTTTTCTCTTCTTCATTTTTTGTTTCAGTTTCTGGTTTTTCAATAAAATTTTATTTGTTTTGTAAACTTGAAGCACTTGATTTCCTGTCTATTTCTATAGCCAGGATGTCAATTATATGGAAATCGCTTTGGACAACGTCCCTTGTTTTGCGTTTAGGCAAATGAATTGTTATTGAAAGATGTATAGAAAGTTTGTCAGAAGCAGCTAAAAGGAAACCAATTTGTAACATTTTCCATTTAAAATTAGGTAAACTTTAGAAAAATACGCAATGTAATGGGAAAAATCAATATCTATTTTATAATCCAAAACAATATCCGATTTGTTTATCAATTTGTATTCCATTTATGCCTCGCTTTATTTATTTTTCCTTTTTCTTTTGTGGACACGCCAATCTGCCATATTATATATGTACATAAATATATTTCATAATGAGATTTTTATAAGCTCAAAAAAGTTTTGTCCCTCAGCCAACTTTTGGTTAACTTGCAGCCAACAAAATGCCGTTACATTACGTTACCAACCAAAATACTTGCACAGAGCTGCGTCATAATGTTGCTGACTTTTGGCTGCTTGAAAATTGTTTTGACGTTTGTTGTGGTTGATAAACCAACCGATTGCTATGCACCACGCCCACTTTACCAACCCCGTATATTTAGGTGTTTTTATTGTTGCCTTGCACAGTTGCAACTTGCAAAATGAATATTGTAGTTACTTTTGCTGATATCTCATTGTACTAAATGAGCGGGGTGTTTTTTTTTTTTTTTTTTTTTTTTGTATAAAAAGCTGCAGCTGTCAGCGCTTGTTGCATGCACAACAAAACAGAAAATTTTGCACCAACCTAATTACATGCTGAGGACCCAACTTCCTATTATGTAAATTAGTAGAAAAAGTGGGAAAAAAGAAACAGCTTAATGAAAGCATGGAGCAGACTTCATTTTGTAAAGCAAAGTCCAAGTATTGCGTGACGTAGTAAGGGTATAAATGAAGTCTGGCAAGTAATAAAAGTCAAAGAATAAAGGTTTAAGTCAAATATTAGAGAATATCATACTTATTTTTGGTACCTTTTTGACACGCTTAAACTTAAGGTCAATCTTAAGAATTTCACCTTCATGAAGTGTGTCAACTTTTCGAAGGACACGCAACGAAATTCAATACAAAAAATAACAAAAAGATAAGTTAATATTGATAAAGGTTAAGCTAATTATATGATTATAGCACTTATATAACAACACAAAGCAGAAGTTAAGAGTAAGAATCTGAGAGTAGGAGAAATCAAGGGTTTAGTGTGGCTAACAATTTGGGTTTGTTATTGGCAACTTTTGCCCACACAAAATCAAAAGGCGTACAACTTCGAATATAACCAACTTTTTAACATATATGCTTATAATTCACTGCGGTACAGACATCAACACAAGCCTACACACACGCCCACACACTCACACACATATATGTATACATATGAAACCCATACACATAAACAAATACTCATTAATATGCACGCTGCATGAGGATATATAAATATATATATATATATATTTATATGTATGTATTTTGGGCGCACAAGACCTTAGCTAACCAAGAGTAGAGCAACTTCAACAACAACACAAATGTTTATTTGGGTCATTATATAAACAGGCAAGAATCAGCGTAGCAAATATGATAAATTGATGGCCTTTGAACCACAAATAGCCCGGTTAACAGCGTTCAGTTGGCAAGGGACAAACAATGGTCCCAAAGTTATATTTCATGAGGTGATAATACCCGAAAAATTGAATTCACTTCAATTAATGACCAGGTGTATAACGTTTAGGTAAACACAAGGACAAAGGATATAGGACATTTGTTAAGTATCAAAATTGAGGTAAATAGTTACTTAACTTATGCATATCTCATTCAAATCAAAATGTTCATATAAATGTTAATCAAAATCAGAAGTTTTGCATATATAAGAAATTTAGTATGTAAAACTTGTAGCCAAGTTTTGAAATTGCCATAAACAGTGTAAAGGCTTGGAATCTATACTGAAAAGTGAAGAGTAAAGACGAAGGCTGCTAAATTTTATGACTTCTTAAAGTCGTAAAGCAAATCTCGTAATTCTACCACGCTTTTGGTCATAAATTGCAATTTTGAACAGTGGCTCATAAAAAGAAACCTTCATTGTTTATGCTCTCTCTTGGACACATCCCAAAATGTAAAAACATCAACATAAATTTTTTTAAAATTTGGAGCAAGTAAAACTGTGAAACTGTAAGTTTCATACCCTAAAAATTTCCAAACTTAAATTCGTAAAATTACCCAAAATTTCTAGTATAGTATTAATTGATAAAACTCAAAAATATCTTATTAAATTATAAAGTATTTTCAAAACCTCAAAGTAAACCTTCCGTATTCATAACCACTGATTGTTCGCAACGTTCTAACGAAGCTGTTTCTGTTATTACCGACGGAGCTGCGTCGCTGCTGGCAGAGCAGACTCGGCAGCTGGTTGCCGATTACAGAGCCGCTGTTAGTCAATAACAGCGCTGCTCTTTGCGTTGGGGTAACAGTTTGTTTACTATGGTGAATTTCGTTAGTACCACGTGGAACGTTCTTGTCGCTGTTGTTCTTATTATTGCATTGAACTTGAACTAATCGCTTAGTTGTTGCTATTGTGTTGTTGTTAAATGGCGCGAATATTACAGTTTGTGTTGTTTTTGCTGCTCAATATGCATTTGCATTTGCGCAGACTGGAAAACCTACAGATTTGGCTTAAATTTGTATAGACCGGTAAGTGCCGGCAAAGCCCCCAAATAATCTTAAGTAATTAAAAAACTTAGTTTAGTTAATTAATATATATGAGAAACATAATATTGGATAAATTAATCAACGTTGACATTGGCTCATATTATTAAATTACAAACTCAGCATAAAAAATAGATAATTATTTTTGCAAATCAATGCAAATGCAAAGTGCAGAAAACAGCTGTTTAATTTTGGCAATGCAATTCTAAGCACTAAAAAATACCCAAGCGCGTTACAAATGATCGATTACATAAACTACTTTTTGGAGTAATTTTAAGATCAGCAACACTTTATGTAACAACAACATGTTATGTCAAATTTAGCAGGGTTTTACTTTTTCATTAAATGTAAACAGTAAATTATTAAAGAATTTTATATTTAATTATTATGAAAATAATTATATCTGTCATATGGTATTAATTCTATACTTATACATATATTTATATACATTTCTTGTTTGCGTCATCAAATTTATATTTGCCACTGAGGAGAGATCACATAGTTTTCATTGTCTGTGAATAAAATGAATTAAATTGGCTTATTATTTAAATTATGTCATTAAGGGCCTTGTGCTCTAAAGAGGAATGAATGAAATTGTAATTAGAGTCACAGCGTGACGCTGAAATAATTGTCAAAAAAGTTAAAGCTGCGCAAGTACGAGGTTAATTGAGTTTCCTTTAACAATTGACAAGGACTAAAAGTACCCTAATGAGACCAAATAAACAAGCCACTCAGGACATATGTCCTTTCTATTCTCTGCATGTGTTGTAGCACAAAAAAAGAATTATCAACTGCTGTGGCAATTTCCATTAATTTACAGCTACAACTGTGAACAATCATAATTAAGAAATTTGCGACAGAAGAAGAAATTACTTTTTAAATAGCTTTTAATTCTGTTTGATCTATGCAGAAATTAAAACAGCTGACATTTAGCATATGCTGCTTCTTGCTGCTGGCTGGACATAAATTGAGAGTTAAATTAATGCAACTGCTAAAAAGTATGCAATAAAATATTAATAGAGTTGCTGATATATTTACGATTTTATTTTCGAACCTTGGACAATTTGCTAAATGTTAAGACGTTTGACTTGGTAGCAACTTTTTTGTTAAAATTGCCAGAAAATCATAGGAAGCTTGCCTTTTATTTTGAATTAGAAGTATTTGAAGATTTAAACAATAAATTGATATGGTTCAAAAATGGCAAAAGGGTACAATAAAACAATTTGTATTCATTTAATTTCATGTTCAACAACGTGCAACTATTGAAGCGTTGCAAGAATTGAAAATACACAATTTTTTGTTGTATTTAGCTTAGAGTAAACCTGTTGGAAAAGTTTCGACCAGTTGTGTTGGTAGCTGTGTCAGCTTCTAATGCGGTTATCCTCATTCCATCAGTCAGGCGTTGGTTTCTCTTGAGCTTTGCATACTTTGCGGTATTATGGTATCCTTTGCTTCATCTTCATTCTGCATGTTCATTCTGCCTAGCCTAGTGCCTGGTGGCGTGTGGCGTGTGGCATGTGGCATGTGGCACGTTTGCTATTCTGTCGCTTATGGCTTTTGTTTGGCTTTGCTGTTTGCGCTTGTGCCATTTTTGCCGCAGTTGCAGTCGCCGTAGACGCAATCCATTTGCTTTGCACAGCTTTTTTTTCCTTCTCTATATACACTATATACACAATATACACTGTACACTATTCTGCTACCTTCTTTTAGACTCATATGTCTACATTTTGGCTATGTTATTCGTTCATTGGCTTTGACGTTTGTGGCGGCATCAAAACAAATGTTGAAAGTCTAATGAACCCCCTGGCAAATTGCGATGGCCGTGTCGGCAATGCTACATAAAGCGACATATCTAACACATGCTTATACGCACACATTGAAAATGAAACTGTGCGTAAGATAGTGTGGCTGGCTTGCATTCAAAGCTGCAATCATTACATGTGTGTATATGTGTGTGTATGTAATTGAAGGTGTGAGTGTGGGTGTGTGATTTGTTTACTTGACAATATCTTTTGCCAAGCAAAATAAAGCATTTCATGGTTATATTCCCAAGGTTTTATGAACTCATTCACTTTCATCTTGCTTTTACGGTCTCAATTCTTATTACAAGATAACAGCCAACGGTCGATGCATTCTACTGACCTTTTGGAACTATATATATATATATATACATATGAGTATAAAAATTGTCTTCTTTGAGTGTAAACTTAAAGTCTAATAGCTATTTATGGCACATCTTCTTTAAGTTTGCAAGCAGTTTGAAGGTTAAAATCAATCAATTTGTATCTTTGCGCTACCAAATAGAATTAGCCCTTTTAAAGGTTGTAAGAGCTCATTTACCTACTTATTATCTTAAATAACATTAGAGCAGATGCCTTAAGCTGATTTCTCTAATTACTCCAGACACTCAAACACAAAAATCTACAGACATCGAAGTAGTCTTATATTGTGAAGTCAACACATTTTTAAGTGTTCATTCAATCGTTGGGTTAACAACATTATCAGAACGTATGTTGTATGTCTGTACACTGAAATAGGCGTTTCCTTTTGCCTAAAGCCCAAAGACAGAGACATAAACGTTTTGCCAAATGTGGGTAATTTTTCAGATTAATGCGCTGAAAGAGGCTTAAACCCAAATCAGAGGTCGAAGGGGAACGGTGGTAACAGTCTGGCATGCAAGCAATGAAGTATAAATATGGCCAGGGCTGGCAGTTAATAGATGTATATTTTATCATATAAACCTATAGAATTGATATAAAAATTTTAAAGATCTACATAAAGATCACATAAAAGAAAATATGCTAACGGAATGAACCTTATGCTTAAAGCTTGAAACATAAAGTTCAGTTAGTTAATCAATTTTATCAGTTAATACTGTTGTAGCCCTGTCTTGTTTTAACCAAATATACGTAAAGGAATTCGTTGTCATTTCCATTGAGACGTGTAACATTTCTTAAGTAGACAACAGTATTTCCGCTGCATAAATTTATGGTTTATTTAACGCAGATTCTTGGAAATTCGCAGACAAACAAACATTAAAAAACAGTTCGCAAATATCGAGTTTCAATGAAAATTGAGTTTATTCCTACGACGATTGAATTAATATAACAGTGACACCTCTTTACGGTGAACAGCGACAGTCCACCTTAGGAAAGGCGTCTGATTTATATATTTTTTTGCATTGCCTCGGACAGTGTGTGTGAAATAGCCTGTCTAGATGGAGTATCCGCCTCTTTGAGGGTTCCGCTAAGAGAGTTTATACTGTATTTCTATTTCTATTTCCATTGCTATTAATAAGTGTACATTGCAAACAAGTTAAATCCTTAAGATGGTAACGTTCCACCTTTAGAATCACATTTTCAGACTACAATAAATATAGTCTCCTCACAGAAAGAGAAAAAAAGATGTTAAACTTCTTTGATTGAAGCTTATCAACAGGGCATTCGGTACTGTAAGCATTACTAACTCCACACCAATAATTAAGCCTTCAACGGAAACGGGCTAAAAATAACTGCTTCTTTATGTGATAGAAACTATTGGTGGAAATCTGTCAGTTATATTGATGGACAATTGCAATTCACTGCAGGATTTATGGAAAACTCAATTTATACAATTTTTGTAGCTGATAATTCGACAAGTTAATGTCAAAGATATATAAAGAGCGCCTAGTGAACGAGCTCTGAATATAAAGTGGACTCTCAATAATAGAGAAGAAAAACAAAAAAAAAATAGATTATTATTCCTTTCAACATATTAAGCCCGAGGCACAATGATAAGAAGAAACTTGATTCTCGATCCAATTACCCATAGACCCATAGACACCTACTCAAGGAAAATACATACATACATTTATTTATGTGTGTATGTTTATGTATATACATATTTCCTTTAGCACTTTGATAGCCTTAGGCTAAGCTCAATATTTATCAATGGCAAACAATTTAAAATTCAATTAGTTAACTGGTGAAAAGGCCCACGCAGTGTCCAAACTGATGCCCCAAACTTCCTTATAGCCGCCGGAAAATTATAATTACAGTTAAATGATGTCCCATGGCAGCCAGGTGGGTGTTAAGGACATTTACATCAAGCACAGGGCACGTGGCCTGTCAATAACTTACAATTAACTAAAGATACGCATTTGTGGGTGTTATGCAGAAATGAAGCTCTTGTAGTACAGTGTAATAACTAATAGATAATAATGATAGTATAAAGCCAACTGTTAAACACAACTGCTTTTGGTTCAGTGGACGCTTTAGTTAGACGAGAGAAGTTCAGTGACTTTAATTATAATGCTGCTGGTGGCATATACTGCATATATCGTGGCATATACAGCGACTGCAACAGTGTCTGCCAACCAGCACTTAATGCTCGTTTATATTCATTAAAATTTCTGTCTGAAGTAGCAGTTTTTTATGTTTTTCCTTTTTTTTTCGGGGCTTTAACAAAATTATCATTTAAGCTCGCTGAAATAAGCAAAATGACAACTTGAAATTTTACTCGCTGTTTTAAATATAAATAAGCATAATTATAAAGCAAATGTACCACAGTTGCAAGGCCTTAATACATATATATATAAATATATATATATATGTGGATTGTATATAAGAAAAATTTACAATCAGTTTGCTTTGCTTTAAATGTCAGACAAAAAAAAAAAATGATTTAATTGTACGTTTTTGACTAAAAATTGTATACAAATGTTGTATTTGAAGCACATACAAGAAACTTGAATTAAAAAACGTGTGAAAGGTTCAAAGTTCAACTTAAATTTTATACGATTTGTCTGTGTAAAGTTGCTGCTGGCAATCGATAGGCAAGATACGAGTTGGAATGCTGTTTGTCAATGCCAATGTCACATTAGGCGTTGTCTCATATTTCTAATCTCTTTCAACACCATGTGGCATGCAACATATTGAAATTGTCTCCAGTTCTTATTATTATTTCTTTTTTTTCTCTTTCTTATATATCTCTATCTCCTCTTAAGCGGTTCAATGCACGTTTCACCATATAAAATGTTTTGAAAATTTGCCAGTCTGCTCAAAGTCAGCCATATATAGTAAGAAGTCAAGCGATTTGTTTGTAACTTAATAATGAAATGCAAATTTAAATGCTTTAAATTAAAGCTTTAAGCTGACTTTTTATGCTCATACTTTTAGTTTTCTTTGGGGCGACGTATCCTGTATTTTATGGCGAATCTTAGGCAGAAAAAGGACACAAAATGTAAGGAAAACTTAGAAACAAGAAATAAAAATTGTTCTTAATTGGAATGATAGACGAGAAGTTGCCCTCTTCTTCAGGTTTGTATACAGAATATAGTATATGTACTAAAAGGCAGATTACTTGTATAAGCACATGCTTTCTAAGCATATACAGATATCCTTTTGAAGTATGCTATGGCTCACAGGATATAAGCCTTAAGTATGGTATGCTACAAGTTTGCTAAATTGTAAAATGGTCAAGCAAATGCTAATCAAAAGATGGCCTAACCATTTTACCAAGAATGTGTGAAAGGCACGTGCGTAGTTTTACAATTCTAGGAAATGACATTTGATGATTATTTACCCTTTGTAAATGTTGAAAAAGGTCTTTAATGTTAGCTGAAAACTTTTTGGTAATGCTAAGTGTTAAACAAGAAATGAGTTTCCGTTTGAGTTTTCAATAAAATTCCAACTTTTCGTAAATAATTTAAGCTGAAATATTTAACAAAAATTGTGCACAATAATTGAATGCATTGAAGTATTTTGTTGCCAAAAATGCAGCTTCCATTCTAGCGACAGACAGCAATCTGATACAAATATGTAGACAGTTGTTGCAAGTTCACATTCAGCAGCTACTTGCAGCAGTAGCAAGTTATCTGAAAAATTTAAAAGCTTGCCCCCCCTGCAGGTTGAGGATAAATTTTAAAAGACTGTAGTTCAATTTGTAATGCTCCATTTATTATATATGTATGCAATTAAGTGTACAGTTATAGTGTATGTATGAGCCTAAAATGGTACCAATATATAGAATCAAATACGTATTGATTATATTGCTTTCCCATTTGTAAAAGTGTATATATTATATTATATCATTTGTGTATATTATTATATAATTTCAGTATGATGATTGTTCTTGTGAGATTTCCTCCGTAAGACATTGTATAATCAAATACGTATTTGATTAAATGTAATTTCTTTCCCATTTATAAAATTGTGTAGATTTACGATGATTGTAATTAGTGTAGTATCCTTCATAAGTCAATTTAGGGTAGTTATGGTTTATGGTTTATGGTTTATGGTTTTGTTTGTGTTAGTTGGTGTTAGTTGGTGTTAGTTAGTGTTTAAAATTGTGTTATTTTTTCTTTTTGTCCTTGCTATCCTTATCTTCTATTGGACAAGAAGATAGATAGCCTGCTTTCTGCATACGATCAAATGCATCTATTGGATCGTATGAAGCATAAAATGTTTTATATTTTATCTGCTTAGGCTGTGTATATAAGGTAAACACAGCCAGAGCAGCTGAAAGACCCAGCGTAACTGCAATCTTCACACTATTCAACGTCTTATTCAAATGTATATCGTGCATGGGGAATTTGAAATTCGGAAGAGGCTTTATAGGCTAAAGAAAATTATAATTAAAAACAATAAAAAAAAAACAAACAATAATAAAAATGTTATGAATTAAGTAATTATATTAGGAAAACTTACCTCAGCCCCTGCAGCCTGTAAAAATTATATTTAAAATAAATACAATTTTTATTAAATTTAGTTTTTAATAATAACTTACCTGAGCCTTCGCCATTTTTCCCAAATTTTTAGGTTGTTCTAGTTCCACAAGCCTGTGTCAAATGAGAACCTTCTATGAAATGTTTGGGTTTATATAGGAAAAAATGGCAAACCTACTTAGATGCATAAAATAGAAATAAACCGTTTATATAAGGGGAATATATATACGAAAGGTTTTAGGCCTACTGAGATGTATAAAATTGAAAGAAATCATGTACATAAGGGGAATATATACAATATATATATATATATATATATATATACTATGTGTATAAATTCAAATAGTGTATATGCTGGAATATATATACAGTAAATATGTAGATATATAACATGGAGATAATTCATACATATCGGGGAAATGTACATACAATATATATGTATTATATATAAAAGTTTTCAGGCCTACTTAGATGCATAAAATAGAAAAAAATATGTATATAAAGGAAATATAAATACAATATATAGATATATATGTATATATAGATATATATATATATTTCCCTGATATATATGTTTTGTTTCCATTTTATGCATCTATATATATATATTCATAAAGTGTATATATGGGAATATATATACGAAAAGGTTTCAGGCCTACTTAGATGCATAAAATAGAAACAAACCATGTATATTAGGAGAGCATATGTACGATATTTATATATGTATTTAAATAGTATATATATGGGAATATATATACGCAAAGTTCCTTAGATGCTTAAAATAGAAACAAACATTTTTCAAATAGGATATTTTAAGGTTAAGTTTATAGCCAAATATATTTTAAACTTAAGTAACAAGTAGCTTCTAAAATAACATAGTATTTTATGTAATTTATAGTGGCTTAAGGTGGCCAATGTGAACTTGGCCAACTGCAATTTACCAATGTCCTGTCCTAAATATCATTAAGTTCAAGTTATTGCACAAATTGTCTTGGCTTGAGAATTTGATTCATTGTTGGCTGCCTTGACTAATGGCCAATTGGCCAATTGGCCCAACATTATGTAGAGCATGCTATTTGTCAAACTTGCCGAGAGTCTAATGCTTTATGAACTTAGAGTCAAAGTAATTTTGCCCAACAATTGAGCAATTTTCTTGCTTTTAATAAACAAAAAAGAGTTTTAAATTATTACATTTCATTAATTATTGAACCAAAAATTAAATTAAATTTCACATTAATTGTATATATATAAAGAAATCTAATCAAATTACAATTACTTGTTGAAATTTGTTGAATTTGCCTTAAGGTGAAGTTACTTGAGTAAAGGAGAAAAGAAAGCAAAAAAGAAAGAAAGACAGAAATAGAAAACAAACAGAAATAAAAGTATAAAAGAAACCTCAAAAGCGGTGAAACGACAAACAACACTTACGATGCTTAACATGGCCATTTGTCTAGGGCCAGGCATGGTAATAAATGTTTGGCTGGCAGTGTAAAAAAATATACGTGGCATACTTTGGGGCGCGTGGTCGAAAACATTTCTGTTTACGTGGGCAACAAGCATGCAAAGTGACTGCTTCGAGTGTGCACTGTATAGAAGAGTGTATTGAGGGTAGGCAAGCAGCCACAAAAAGTTCTTAAACCACTCAATTTTCCCTATAGTACTTACAATAGGGCATATTAGCTTTTCGCTCTTGACAGTTTTCTTTGAAATTTTAGTCCTTTTAGCTGTTTTCTACTGCTACTTCAATAAGCAATTCGTATTTATTTTGCTATATATATGGTATAGCTATTCCTGATAAAAGGGTACTCGAAATTCAGCAAGGTATACAATACCTTATTTTTGTTTTTGTTGTTGTTAAGGATGTTGGTGGCGAGCAGTTCTTTAGAGGCATTGCGGTGCTTGAGGTGTGTTCCATTTGAAGAATCCAAGCACGTTGCCGAAAACTTAGCATATAAAGCTCAGGTCAAATTTTAAAACATTTTGGCCAATGGTTTTTTTCTTTTGTTTTCGTTACTTAAGTACTTTTAGCTGAAAAGTGTTACTACTAAACCATATTTTTGCTTATTATTTATTTAGTTTTTCATTTTGAATTCTTTCCAAAGTCTAACCAAAAGATCTACATATTGGCAACAAATAAGTAAAAATTAGCTCAACAAAAAGTTGGGCAAATTTCAACGCGACTCGTTATAAATTAAACATTTCACTGACTCTGCAATTTGGTATTAAACCCTTGAAGGGTTTGCCATGCTTCTCCTCCAAACATTGTGATTTTATTGAAATTTTATGCAATTCTTGCATTTTATAGAATGTCACATACGCTGCTCGGATATGGTATAAGGTGCTTGGGTTGGCTGGATACTGCCTGCATGAAGAGAGGGAGGTAAAAAAGGGAATGCTTATGCAGATGAAAAGTGTTCATTTTCGATTCTATCTATATGTTTGTTGGGAAGTGCCAAACTATGCCGCGAAAGGAATGGGAAAACTTTTTTAGCAGTTTGTCTAAATTTTCCGAAGTTCTCCACTTGGTAACATGAAAATAGTTTGCAACTTTTCGGTTTAAAATTTAATATATAAGCAGTGAAAAGCAGCTTAATTTACCAATATTTAAATGAGATTTTACATGTTTACTACCTTTTTGGAAAATGAAAAGCTGCATCCATTTTGGAAGGTGTTAAAAATATTTAATATATATTTAAAAACTGAAATATTAACGATGAAACATGAATGTAATAAAATTCATTTATTTTTCTTACGCAGAACTGCCATCTGGCCAGTTCTTCTTTTAATATCCTTCTGAACATTATTTGTCTCTGTTTGTGTGTAGGTGTGTGTGTTTTTCCAATCACTGAAGCATAAAATTTCATTTTGTGTCGCAATTCGCATTTGTATTCTTTATTTTGTCACTTCCGTTAAGAAGTAAACGTGGCCAATCGTAATTAATAATTAAAGAAATAAAAGTGGAAAATGGAAAATGAAAAAAAAAGGAAATGGAACAACACAAACGACAGTTGTTGCCAAAGGAAATTTTGCTGCTGTTGCGCATTTCATTTCATAACAATAATTATCATACATAATTGCGTTATTTCTACAGTGATTTATAAACAGTTATATAAGTTTATATATATCTGCTCATAACTGTAAACAATGCTGTGCTGCATCTTTAACTTTCTACCCTATTTAAACATTTATTAGTTAACCAATTTAAGTTGCTTAGAAGCCAGTTACCGATATTAACTTTAACCCCAAGGACCCTAAGGTAGGAGTGAATCTTAAGTAAAGAGCAACCCACAGGCATACCGAGCACAGAATTTTGCTCATTTTCACGCCCCGTGCACATTTCATGTTTGGGGGCATACCACTGTGGCATGAACAAATCCTTTGCTCCGATTTCCCTCAGCTCTCGTCTCTTGCAACGCAACTATCAAATGCCTGACACCAGCTAGATGGATGACTGAAAGACCAGCTATAGCTTGTGTGTGTAGCCTAATAGTAGTAGTAGTTATAGTTGTAGTTGTAAATGTTAGTAGCAGTAGATAGTTGCATTGTTTAAAAGCTGCTGAGGGGTAAGAACCCCTCAGGATATCAACAACCAGTGTACTGAATGCAAAATCAAGTGCGCCAAATGCTCTGGTTTGCCTCGCAAATTCTATTCAAATTGCATATATGCTCCGTCATGAATAAATTATAAGCACTAAACAGTCAGACAAAGTTTACAGCTTGTCAGTTCTCTGATCTCATATGTGGCAACTATGAAGCAGCATATAAACATAAGTGAAGCATGCTTCAAAATGGCAATCAAAAGGCACTTTCATCTCATCGCTTAAACACAAAACAATTTAAGCATTTGTTTTAAGAAAATTTCTCTTATAATAGCATTGTTCCACATGAAGCGTTTAACTGTACAGTTTCCATATATATATATATATATATATATATATATATATGAATGATAATTATTATATCAGTGAAACAATTTGAGCTTAGTTACTTAGCAACTAACTAAGTTTCAATGTCAAATTATAAAGCAACTATATTGATAATGTTAACTATTAATTTATAGCATAGTAATTGCATTGTTTAAGATTAAATCTATAATTGTGCAGACTATATATGTATATATATATACAATAATAATTTTATCTAACAGGGAGTAGGTCTTTCTTGAATGTGTTTAATGTTGCCATGAAGATCTAATGCTAATAATTTTTGCAACTGTACCAACAATAAAATAAAAGTTGTTATACAAGCGTCCATATAAATAAAATTAGTTTAACTAAATCAAATCTCTTGCCTCATTATCGTGCTATAAACTAAGAGCAACAAAATATTGCATTTGCAGCGCTTTTAACTTTTTACAATTTGGTAAAAATACATTAAGGCTTCTGCATAATTAATGCTTGTACATAACGTGTTGCCTCTTCTTAATATTTCTCTATAAAAATTAATAAATTTTGAGCTTAACTACTATATAACTATGCCCTGTGGTTATGTTTGTTCTGGCCAACAGTTGGTCAGTTGAACATGGGCTGTGGGATTTGGCTGGCGGGTTGCGTAGTTCGCTTCATTAAACAAAATTAGTTTTTAATTAGAGTTGCACAAAGTGCTTAATGAGCTGTTGCATGTAGTTAGTGGTAACAAATTTGTAATATTATATAATATAGATATATATATATGTTTTACTTTTATTCTGAACAAAATGTTTTAATATAAATGAAAGCCAACAGGCACACATGTCATCTAAAAATTACTTAAAATAATGTAGAATTTCGGTATGTAATAATATTTATAACAAAACTACTAAATAGCATATTGAATGGATCATCTATCATATACTACAAATTTATAGATATAATTTATGATGTCTGTCGCAGTTATATATTATACTTATACGTATGAAGTTTAAATGAATATTATCTAAAAGTTGTGTGTTAATAATTTATTACTAGAATTTAAAATTCAGTTTCTAATGTGATTCAAGAACTTGGCTTAGTTGATTTGTTATTTTACTGCTTTAAAATGGCCAACGGAAGACGCAAAACTGCCTATAGAAAATGTCAAATAACCCAGTGACTGTGCCACTGTATATACTATATGTGTGTGTATGTGTGTAAGGTTTATTTTAGTTGCGACTCACATTCTGCGCAACTTTGCAGCTGCCTGGGCACCTTTTGTTTGTTCGCGTCAAGGCGGAAACATGGGTGAAAACTATGCTGCAATTTTATTGTGTGGAAAACATTTTCATGCCGCATTCATGTGAGACTTGTAGTAGCATGTGTAGGTTGCTCGTGCAACACGAGTCATACACAAAAACATACAGACAAGCCTGTTGACCTTAACACTTTCTATTTTGTTTTTTTCTGTTTTCTGATTCTGTTTTCAGTTTCTTTTTTTTTCTCACCTGAACGTGAGAATTGGTTTGAATTTCGAAAACTAAATGAAATTAACTCAAAGATTTTTATGCATAATATTTTTGAGGAATATTTAACGAAATTTTCAATTATTTTTAGATAATGAGTCAAGTATACAATGTATGCTTTTGTTTACTGTTTTCCTACTACCTTCCTTTCTACTTTGTGGCTCTTGTTTTCGTACAAATATAAACAACCTTTATGGGTCCATAATGTGTCAATCAAAACAGGAGCATGTCCTTTGTAACGAAGCTGAAAGAAAAAAACACGCCATAAAAATTTATAAAGCGTATGCCATAATGACAAGCTCAATGCCATAAGATGCGCAGCAGCTTTAAGGTATATGGCTACATAAATCCAGGACTAAGATTTAAGGTTCAAGTGGATTTAGCAGTGGTGTATTTAGAGGGGAGTGTGGGAGGTACAAGGGTGTATAAAAATTAAATATGATTCTGTCAACTGTATGAATATGCCTGTGGGGTTTGCGTTTTTTAAATTGCTTAAGAAACTGTAGTATAGTAACAATTTCAAGGATATATCAAAATGTTTAGTGTGTAATATTATGTCCTTGTGTGTTGACTGTTTGCTTTTAGAGTTTGGGTTTCCATTTTCACTTATGTTTACATACATTTACCTTGTACTCTCATATTGCTACCATGGGAATAAGCATGTATCTTAAGATTTTTCTTTTTAAGTTCAGCTGAGAGAGTCCTTTCTTTTGTATTACTGAATACTCAAGGATATTCTTAAAATAGTATTGAAAGTGTTTTTAGTAGATTAAGTTGATACTCCAATTATTGGCACAAAAACAAAGTCATAAACATTAGCAATTTGTTATGACCTTTGTGTACTGTTGCTTTGCTACCAACAAATACTATTCAATGAGGCTTTAAGCCAGAAAGTTACCTATTTTGTTTTTGTGCTGTCATTTGGCTGACGTTCGATTCAATGCGCATTGCTTATTTTTGGGTATCCTGTCATTCATTCCTGCCGATTGCCCATTCGTTAACACATAAATCCCATATGGCATCCGCAACTGGAGCAAAAAAAAAGAAACAAAACAAGAAAAGTGTCCTGACAAATGTGTAGCCAAGGCTAAAGCACATTCCATACTTCCCCAGATAGCGTGTCAAACTTATAGCCGAAACAAGCGCTTGTTTAAGTCCCATAGAGGTTTTGGTCCGATTTTTGGTCTGTTTTTTGTATTTCATATATGGAGCACATGTTGTTGTTACTTTCCCTGCAATAGCCTTTCTTTCTTTTCTTTTGGTCACAGCGGAGCAATCAATGTTATAGACACATTGTGTGGCACAGTGTCAATTCGACATACCTTTAAATTCCAGTACTTTTAAAGTCCTGCGAGCCATAAAAAACCACTTTAAGTAAATTGGATTAACACATATTATTTATGAAATGTGTTGAAGTCTTTACTAGATTTATAAATGTTCTATAATAAACTTTATACAACTGCTGCTTGTAAATACTTTGAGCTGTCAGTTTTGTATCAGCCAGCTTATTGACATGTGCCTTAGATTATCCCATGGGATTAACACATTTTATTATACGTTACAAAATAAGTTTGAATTAAATGTTCTGCACAGCATTTAAATAATAAATAAATAGCTTTAACATAATTCATTTAAATTGCATTAAAATTATGCTGTTCTTAGAGACTTTCTCTTACAAACAATGAAAATAACTTTGCGGTAAAGTGTGAGGCATATGTTTTAAACTCATTGGCAGAGTGTACCCAAAGGCTCAGCACGTGCTCTGCATAAAGAGCAGTAACATAGAAATGCTTAAATAATTAAAATATGAAGAAAACAAAATAAAGAACTCCCCTAGAAACATTAAAAAAGAACAGCAAAAAATTGGGAGGGAAAATGCGCGATAATTTATGAGACAACAAGAGAAATATTCCAGTTTTAGAGTAGAACCAAAAATATGTATAAAAGTACTTAAGAACGTGTCAGCAGGATATACGCCTGAGAATTTTGGTCTATGGCCGACAACATGTAAACAGAGTAAAGCAAGTAAATAGAAAGCGAAATACAAAACAATAACAAAAACAATAACAGACCAAACAAAATGCAGACATAAATCTACTATGCGTATGAGTTTTTATATGAAGATGAATCTGAATTCAACTCGCATTTTGAGTTATGTATTTGCCACATGTTACGCATACGCCATGTGAACATTGCTCTGCGATTTCGGCTTAAATCTCACAGCTATTTAAACACAATTTACTTAAATTAAAGATCTACTTCTGCTTGTGGTTAACCAAGTTTATGTTTATTGCTTTTCAAGCTACACTAAATCCCAAACAATGATTCATTTTTTTAGTATTTATATGTAAACAGTTTTCATGGAACTGATAAATAGAAATTAGAAATCGTGTAAATTATTTTATTTTGTATATATATATATATATATATATATATATATTTTTCTAAAAGATAGGTGTATTAGAACAACGAATTTATGTTTCACATTTTGAAACCTTCATATGAAGATATACATATAATAATCTAATTAGATGAAGAGGCAGTACCAATATAAGCAGATATACAACGATCCCCCGTCCTCTTTATTTTCAGATGGTTGCTATGCCAAAATCACATATTTTCAAAATTTATACTCATTTAATGGTACCGAATTGTGTGGCTTCAGATCACGAATCTGATATGATAGCACACACACATATATACACATATGCTAATTCCAGTTGATTGTAAAGCGTCTGCGAACATTACCCAATTTTATAGGCTTGATTCCATATCAGACTTCAAAGTTTATCCAGTCTGTTTTTGATTAAAATAGATGCAATAATTAAAACAGAAAGATTCTTTTTAAACATCATTAATGTATGTAGTATTGTAAACAAAATTCAGTACGTATACGTAATATTAATTTTTAATTGCCTTCAGGGGAATTCAGCAAATGTCTGTGGACCCTTTTCAACATGTCTTCGATGTATGTGGGCTGCCAAAAGCTTTTGAAAGAGGTAAGAAAAAGGCATCGAAAAGGAGTATAAATGAAATTTATTATTAATTGATTGGAATTTATTTATATGTCTGGAAATATATTTAAAGATTGGGGAGAAAGGAAATGCAGAGAGAGAGAGAGAGCATCGTTTTGCCTTTATTGCATGACTAAGTAGAAATTTTCTACATCATTTGTTTCATTAATCTGACGAATCGAATTATGTAGACTCAATTAACATTAATGGGGTATTAAATAATTAATTATAAAACTTTGCACTGATTAATTAATTTAATTCAGGCAACTTATGATAGATTGGTATAGATGTCATAGGCAGAACATATATTCATATAAATACTTTATTAAATTTATTTAAAATACTTTATATATCTGCCTTATGATAGTTGTCTGCTTGCTGACTTGATTCTAATCTCATGGAATTATATAACACGGTTGAGTGCTTCGGCTGTCTGTCTCCTCTGGGTATCACTTCAGTTATGCATCGTTGCCTCAATGTGTGGCATTATTAACGCGTGGACAGTCCACAACAAAGCAACAACAATCCTTGAGATATCTCTATACATACAAAAGAAACAGGTTAAAATATGTAAAGGATCTGAATATAATGTGTAAATTGAATTGTATTCTTAATGTTGTTTTGTGTTACATTTTTTTATATTTATTTTCACTTTTTAATTAAAATGTCAAGTGTGGCAATCAGTAGATAATTAAGGCCACGTTGAGCAATTAACAATGACAAAATATTCAGGCAGCTTCTGAATGGTTTACAATAAAAAAATTGTGGCTTAAATATATACACTTATTAAGAGACAATGGGCTTGATCTACTACCGTTTTAATATCAGTATATAAAGTTGATATAAAACAAACATATTAAACCCCTTTTAGGTATCATTTCAAGAGGGTATAAATTAAAAATTAAGTTACATTTTACAATACATTTCAATTAAAGGATACTTTTCTCAGTACAATATATATAAGTATTCTTCTGTTCAGGGTGTTAACACTTCTCACATTGCCCATACATAAATCTCTATGGAGGAAACTCAATTACGCATGTTAATTATTGTTTCATTATGTTCAGTTAACCTTCTGCTTTTCTGTCTGTTTTTACAGTTTTACATTTATTTTCAGTTCGTTTTTATTGAAATAATACGTGGAAATTGTGTTGCATTAAGGTCGAAACGAATTTAAATTTTATGTTCTATACAGAAGTTGAGCTGCAACTGGGAATAGGAAATAATCTAAGGGATAACTCTGAATCTCTTGAGTTGAATTGGACAGTTTTTCCTTTTCTTTAACTAGATCCAAAGAATCAGGGTGTATATGAGCTGTTTTTTTCCTTTTTGGTATCTCAAAACGAAACTGTATACAAGAAAATTCAATTAGGCGTACGAAAATGTCTACGTTTGATGGCTTCGGCACGTGCGATTATTACGTATACGCCACATGGCACTGGGTACTCTGAACCCAAAACAAAAAATCAACTCAACATTTTTGTGGCTTGTGAGCTGAAGCTATTTTTAAGTAGAGAATGTCTGCTCATGCGATCTATTCGAATTCATTCGTACTCAAAGCCAGTTCTAACAATCTGTCAGTCAATCTGTCAGCCACTTTGCGTTGGTCGTTAACATTCATTAGTATTCCCCTCAGCTCAGCTTAATTCAAAGAGAATAGTTTCAGTTTATCAAAAGGGTACAATAACGAGTTGAACATATTTAAAAATATGATTAAAAGTATTAAAATTTTTAAAAAGTGCCTAAAACTACAATTTACATATGATTAAAATGAAATTAGTTACTTTATTCAGTTCACTTTAGTGTGTTCTGCTTTAACTTTTATTAAAGGAATTTGGCTGTAAAAAGTTTTGAGCCAGGTTAAGCGCAATACTCTTAACGCTTAGCACAAATTTGTCAAGTCGTTAGCACCTGCTTAAATGTATTTTTTTTGTCTGGACAATAAGTATTACTACAATAAATTTTGTATTCCTTTTTTCTGTATTTTATGATGTTATTCGGGTTTTATGGCCAAAAAGTTTACGCTTGGGATGCTCTGTTTAAGATTTGCATTTCGCAATTAAATTAGCTGGAAATCGCTTGAGTTTTGTATTTTTTTTTCGTACTTATTTTTTTGAGCTGACCATTCAACTTTGACCGAAGTGATTTTATTTATTTACTTGTATTTTATGGGCTTCTGCAATGAGCCGTGCATCGAACTCAAAGTCAGACGTTGCAGACGTAGAAAATTTCAATATGTTGCATGCCCCATGGCATTAAAAACGATTATAAGTCCGCCAACACCAAATGTCATTGCTTTGACAAACGGCATTGCATACTTGGGGGCGTCTCTGAACTGTCGACTCGTAGATCTCATTGAGTGTGCTGCGACTATAAGTATTTGAACAAAGTCAACGTTGCCTGCCTGCAACTGGTACAAGCCAAACACAAAGTCAAAGCAAAATAAGCGCAAATGTGACACATATACATATACATATACATTCACATGCACAGACACATGCCATTGAGAGATGGCCAAGCGTAATGAAGATGAAACTGGATGTGGCATTACGCCACAAACTATGCTAAACATGACAGTAGTCAAAGCAAGTATAACCGCATTAGAGTTTGCCTTAGCTACTGCCTTGCCGAAACTTTTCCCTTTTATGGATAGTTCTAGCAAACTTTCTGCCCAGCGAATCGTCCATGTAATTGTCGATGCCAGTGCTTTTCCGATGGCCAGCTTTGATTAACGCACGTTACTCAAAGGGGAAAGTATGGTCAGCCTGTGGGTGTTTTTCGGGCACTTTTACGCGTCTCTTGGCTATCCTTATTCATTAGTATAACATCTAACAACATGCCATAACATTTTCACGTACCAAACATTGTTTTACTGCCTACTTTTCGGCGACTGGTGTTAATTAGGGTGTAGCCATTTATAGCGTAGTGTTAGACAGGAGTAAGTAGTATATCTAAAAGACTTTTCCAAACACATTTTCTTAATGCTCTAAATGAATTTTATATAACAACTAATTTAAGCACAACTTTCGTTTACTAAATATAGTACACATTAAATTTCATGCAACACCTTTGCTACATGCCTATATTTGGTAGTTAAAACAAAAGATATTATGATTAAAATAATCATAGCTTTCGGCAGAGTTTATAGCTCTGTTTTACTCATAAACTTTGTTGATGATGCGCCTTTTTCAAGTGTCTCCTGATGACCATTTCTAACTAGAAGATATTCAGTCTATCTGCTGCTGTTTAACAATAAAAACAGCAGGAAACATATTTCCTTTAAGTATTTTTTCACAGCACACAATTTAGCTCAAATATATACTTATACGTATATATCTATATGTATCTGTGTTATATAACGAACCACAATTTATGATATCCCATTTGAAATGCATGACATTTATGTAATGCCACAGCCAACACTCTTAATCATCATCAGCAGGGCTCAAGGATGTGTTAGTGGTGAATCTCTTTGACATTTCTGTAATTAGGTTTTTTTTATCTTATTGTTCGTTTTGACAATGTTTTGAAAACTTGCCAATAACTTTGAGGTAAAACCAATCGATTTATTTTGCTTTAAACTAAAACTTCAAAATGTTTTATGGCATTGAATTAAAATTTTTTTTAATTTTTTTTTATTAAATGAATTAAAGCTACAATTTGATGCTCAATTCTTAATTTTAATTTAATGGACTTTTGAGCAGCTGTTACCTCTGAGGCAAATTTATATACGCGTCCCTTTCCTTGATTTTCAGTCTTATTAACATTTTGTGTTTGCTATACTTGAGGAAAAACCAATTAACTTATGAATTGAACAGCTGCACATATGTGTGTGTGTATGTTTGAGTGTTTGCGTGTATGTGTGTGGAAGACACTATATTTGCAAATTTACTTAAATTCTCATTCTACAAGCGCCATGCAGCGACACAAATTAAATTTCCATTGAATTCACCACAAGCCCCATTTCCAGAGTTTCTCCTACTTTCATTCTTTAATATATGCCGCCCAGTCTACAGTTTTTCCCACATTTTCCCCTCAAGAAAGAGGCTCAAAGCTCAGTGTCTACATACTTAAATTATTTACAAATAGCTTTGAAAGGACTTCTGCCAGCACTTCTGGTCTTATGTGATTGCGACTTATGACTATTTTTTCCACTTGAACTTGGCCAACGGACGAAGGATTTACTTGGCAATTTGATTTTATAATGCCATAATTTTATGCGAGGGAAGAAAAATAAGTTATATAGGGAAACGAAAACTAATATAAAAATAGTTCTTTTATGAGTACGAGATATTTATAGGATTGATTCAAAGCTTGAAGCTTGAATTCAATTATCTTTTAGCAATTGAAAAAATCGATAAATAAACCGATTTTAAAATTAACGTTTTGAACTGGCAACTTATCAATCAACCCCAAGTATTAGGGGTTAAGTTTAGCAAGGTTAACTTCTAGCTGGATAGTTTACTGCTTGAGACTGACAAACAATGCACAATGACTGCCCTTTAAACTTAGAGCCGGGCCAAGAAAATTGGCCAAGTGACCACAGTTTATCAGAGTTTCTACTAGCCAATTGATTTTTGTTTGTTAACTTTTATGCAAGGAAGCCTGTGTATATGTGCCTGTGTGTGTGTGTGTGTGTGTGTGTGCCTGTGCCTGTGGTCAAGCACTAGGAATTCATTCAGCTTTTATGCATACATATCCTCTCTTTTCTCTTTTCTAAGTTTTTCACACACTTCTTATAGGACCTTTAGTCCTCTTTAGTATTCACTGTCAAGTTCACGTTGGCTGTCCACTTGAGGCAAGGATTTACCAGAACTGCAACTAATATTTTGCTAAATCGATAGAAATTTTTAAACTATTTTCGTCCCAAGGATATGGCAGTAACTGCGTTCTACAAAATTCAAATCAACTCAGACACGTGTCAAGACAGGTGCAACCTGATATCTAATGGTTATTTAATTTGTTACAAAATTATTGAAAATCCTTAAACATTCTTCCAAATATTATTCTCTATTATCTCTATTAACACGTTTTGTTTTTAATGCACACACACAACCAGACACTCCGTACGACTAAGTAGAGACTACTATCTAAGTGCCAGCCATAAAATAAACCCCCGACACGACCCTCTAATTCTTGCCTGCAATGTTCATAAAATTTGGTATTCTTTCAAGCTGCCACTCTGTATGCTATCCTTCGTATATTTTTCGAATTTTCGTGGAACTCGTGGGGGGGATTTTGTGCACATGCGACTGCATTAATTACGCCTTGGTCACGCCCATAGACAGTTATACATCCTTCTGTTGCTCTCTCTCTGTGTTTGTGTGTGTGTGTGCTAAGTCTATAACCTTGTTGATCTGCAGCTCACGTTTCATGTTGATGCTTCTTCAAATGGTTTCAAGCAAAGCCCACTTGCCACTTGTTGTGGCACGTTGCACTGAAACCGAAACAATGCCGAAAATGTTTTTCTATTTGTGGGTAAAAATAGTTACCACAAAAGGCAACCAGGCAGGCAACTTTTGCAATTGAATTGCTGGCAGGTTCTTGGCTAAGTAAATTGAATGCATTCAATTGTCTAAAAGTTAATGAAATTGCTTCCAGTTGCTGTGGTTGAACTGACGCTGAATTTAAAGCCTGAAAATTAAAAAAAAAAGTATTAACAATATTTTTAGAGGATGTAATAGAGTGATGAAATGCTATATCACAGTTTTTTAATATGGAAAACAAATAATAATGCTTTAAAAACTGCTGAAAATGGATTATAATTTTCCATAAATGTTGCTTAGTAGAGAGAGAGAATAATACAATAATATTTATTTGTAATAAATATTGTTAATATGGCTTAAATTGACATATATCTAGCTAATTTTTGATTACGTTAAATCAGACACAGATCATAGCTTTAAATTCGTATAGAGCTCTGCTTAGGCTAAGCGCCTGCGTCGACTGCAAAGCCGGCAAAATATGCCAATACGAAAAGAAGAATACGAAACCCGAAGCAAAACAGCAGCAGCAACAACTTTCTGACTAGTTCAAGTTCAATGCAAAAGCAAACACAAAACCTACCACAATACACTAACGGCTAACAGCGCCTCACGCTGTTAACTAACAGCGCTTATAGCCGTGTAGTAGCCTACGCTGCTGCTGCTGTCGTCGTCGCTGAGGCAACATATGTCGTTTGCATTCGGGTGGCCGCGCGTTGTGGAAGCCGACGAAGGCTGCTATGCAACGGTTTAGTCTGTCGCGGGAACTCAAACAACACGGTTGCTAATATTGCAGATCTCTTTAAGTGAGTGATCAGCAGCTAATTACTAACTATACAAAGATCAAAAATAATTTAAAAAAATTATATCGAATTGTGGAATAAATTAATTTTACGAAAATAATCAAAAATATGTAGAGAAGTTCTTTTAACATCAGAATAAATTAAAATAATATAACTTTAGTACAAGCAGTGGGTTTAATTTAAAATTGACTTTCAACTGAATTAAATATATTTTTAAAAGACTTAAATAATTCATAGAAAATTAAGAATTTTCTTTAATGAAAAAGTAGTTACGTGGCTCAAATTTATTAATTAATTAATATTAAAATTTAAAAATAAAAGCATAAAGAATGGAACTAATTAAGGACTTGTTAAGCCATATAAATCTTCAAAACTTTTCTTTTCTTAAAGCGGCGTTTCCATAAGTGAAAATTTTTATTAATTGAAATTCAAATTGTATTTGACTGAAAAACTTTTTCATTATGAATCATATGTGATCCATTCTATTAAATTATATTACGAAAACTGTTACGATCCGTCAATTATAAGCCAAAAGACTAAAGCAGAATTTAATATACAAAGGCAAATTTTGTTTTGGTGAATAAAATATAAAAGCGCTTTAAATCCAGTTGGGCATATAACATGAATATTTCAGGTCTGACATAGTCAAAGAATTTGAAAATCGTGAACTTGATTTCAACTGATCTCTTATTATTGTATATTTTTAGAAAGAAAGAAAAAAGAAACAACAAAACAGAAAAAACGTGCAAAAATACTGAAATTATTTTGCGCAATGCAAATACTTTTATGCTCTTTAAAGTTGAACAAAATAAAAGAAAAAAAAAATAACAAGTGTAACATGGCGTATGTGTAACTTAACACAGTGTATACGAGACTACAGCCAATTTTAAAAAAAAATAGAAAATTGTGTAAAATCAAAGAGAACAATTAACTTACGACTTTGTAAATTATACAAAGGAAAATAATTAAATATTATATTATATTTTCAATTGAAGCTGCTAAAAGCATAACAATTGAGATAAAAGGCTCCAGAATATCTTTAATAAAACAATTGGAAAGTCACCAATGTTAAAAGTGTTGCATGCATGAACGAAACCAAATAAAACTACTGGAAAAATTCCGCTTTGCATGTTAAATCATGTGAAAAACTAGCTTTTCCAACTGACTCTAAGATAAGGAAAAGCAAGCGAAAGAAAAGGAATAAAACTACTAAAAAACATTTGCTATGCAGCACAATAAAAGTAACCTGCAAACGAATGAAAATCTAACCTAGTCAAAAAGTGAAAAAAAAAACGTAGATAAAACACAGACTTGACAAGTAACTTTAACGTGTAACTGCAACTTCAACTGTAAGTGACAGAAAGGGCAATCTGCAGAGCAAGAATCCCCTAGAAATCTGTACACCTGGTAAGTTAGATTTCTTGTCAACTTGTCACTTCACACATTTTCTGCAAAAGTTTTTCAATTAATATGCTGAGTTTATCAATTTGAGCAACTTATTTGTAATGGAAAACGTGATTTTCCAAAGTTTTTTTTACATAATTGTAAAGAGCACAACAACATTTTTCATATCTGTCTATGAATATGTGACGAATATTGGGCTTATCTCTAATTTTTTATAGACCAACAAAACAAAATAAATTCGAGAACGAACTTCAGATTTTGTTTGCCAGTGGCACAAATATGTCAGGTTTGCACGTACATTTGCACGTTTACGCAAAGCAAACAATAAATGAGGGTAGTACCACTGGCAGGTGTGACTTTTTTTGCATGTTTGTGCGTGTTTGGATTATCAAAATGTTTATTTTTTCCTCTTCTACTTTTTCTATTACTGTTCTGTTCAATTTACGTAACGTATCCAGTCAGAAATCCGCTGTCGGTAGGTTCATCATCAATAACAATTTCTTTTATCTACAACTCAATAATTTTTGGGTACACTTTAATTTTGTACAAGGCAAAGGAATTCAGCTCACATCGTAATGTACCATCTCATACCATATAAGGAAATGTGCTGATTGCCTGATAGCTAACAGCTTAAAGAACTCTTTATTAACCTTTACTGTTGCCTTTAACTCTTATGCAATTATTGGCTTATTGGTGTTGATATTTGTTTGAGCAAGTTGCCTTTAACTGATTGCTACAAAATTTGCAAAACAAGTTTATCGATCTTAGCCATAAGCGTATGCACATCTGGCCAAAATCAGTGCAATTCTTTGGATTTATTTGAATACATTCTTTATGGCACTCAACAGCATCAAAAGATTTTTATGCTTGTTTTCTCTTTGCATTTTAAAGTGTTTGCTGCTTCTTAGCCATAAAATGGGTTATAAATTGTAATGGATTTTGAGTGTGCCTAATCTTGTTAAATGCCATATATGTGGGTTACATTTATTAAGCCAACTGTGTTTTGGTTAAGTAAACCCTATACAATATATATATATATATCATAGTTCTTGCGTTTGAATATAACCAAATAATATTCATCAAAATACCAATTATAAGAATCAAGTAAGTCCTTGTATATTGTACTCATACATATAATGTGTGTATATATGAATACAGTTATGTTTAAGTGCTTCCAACTGAAAGCAACTAAAACCACACACATTTCCGGCAATTTCCTGTACACACCAAGCGCGGTTGTGGGCGTATTGTGAATCTCAGGCGCTCATTTTGTTTCTACCACATCCTTTCCATTTGCTTTTACCAGCCCATATACCTCGCTCATTCTCCGTTTCTTTTGGGCCAACATCAACATCATTTGATTTGGGCATCATCAAGGACATCCTCGAGTGCTCAGTGGATAAAACCAAATGAAGCGAACATGACAAACATTGTCAACTTGGTAGTTGAACCATTCTCATTCTGATTAGATTTGCTCTTAATGAAGCCTCGTTCTACTTGCCACCTCCAAGTTGATTCGTTACTCAAGTAATTGACTCATTCATTATAGATTTCGGTATACGCTATATATGCAGTACATTGTACTGGTTGGTATTTTGGTATGACATCAAAATTGTTGCGCATTTCCCTAGGCAGCCTCCAAAATCGAATTGCCAACGCTTCTTGGCTGCTTGGCTGCTTGGCTGCTCGGCTGTCAATGTAGACACTTGTTTTAATTTGCTTGGAGGAATTGTAATTAATTTGCAGCATAGCTCAGATTTTTGGCTAAGCAATTAAATCTCAAGTTTATTTGAGCACCACTTAAATTAACGAAAATCATTAAATTGAGTGTGAGAAATTTAGAAAGCCACCAACGATTATATATCTTAAATTTTGAAAAATACTTTAAAATACTTTCTTATGAATGATTTAAGAATGAAGAATGCTATATGCATAGCATTTGTTGTTTTCATATTATCATTGTTAACAAAAGGAAATACAATTGACAGAAAAATAGTTTTCCAACATATTTTCTTCAATGCATTCATAAACCAAACTACATACAAATAAAAATTTCAAGGATGCGCATCGACAACAGGAAATTGTCTGTCTGTGCCTGTTTCGGACTTCAGTTTTACAACATTTGTGGAATTTTTAATATTGCTGCTTACTGCATGGTTGCACTTACACTCCAACTGAACCTTATGCCTCCACTTTAACTTAACCTCTTGTCTTGCCACTCTTTTCCTAGGCAGCTGCACTTTACTCTTTGATTCCTAACTTGTGTTCTCTCTATTGTGGCTGTTTTTGTTGTTATTGTTAGTGGTGGCTCATGGGGATATGCGGTACTTGTAATAAGATAAATTTACTGAAAAATATTTTTGTTACTCGAGCTGGCAATAACAGATAGAAAAGCAGCTAAGCAGAGCTTCCAGCCAGTTGCTCTGAACTCAATGGCATCCAGTCAATATGGGTGTAAAGCCATAACAACGCATTTCCGGACCGGATATTTGTGGTAATAAAAGGCTTTCACTTACGTTCCTAACTGCTACCCCGCCACCATTTCTATTTTATTTGTTGTCTTGCATATAACTGCGCTATGCCAAAAGGCATGCTATAAAAACTGCTCAGCTCAGCGAACTTATATTAGAATTAAACGCTTTCCTTAAGTTGTTTATAAAAATAAACTGGGAAATTAAGTGTAGTTTCTATATATAGGAGGGTAATACTACCTTGTACTATATTTTATACTAGCATTTATAAATATTTTTTCGAGGGGAAATATATATAGATATAATTGCCAATTAAATGATACAAAAATAAATTTATTATGTTGGTGGAAAGCGCTTAAGTGAAAGCTTGTTAGTTGCTATAAAACCTACGACAATTGTTATATTTTATACACAATTTATAGAACGCTAATGAATACGTCTTAAGTTATCAATATTGTTTACTTTGAAGTTGTTACAACTATTTTTATATTTCTTAAGAATCAATGTACAGTTTTTTTTATTATGATGCTGATGTATAACTCTTAGAACTGTAGCCAGCAGAATGAAAGTTATTTCTGATACCAATCACATTCTGAAGTATTGGGTAATATGAGTAGGCGATAGTTAAACCTTTTTAATCTATACAAGTTTAGATATATTCTTTGACTGCAAAAAGTAACATCCTAGCGCCTTTCCAAGCATAACTTTCGGTACATTCAACCCATTTGCTGTTTATCTAAAGGTTTTTTTGCATTCTGTTGGTAAATATGCAAAAGTTTGTATAGCATTTTCATATTATTAACTTGATGCTGTTGCATATTTCACACATAATGTGTACGCATGGGTGAAACTCATGTACCATACGCATATGGCCAACCCAGGGAAAGGGCACTACAAACTTATGGTTCTAATTTGCATATGTTTTGCATTGTAATTTGAATGTGAAACGAGCTGCGTAGTAGAGGTACAGTTGCCTCAACCCACGCATACACACACACACACATACACACTAGATGGGTATAGTAGTGTTGCTGTTAGACTTACCTGAAGCTGAGCATTAATCCATTTCAATTTCCTTAGGTATTATCAGCACATTCAATCCAATCACGTTTTGGTGACTTGTGGGCTTATTGTTTACCTTAAACCAACCAAAAGCTGCTAACCAAACTATTTGTGGCTGAAAGACCATTCATTTATCATATTTACTCCGTTACTTCAAGCCTGTTTATACAATGGCCCAAATAAATTTGTCTGTTGTTGCTTTTGTTCAATTTCGTCTATGCTTGGTTAGCTAAGGTCCTGGGACCAGTTAAGAGCTTCTTATGTATGCTTTATTTTCATGCCATTCGCATATTAATGAGAGCTGCTTTTTGTATGTGTGTGTTATGATATCTGTATGTGTGTGTGTACAGTATATAAAGCGAGTTAAAGGCTTTGTTTAAGAACTTGTAGAAGTGTAAGGCATATTTAGATTATTGTTGACTTTAGCTGCGTGAAAGTGATCTCAATAAAACTTCAATGCCTATTAATATCCCTCATAATGAACTTGTTATTTGAATCGATAAAACCCTTGACTTCAGAGGATAATAATATATGCAAAATCTGTTTACATTCGATTTATTTGTACTCTATAGCATAACATACTATATCCATATCAATTTAAGCCCTGCCAATCACAATTAACTTATTAACTTATTACCTGGTAGATTCTGATTTGAGTTAAGATTCCTTTTTACAAGCAAACAACAAATTGATATTTTATTGATGTTTGCCCCTTTTTGTTGCCACTTTTCTTGAACATTGCGTGTGGCACTTGTATACATGGCGTATACGTTACGTTACCAAATAATTGGATTTTATATTTATTATTTAAACAATAATCAACGCGATTTCATTGTTAGCCTTGTATCAAGGTTAATTCCATGGCCTTTGACCTTCCATTAAACGAATGTATAACCTGTCAACGTTGTTTGTTACTTCTCAACTTTTAACTTGACTAAAACTCTTTTCCTTCTTTCTGACCTCAACTGGAAGTTTAACTATAATTTCTGAACTGTTTTCTTTTATTTTCTGAAGAAGCGTCACGCAATTTTGCGGACAGCTTGACAAAAAGAAACTCTGCGCTAAAAGTGTTTCATTAAGCGCTTTCGTTTCCTTTCCTTTGCTTCACTTTACTCTATTTTTTTTTGAGTAATTTTCAACTAATTTACATAATAAGGACTTGGGTCCCGGAAATGTAATTAGGTTGGTGGCAAACTTGTTGTTTGTTCTGCATGTAACAAGCACTGACAATTGTCCCTTAATATGGCACAGTGGAATACGTGTACAGTGGGTGACTGCTACATATAAAATCAACAAGAAAAGTAACTAAAAATTATACTGTGCATGTTGCAATTGTGCAGAACAAGAACAAAGTTACAACTAGTTAATGTGTGGGTGTTAGCAGGGAGGGGAAGGCACGGATATGGCAAATCGGTTGGGTTATCAACCACAACAAATGTCAAAACAATTTCCGGCAACAAAAGTCGGCAACATTACAACGTGGTTCCACGTAAAGTAACGCCATTTTGTTGGCTGCAACTTTACCATAAAAAAAAGGAAACTTGGCCAAAAGACAAAAGTTTTGAAGCAACATTTGAAAAACATTATTATGATGTAGATTGTCATTTGAACAGAGAACAAAACCTTCAATAAGTTCTACACAAAAACGAGAAAAATAACCAGAATGCTTTATTATTATTTTAGATATTTTTACAGATTGTTTTTGATAAGTAGAAAGAAAACATTTTTAGAGCTTATGTTTATTCCATTTGTACAACGTGTATAGAAACACTTTTGGTTTTTACGGTTTTAACTGAATTGTTTTTGTTTTTATTTTTGCTTTTTGTGTGAGCTTTCGATTCCAATTCATTTGGCTAACTGAAAAATATAACAATGCAATGCGATTTCAAAATAATTGACAGCATTGTTGGAGCAGCTGACAGCAAATCAAGTGCTTCGAGCTTGAATGTAGATAAAAATGTTTATTTGAAATTGAAAATCAGGAAAAATGTGAAATGCAAAATGTAAAATATAAAATGTAAAAAGTGAAAAGCGAAAACCAGAAACCGAAACAAAAACCATTCTGTTCCAGTTCTGGTTACAGAAACTGCTCTATAAATTCTAATGTGTGCCCAACTGGTGCCCAAAACAAATGAATAACCATTCACCTGGCACCTCTTTGTTCGTTTTGTTATATAATACAAGGTAGGGACAGGGGTGGAGATGAAAGAGAGATGCCCTAACAATGCTCGGATTTTAGACAATGTGCTATGGTATTCCATTGGTGGTTTAGGGGACGCTTTTTACAACATTTTCAAAATCTGGCCAACAACAATAATTGAATATTTACAATATTGGTTATCTGATGGATCTTACATACATTTATTATTGAAAGCATTTGTTGAAATGTAAAAGGCGCTTAAAAGTATGCTATGCACTTTTTGTAATCCTCTTAGCTGAGGTAAAAAGCATTTCCTTTACTCTAGACACTCAGTCTGGACACAGGCATTTGAATAGCCAAAGCCAATAAAAGCAACCATAAAAGGACAATAACAGAGAGAGAGAGAGAGAAAAGGCATGTAAATTGGTAAAGGCTAAACCTTAGCAAGTACTTTTCGTTAGGATACCCTAGATATGTACAGGGTATCAGCATACCACAAGTGCCAGCAAATTATTTATTTATTTTTTTACAATAATAAAATGCTTCATTTGCAAAATTAAAAAATTCATTCACTTTATCGCACATGCAGTGAGAAATAAATATAAATTGGCCCATAAAAATCAATTTCACACTAGAGAATATGCACAGAGCGACACAGGGAGACAGACAAAGTATTACACAAAAAGGAAACAAAAGATAAAGAAAAAGGAAAGAGATGGTGTGAAAACCAAAATGTCTGCTACATTTAACATGATAGCATAAATAAAAATTAAAATAAACGAAATGAAATAAAATTCAAATAAGAAAACTTTAGACACCAAATTTTTATACACTTGCCATAAGCATAAAATATAAAAGTTGAAGAATAAATATAAATCTTCTACCCAATTAAGTAGGCGTTATATTTAACGATCTATTAGATATATATAGATATATATATTGAATAGAGTGACTAAGTAAAGTGACTCCAAAAATAACACACGTATGAATTGAGTGTGAGCTGCACTTTAATGGATATGCCAGCACTGAAATCACAAGAAACAACATGACTGAAAAATCGACAACAGGAAATGGAAACACCCACACAAACACGCACACACACACACACGCACACATATAAACATGCTGTAGAAGCAACTAAGCAAGTTGAAGCCAAATTGGTATTGGTTGTAAACTTTGTGCCTGGCAAACAACGAAGTTGGCCCAAAGTGCTGAGCTAACTGCCAGATAGACACTCAGTTTGCAAGTGCAATTAACCTGGACAGGTGTAAAGTACGGTACAAGAACTATAACTGACCTCAATTCTAATTGTTGCCTACATGCTAGTTAGATCAATTCAAATATATGCCAACTAACTAAATTGTTATCAAATTTGTATAAGCCATTGATACACTTAAATTGAACTTAACAAATGACACATTCAATTGACTTTATGGCCAAGTCATTAGACACAGAGACAGAGAGTATCTTCTGCTTAATCTTCAATTAAATGTTTCACCTTGTTAATTTACACACTCAAGTCAAGATAATACGCCTTTTGGCAGAGAATTTTGAAATTTATGTAGCAATTCGAAACGTAATTCGATCGTTAAACGGAATAACCTAAAATAAAGGCAACAATTAAGTCAACAGTAGAATGACAACGAGCTATATTAAAAGGGCCAAATGGCTTATAAAATCCAAATGTTTATCCTTTAGAAACTGAGTCTTTTTGTCTTTAACTTGATTTATGCTAAATATATATGTGATATTTCACATCAAAGACCTCGCATCAATATTACATCACGACTTCCAAATTTTATTACATTTGCAAATAATATTTAAAGGAAACTTTTAAAATTTCACTTGGCCGGAAGTGTTTCAATAAACTTTGAGTGTTGTCAGCTGAAAAAAAAACAACAACAACAAAAAGAAATTCACCTGAACTCCAGCTCCAATCCGAAACGAAACAAATGTTTGGCTATAAATTTCGATGCTCTTATACAAGCTCATAAATTTTGGTTAGTATTAAAAAAAAAAAAGGGAAAAGCTGGGGAAAATATTACAACAAAAATGGCCATCAGAAACCCAGCGGGTATATCACGTCTTTTTTTTGTTGTTTCTGTTGTTGTTGTTGTGTTCTTTGTGGCTTCAAGTCTCGCCTGCATAAATTAAATTTAACGCTAAAGAGCACGAAAAAAAAAAGAAAAATATATAAAAAATATAAAATGAAAAGCAAAAAAAAATGGCGTGAAACAAAATCAATTTTCCTTCCGGTGAGCTATTGCCTACAGTTAAGTAGAATTTCCCAGAAGATGGTGCTAAGCTGATAAAGTTATGAACAGTATGTATGTAGCTTATATCTATGTGTGTACATTTCTGTGTATATATATATGTGTATGTGTGTGAGTACTTCTGTGCTTGGCACACGGTTAAAGGTGATGGCTGCAGGATATGCCACAAGGACAAATGATTATGCGACGTAAGATAGCTGCAAAACGCAAAATGGCAATATTGAAAGTGATGCGGTGAAGGGATAGATGGACGAAGGGGAAAGCCGACGTAAAGGGAGGAAAATTTACACGTTAGAAAGTGAGAAAGCTTCATTGCATATCTGTGGCTGACAGTTGACAAAATAAAATATTTAAACTGACTAAACGTATACCCTAAATATCATATATAATATGAAAGGATTAGAAGATATCCCTTAAATATAACATACTTAGTTCTTAGCTAATAATTTTTACAGGGTATTAACTGTTGTACAACATTTGCATATAAAATTGAGGTTATAAAAAGGATTGCCTTGTTAAGTGTTTGGTATAGAAACTAATTGAATAAAATTCAGTTGATGTGTTGCTTTTATGCTTAACACACACAACAAAATATCATCTTTAATGGAGTGTATGAAAAGTTTGTTGTGTGAATTGGAGTATAAAAAAAAGAATCCTGTCATCTGTTTGTCAGAAAGTTGGAAAATTTGACAAACTTATTCATAATATCCATGTCAATCACAGTGTGCTGTTATCATTCTGACAACAGTCAGATCTTTATGCCGCAGTGTCATCTTTGGCATTGTTTGACAACTCGCAAACGCATGGGGCGTATGCGTAACTTTATTGTCTTGGTACAAATTGTTTAGCATTAATGTAGCACATTTGCAATTTGATTAACGCTCAAGGACTAAACAATACTTCTCTACTGGCAAATGGTATACCTACTCTTCATCTTTCTCTCTCTTTTTCTTTGAATCCTCTACTGTGGCAACAACTTCGTTAAAGTTTTTATGGATTTCGTCTCGTCAAAGTTCGTTTAGTTTGTACTCAGCCAAAAGTTACAGAGGACAAATAATGAATGGATATCAACTTGGTCCAAGTATTCTACTTTTCCTTTTTTTATATACTTTTTTTTGTTTCTTACTGCACAGTATATGATTAATTTGCAAATGGCTAGGCTGCAAAAGTTTTACCATCTGAAAACCATTGTCATCATAATTAGATTGTAATATTTTTGCAGCCGCCACTTGAGACGGGCACATGGATACAAAAAGAGAGAGCGTGAGAGAAAGAAAGTGAACAACTGAGAGCAGAATTGTAACTTGAACTTGATAAATGGGCTATGAAACAAAATTTTCAAGGTTCTACAGACGTTGCTTGTACCTAATTAATGAGCTTCATATTTCATTCAATGGCCAACACGCCTATTAATATGCTAGACAATAGTTCGCTACACCATACATTCATCTGGCTAATAGCCTATGTACAACATAGTCACAATAGATGGCCTTGAAACTCACACGTACACACACACATACACATATACTTAAATTCCCATTGCTAAGACATTATATGTTAATTTGATCGGTGTGTATCCTTTAATTAAGTCTAAGGATATGCGCCGTGCTACTAGATTTGATTATGCAATTTGCATTAAAACTCAATCGATCAAATCAACTGACACTTATACAATTATTGGAGTGTGTTAAACTTACTTGAAGCAAGAAAGGATAATTAACTAGCTATAATATGATTCTTATACAGCTTTCAGTTTCTTATGCATGAATTCATAACAGCTTCACATATGAATTTCAATTAGATTCATAAAACTCTTCCCAAGTGTCTGCCCATTGTAAGAGAGCTCTTTTTTGGCTACTGTTTCAATTCGAATAGAGATTTATAGCATAGTTTATGGGGCAGAACTTACTCGTTGCATTTCTGGTTGAAATTCATGTGCAGTTGAAAAAATTCCAATTGCAATTTATCTATACGTAGCTCCTTTGATAAATGGCAAAGAGTTAAAGGAGCAAATTTATATATATACTGAGGGTCAAAGCTTTGGGTCAGAGGCAAGCGACCCGTATCCATTGGGCGTAGCTCTCCAGCCAAAGGCCACATTTTAATTATCTAGCTGTTGAGCTGCTTTGGGGCAATGTCACGAGACACACTTACACTTCCACACACACTCACACACATGTATACATATACTATACTAAAACTGAGATTGTGTGGCAGAATCCATTCCTTTAGCTAAACTGACAATTGCTGACATTTTCCTTGTGCCTTTTGTTTTGTTTAAATAACGTCAAGTGGCAGATGTCTAGCGCCATTGTTTGTTATTGTTATTGCTTTTCTTGGTATTGTTCTTGTTGTTTTGGTTTTGTAGTGTTGTCTTTGAACATTTCCACTTCAATTGCAATTTAATTGTTGTGGTTTCATTCAAATATATATATGCGGTTTCTTAGTATTTTAGATAATCTCTCGTATTGTTTATTATTTACGATATTTCATTTGCATATTTGAAACTTTTCCAAATTAATTTTTTGTTTTCGAATTTGTGGTTAAAATAGTATTTTATAAGGCTTTTAATATTTTAGAAAATAACTGATTATGTTTCTAGGTAAAGTATTTTAAATTTCTTATTTTACTTGAAACTGTTTGAAAATAATTTAGGAAAATACTTTTAGTTTTGGATATTTTATTTTTAAATTTTTAACATTTCTGCACTACTTTTGCTTTCACTATCAAGAGTCAGCTGCAGAAATCTGTGTGCGGAAAATCTTTTGGTATCCTTTGGTGACTCCCTGCCGAGTGCAGACTTGAAGTAACTTTGCATAATCCTGGCTAAAATATTCCGGTTCAACCTTGGGGGCAGTTTTAATGTTTTGGACTTTGGCTTTAATGCAAATTTTCATGAAAATTGCCGATAAAGACATTTGCCAATTGCCATTTGCTACTTGAATCAAATAAATTGCAATTTTTTTGCCATAAATATGCAACACGAGTCACGGCGCCAATGGCGTTTGCAATTTCAAATTGGCCACACGAAGCGACTGTGCAGCCACTTGGCAATTTGCTTGGCCAAGTTCTAAGGGTAAATTGGCATCCAATGGCATTTCGCACTCGGACTGGAAACGCATTGTTGCTACTGTACAGACAAACAGCACCTTTCGCTGCAAGGTCAAAGGTTGGATTGCTACAAGAGATAGAAACACTAAACAATTTCTGGTGCCACGCATCTTGCTTAGCTTTTAAAACCTTGAATATATCCTTGAATTGAGCCTGAATATTATATGTATACCAAAATGTGGATAGACTCTTAACTGAAAATTGTAATTAAGTAATTTGCATTAATAACAATAGAAAAAGTTGGTTAAAACAGGTTAAAATTAACAGTTCGTTAACAAACTCAATTTCACTCTTCAAATTAAGTAAAATTTTCAGCTAGCTCTTGTTGGCCTATAGATACTGGAAGGCTAAAAGGGCAGATACATATGGGAAGATACTATTTGACTATTGCCAGAAATTGCATTGCCTTTTGGTAGGTGGCCAAAAGGCGGTAACATAAATCATAGTTTATCATACACGAGCTCATACTTCATACCCCTTACGCTATACCCTATACACACACTCACACACACACACACACACACACACACACACACACACACACACACACACACACACAGAGTAACTCACATAGTTAAAAGTCCAGTTTTGGCTTTTGCTCACTTGCCTTTCGTCTCATTTTTGGTTTGTTGCTCTTCTTCTTTTTGCTGCACTTTTGGGCCAGCATATTTCACATGGCGCACAGTGAACACTCAATTACCACTTAATGTCCTTGCTTCAGCACAATTTACGCAATCATGGCAAAAGGCAAAGATAATTTCAGCATGCTGAAAGCAAGGGTGTATATGCAACTTGCTGCAGACATAACAACAACAACAACAACAACAACAACAGCAACAGCAACAGCAACAATCACAAAACATTTTTCACAATTTGTAATGACTTTACTGTTTTTTTTTTCCTTTTTTTTTGGTGGGGGGGGGCAGGCAAAAGAAAATTTCACAAGTTGTTGCCGTTTGGGCTGCAGTTTTTCAGTTCTTCAGCTTTTGCAGTTTTTCTTGCGTGATATTTGTGCATTAAAAGCAAACGAAGCTACAGTGAAGACTGACACACTTAGAAACTAGCTTATTAGAGAGCTCAAGGCATATTAACTACATGAACTGTTTGTATTATCTTTAGTATATACAAGTTAGTTCTTTAATTATAATGCACACTGTACACAAATTTATATTTTATATATTTCTTGCTTTAAATTAAACTTAAGCTTATTGTCAGCTTAGAAGCAAAGAGAATTTCAACTTAAGTCCATTTGCGATTGCATTTCTTTTGTTGAATTGCATTTCAATGTAGATATATATACATTCTACTATCTGGCTGTTGAGCTTCTTTGATTTATGTATCTACTTTTATTTCACAGACACTTTAACAGAATCTTCTGCAGACAAATGAATTCAAGGTAAAAGGAAGTTTTCGTAGCACTTGGTTGCCGGTTTTTAATTAAATCACATTTGTTGCCTAAGCCTGGTTGAACGTCAGTTTTCATTTGCTAGTCCCCTTTCTCTTCCAACCCCCACAAATGTTACTTGGCTCATTAAGGCGTCAAACAATTTCCGTAGCGGAAGTTCACGCCATTCCTTGCGAAAAGGATACAAGACAAACTATTTTTGTTTACCTTCAGGTGCTTAAAATGCACCGCGCGAGTAGCTGTCACTTGACATCCTGCAAGTGTCGCGTATAACCAACTATCCTGCCAACCTAACATCCTGCCATTAAAATCCTAGGCATTTACTACCTCATGTTATCTAAATGCTGTTAGCTCTCATTCACTTGTCGCTCGCTGCTGTCACGCAACTTGCAAAGAAAACTTGCACTTGCTTTCCTTGTCAATTTACACTTTACGACTTTGGGAATTAGTTAAAGCTGCCAACTGGCAATCATTTTTTACACTATAAACCAACTATTTAATAATACCAATAACTTAAATAACAATTGCCTTTCCGCTATGCACAAGCAAACAATTTGTCAACCCTAATAAAAGCCACTGAAAAAATCAGTGAAAAAAAACATTAGACAAATAGACATTTGCCATTTTAACTAATTGATATGCACACTTCGCTGCAAATATATATAAACATACATACATACATAAATGTATACATATATAGCACTATTATGCTGAAATCAGCATACATTTAAAAAAAATAAATGGCTAGAAAAAGAGCAACAACATTCAACTGAAAATGGAAATTGTCAACACTCAAAACAATTGAAAATGAAAAGCACATAAAAAGGGAGCACGTGGCAAGAGAAAAAACTTACAAAAAATAGCTGTAAATTTGACGATGCATAAACGCGCAGAATATGCATATCCTTATGCAAAATAGTACAACAAAAAAATATACCCTATAAAACCACAAGCAACAAACCGAAGCTCAATTACACTAACAAAACAATAACAAGAACTATTAAAGTTTTGTGAAATAAAACTATTAATTTTATGCACAAAATATGCAAAGAAGTTCAATGGCTTTGTAATTGTTTAATGCATTTAAAAAGAGCATTCTCAATTCGTTGTTAATTAATGCATTTTTTATAACATTATTGATGCAATTTACAAATTTTACAACTGATTTTGCACGCAGCGCGACAATTTGCATATTTTGTACCATATGCAAAATGGCATTTCGAATTGGCAGGCAAAGCTTTAAAGAAACTCAAGAGAGTTGGTTAAATACTGTGCTTTAATTACTTGTGTATATGTATGTATATGTTTATGCATATATGTACATTTAAGTAAACTCCAAACTGACTTAAGCTTAAGAGAATCGGCTGCTCTCTATGACTTAGCTTAAGCATAACAAGTTATATTTCTCTTGCTCTAAATTTATGACTACCTGCAATTTGGTGACGGCGAGATAAGTGTTTACCGTTAGGCTTTAATTAGCCCCTTTGCCTTTTTTGTAAAAAAAGAGCAAAGCGGAGCTATTGGAAATATGCAAAATCCAAAAGTATGTAACACATAGAAATAATCATCGGAGACCCCATAAAGTATATATATTCTGAATCAGGACGACAAGACGAGTTCATCTAGCCCTGTCCGTCTGTCTGTCCGTCCGTCCGTCCGTCCGTCCGTCCGTCCGTCCGTCCGTCCGTCCGTCCGTCCGTATGAACGCCTGTTTCTCAGAGACTATAAGAGCTAGAGCTGTATATGTAGGCAAAGGGGCTCTCGTAGTCGGGTACACTCGACTACAGACTTCTTACTTGTTTTTACATGCACACACATATTTTCGATTGCTTGCATTAACTTTATTGAAGAGCTCAATGCCGCCAGCATAACATTAAGCTTTTGCGTACTATACGAAGCTCATATCTCGCCTTTGCGACGGCTGCGGGCAGCGGACTGTGCACCCAAAGGCAGCGTGGTCAGCAGTATTAATTGTCTCTTCAGTTGGGTTAAATATATTTTGATATGCATTGTACTCTTATAGTTATTGTCAAGACCAATATAACATTTATATCCCCTCGGGTAGTTAAGCTTTGAAAAGTTCAATTAAAGAAGTGTCTCTCTTTAAACTAATTAAAGCATTTTATTTTTGTTGTCATTTTTATAATATATTATGTAACATTGTTAGCTGCAGGTAGCAGTTGCATGCAGCAAATGACAGCAATGGGTAGTGTTAGGTGTAGCCAAACAGTCAACCAGCTGCTGATAAAATGTGTTGCATGTAATATTACTTAGTGGCAAACTAGTTTCAACGGCTGCTAGTGGCAGACAGTTAGAAATTGTGCGCTCGAACAAGAACTTGCAATAGGATACAAGTCAGATAGTTCAATTTTATTTTTCTAATCTATATACAAATTGTGTGCAACACACCTGTACTTGACATTTGTTGACAGCATTGTTGGGCCTCGAGATGTGTATTTGGTGTTGAAAGTTGTCAGCTGAGTTGAAGTCAAACATTGACAAACACACTGCAGCAATTTGATATTGGAATGTTATTAGATGCCAAACAGCATGTTTTACAGCAAGCTCTTGTGCCTTGGCATGTGCTACTTGCAGCAAGGATATTACAAGGATATTCGAATATTTGGAAAGCCTTTCAATTCGTTTTCAATATCTTTAATAGAAAAAATCAAACTGCTTTAATCAAACGAACAATTGTCGACCTTATTAGACATATAATTTAAGGCAATTAGATATTAACTTTATTTGCAGTTAATACGGTGTTTGACCCACATTATCAGCATTATTGGGGCGGTTATAGACATATTGTAGTAACAGAGCAATTGCTGCCTTTGGTAATTGCCGACAAAGTGCTGGTTTGTGGGTGTGAGATGTATTGTGTATGTGTGTGAGGGTAGGGGATTGGGTAGAACTTTATTTTCCGGTACTTTATTCTGCATTTGATTGCCCCTTTTGGGAAGTTTGTTTTGTTTATGTTTTTCTTTTGTATATTGTGTTGTTTTTTGTTTTGTTTTTGTTTTTGTTTTTGTTTTTCCTTTGAAACGCTTACTTTCCCTTCATTGCCGGTATTTTAATTGTGCACGAAAAGAAAAACTTTTGCATAACATTAATGAGCTTTTTATTGCACATCTGTGCTAAATTTACCATTAAGCAAAAGATAAAAGAACATAGATTGCCCATAGCTTTATCATTATTCTTCAAATTTTAATCCATAATGCTGACAGCTTTTACTGTACTCCAAGGACTCTATGCAATGCTTAATATACGTGTGGATTGAGCCACAATAGATACGCTTTGGGGTGGCACGTGATACTCAATGTCATCTTTCATTTCTCATATTATTTTTTTTTCATTTTCGTTTTTCTTTTTATTTATTTTTTTTATTTTTATTTTTATTTTTGCACTCAACGCAATTAAACATGGCCAAGAAAATCGTGACACTGCCAACAGTCACATCTAGATATATTTCCCTTGTAGCACTCTAATGCTCTCTATATCTATATTTGTTATATTTCTGTCTTTCTCTCCCTCTGCCTCTCTATCTCTTTCTGTCTGTGTGCACTGGTATTTTCCTTTTAATTAAAGCGATTTTAATAACGGATATAATTGAGATATTTGTCCATCAATAAACAGCACACGCGACAGAGCGCAATGCAAAGAAACGAAGAAAACATGGATGGAAACAAATGGAAATTAAGTTTCCTTTTTTACAGACACGTGCTAATGTTTAAGCTAGAGAGAGTACTAATTTATAATCGATTACCAAATATATCAGTAATTGCTGAACTACGTAATTTATCGATAGGTTTTTATACTAAAATTTTGCGTCTGGTAATGTCAACTCATCCCAGCTTTTTTCAGACTGCTTGTCCTTGAAGTTGAGGGGAGCACCTTTTATCGCTTGAATGTTGCTGTTACGGATTTTATATAGTATCTTATCAAATATATATTAAGACTGCGAACGTGTCACTTTATAAATCACATTTCGTGACAAAATGGTAGCTTTCACCTATGAGTGAATGTTTGAAAGCAAGTTACAATCGAAATTTGTATCTTCTTCTCGCTCTTCTCTTCTCTTTGGTCCTTTTTTTTTGTCCCTTAGTGTTGTGGTTTGTTAACAATTTACAACGTTTTTAGTATGCGACACGTGGCACTGCTAATTATAAGAGTGCATCAAGTGCAGGTCCTTTGATTCCCTGCCCAGCGAGTATGCTTTGATTATTGCCCAGTGCTCACTGTTTGTCTCCATTTTGTGTACGTGTTCTAATTAATAAGAGCTCGTCTACATTTCTGCTCATATGTGCAATACACACAAACACACACACACACACACATATATATATATATACATATATACACCTATGAAGTAATTAAAGCTATGTGGAATTGTCATGGACATCAAACACGCACAACTGTGGTCCTTATGACACACATGTCAGAGAGACAGAGAGAGAGAGAGACAGAGAGAGAGAAGAGAAATAGTATTTGGTAGACAGATAAAGGCAGGATTATCATAACATTTAACATTTAACAGACAACAAACAACATAAACAATTTGTTACATTAACATTTAAACAGTTGGATATTAGTTTTATTTAATTCGTGACTGTAATTAGCTGTTGATTAATTTTATGATTTTGGGTAATATTTTGTGGAATTTGGTTATAATTTTTAATATATATATATAGCTCTGAATATTAATATAGTATTGCAACATGGCGTATACTTAATATGCGCTTAAGAATTTATATTATAGTGGAAGTTAGATTAGTTCTTAGTAGTTTAAGATATTTTTAATTAGAGTTAAGTGCTTGATGATGGTTTTGGTGGCTTCGCTGGTTTCTGGCAACAACTAATTATCCTTGATTATGTAGTCAGTAGCTATCAGTTATCTCACTCATATATTCATTAGCTGTTCTACTCTCTTATTATGTTTATTGCAGCTGCAGCTATAATACGCTAGCATTATGGGCGCTCAAAGCCTGCAATGGACGCTGACGTCATTCTGGCAGCGGCAATGGCGTCGACAGGAAACGGAAGCTGTGCAAAGACGCGCACATAAACAACAACTGCGTCAAAGTGGTAACAACACAAACATATCAGCAGCTTATGATGATAATGCCAATGGTAACGGCAATGGCAACAACCACAATGAGCCGCATAATGAAAATGGCAACAACATTAACCGAAGGCTGTCTACAACTACAAATTATAGCATTTCCGGCTTACAAGAGTGGCAACAGCAACAGCAACTGCAACAAAATGCACAACCACAACAAGCCACTCAGCAGGCATCATCAAGCGCAAAAAGCCGCGAATTTTCATATTTCCCTTTGCCTTTTGGGCTGTTTGTAGCTTTGCTTCTATTAGCTGTTGCCAGCCCATTGGCAACAGCAGCTGCAAATGATTCTAGCAGCTTGTTAGCCAATATTAGCAGCACGGAAATCGCATTGTCCTTTAATGAGTCCAGAAACTCATTATATCCATCACCATCCACAACGGCATTAACTGTCAGCCATGAAGGCAACGGTTCAATGGAGGACACAGATCTGGAGCATACCGAAAATAAAAGTGAATATATCTTTGATCGGACCGATGTACGCGTCATATTCATTACACTATATACGATTGTATTTTGCTGTTGCTTTTTCGGTAAGTCCTTAAACATTCAATAAGCCTTAAAGCCTTAATATGGTTAATGCTTTAAATTTCACCGCTTTCAACTGACTTCACTTAATACTTAACTCTTAATATAATCAGTCTAAGCCATATCCTTTGCTGCTGCCTGTGCTGCCATTGATATTAGCCTTAAAGTTTATTTTGTCTTTTATATCCTTGCATTGTGCTCTCTTTGGCAGCTTTTCCTTTGTTTTCCATTTTGCTTTTCTTGTCCACATGTCTCCTAACTGCTGACTTGCCAATTACTCAAAGCAGCTGCTCCTTTTCTGTAAAGGCAAAAATGTATTTTTCACTGATATGGCTTAAAAGGACTTTTGTGGCTTGACCGTTTGACCGAGTTTCAGCTTTGGTTTTTGTGGTTATTCTTACAGCTCTTAAGGCCAAAACTTGTTTATGTGGCCCACAAATCTTTTAAGCATTAAGTGTGTTTCGTACGTTAAAGAAAGTTAATAAACGTTTCTATTTTCCATTGATATTTTTTAACCCTAATTAGTTTTTTTGAGACTTCTTTAAAAAGGGTATTAAAGGCTACTATAGTAATTTAATCATTATTGTTATCATACCCGTGTACCCAAGCCCAACTTTAACTACAAATGATATTTATTTTATAGACTCTAACTAGACTGGGGGTATATCCTTAGCTAATGTCTTTATAAGGACATGTACACAGCTTAATCTAATGCAGGATTCAAAGTAAAAAGAACTTTTCTAAGAAAGAGTTGTAAATGTATCAAAGTTGTTATTACTTAAGTAAAGTGTATTAATTATTCGTCTGTCAACTTTCCTTTATATATTCTGCTTAAATTATGGACTATGCTAATTCGGATAAGCTTAAAAGTAAATTAAATGCCATTAAGTTAAGCGTGTGTGTTGTGTGTTGTTTACTCAAGCGTTGAGTGTTGCAAAATGGTTTTCTCGAGTTTCGAAAAGCGCGCACCCAGGGGTTACAGCAATTAGTGGCACAAGCATATATACATGTGTATATATATATACACATATATATACAAAAATACACATGAGTAAATTGTCCTCGAATGCTAATGTAAAATGACAACAGCTAAAGGGCAATAAAGTGCCTGTCATAGCACCGACCAGAGCCAGCCACAGACAACAAAACCAAAACTAAGGATATGACTGCAACTTGCAAATTTTATGGCCCAATGTTTTACATGTTTGGTTTGTACCAAAACCCTCTTTCCATTTACCCTTAAACGTTGTCTGAGTGTTTTTGTACTTATGTAGCAAACAAGTTTCTTACATTTTGCTTACATTTCGTACTTGCAGCCAGACATGAAACAAGATGACAAAAACCTAATTGATTCTAAGAGCCATTTCGCATGACAGCATAAGGAATAAAGGGACGGGAGGGGAAGGGTGTTAATTCGCATGGAAATGGGTGAACGGGCTTAGTATAGCAAATTAATGTGTCTGTAATTAAACGCAGATAAACAGAATGACTAATGATTAATTGATGCAATTATTTATATGCGTAGTCACACGCGTCGTATGCGCAATATTCATAAAAACTAAACTTAGCCTTCGACTGATAATCAAGGCGCCATTATTCTTTCTATATTACTAACAAATTCTAACCTTAAGCAAAGCCTTTAAGCATGAATCAGACACACACACACACACATATAGAAACATATACACACATGTACACGTGCATTTGTATGTTTCATTTGGTAGCCACAAACACATTTGGACCACGAATTGTGGCCAGAGTTAGCTGAAAACTGACACCTTAGTCGAAGGCCATGCCAAATGTTGGTTGTGGTTAAGGTTACTTGGCTTAGCTTTAACCAAAACTATATCATTGAATGTCAAAAGCTTTAAGGACATTTCATTTAAATACCAAAATCTGCTGCATTTAAATTGCATTTTTGGTTGCTAAAACAAAAATTATGCATGCAAATTATATGCATAGAAAAATTGACCAAAATTGCAACAATTTAAATTAAAATATTACTATACAAACTGTGGTTTGACTTCTCTGTAAATACATAAATTATAATGTTCATTTTAAACAATTAGATAGACCTTTTCATATTAAATATGTACAGTAGAAGCTGACTAAAAAGCACCTCGTCCATACAGAAGAGACTAGAGACTCTTACGATAGATTTATATTTAAGTCAGTGCAAGAAATGTTAAAGAATTTCTCTTCTTTAAACTAATCAATATAATTGAATTAATTTAGGTTTCTTAGTATATTTTTTATATTTGTTTACATTTTGGCTGATGTCATAAACGAAAAGCTTTGACAAAAAAATCAATCAGCAAAAAGCTGAAACTTAAATATGCTCTTAAACAGTTTAAGCTGATATTTTGAAACTTTCAATACTATCAACTTTTACCTATATATTATATAAGATATAGAAATTTTAATATGTTAGTTTTTACTGTATATACATATGTTGTATAGTTCATGCAATACGTATTTTATTTAAAAATCAGACAACGTGCAGCGCCATCTATTAAGCATTTGCTGCATTAAATGGGAAATAATTTAAGCATTCCAAATTAATTAGAGTTCTGGCAAAATGCCATAAATTTTGTGCAACTTTTATGACCAAAATTAAATAATATATATATAAATATATTCTATATATATACATATACATATATATATATATATAAAGCATATATATATGTTATAATTATTTGTTGGTAGTCGGATGACAAGTAAAATTTTAAGCGAAACTTTTTTAATTACTTCAAACAGGCGCAGCGAACAATTCGGAACTCTAGAAACAAGCCAGAACAATAACCAGGGTTGAGTTACTTCAATAGAACTTATATGTACTGTTATACACAAAGATATATATATGAATATATATATATATATATATATATATATATATAAATGTTTATATGTATGTAGAGTAATAAAAGAGATTGTGTAGATCGGCTTGCTACATGTGTTGCCAAAAGTTTTCACTTTGTTCTTTTCTGCTATTTTCTGACACAAAAATGAAAAAGCATTAAAAAATTGCGAAAGAAATGAAAAGTTTTTTGTATCAATTTAAACAGCTTAAAAAAGAGTCAGAAAAAAGAACAGCTAAACATTCTGGCCAAAACCACATTTCAGCTTTAACCATAATGCACATTAGGTCAAGACAAATTGTAGCTGTCCTAAAAGAGATTATTGGCCTTTTTACACATATTCCCTTGGTATACAAAAAGTTATTCATTTTGGTCAATTAGTTAGATTTAAGTTGTGCAGCATTTTTGGCTACAAATGAATTGGCCCTATATACATATCATAGGCCCTTAGTTGATGTCACTTTAAGCCATTAGGCAGATAGAGTTTTCATTTAATTAAGGCTAAAAGAAAACTGTCTAAAAACACATACGCACAGATATATTTCTTGCATAGAAACAAAAGCCCTAATTAAAATAAACTTTTAACGCAACATTAAACCGAACGTTGAGGGAATCCGACACAAAATTGTCATCAAAAATTTGTACACTGAGTGCAAAAAGTTATTGCTCCCCATGCAGACTGTCGACAGCTGAGCACGAAAAACTTTTTTGACCTACTATGAATTATGTGTATAGCTACAGCTGTGCTTTCCCTTTAACCTTCAACCCGAAAATACATTCCGACGTCACTTGTCCAAAATATTTTGTTAACAATTTTAATATCTCCCAGTTGGATTTTTGCATTTGTTTTTAAAAATTGTAATAGACATTTTGGTATCTAAAATTATTATTATCTATTTACAGGCAATCTACTTGTTATATTGGTTGTAACTCTATCACGTCGTCTACGCTCTATTACCAATTTCTTCTTGGCCAACTTAGCATTTGCTGACTTTTGTGTGGGTCTCTTCTGTGTCATGCAGAATCTGTCCATCTATCTTATTGACAGGTAAGTGAGAAAGATTAACCTTTAGTTAGTTACTATAAACAAGAATACAAACTTCAATAACTATTATGGGATACATACACGGTGGTCCATCTAGCGTTTGCTTTTTGAACTATCGAGAACTTTGACTTTAACATTTCGAATGTCATTGTCAATGTGTCAGATATTTAGTAGAAGGCTTTCGGTTTACGAAATTGTTAAAAATAAAATTTTGAAAAATATGTACTCGTTTTTTTATAGCGATTTTAAAACCCAAATCTTTCGGGGACCATCCTATAACACTTGGTAAATAATGTACTTAACAGTATTGAATATTTAATCCAAATTGCAGATGTTTTCGGTCTGCAATTTTCTTGCATCTTTTTTCAAAACTGTTGCAAAACTTGCTGAAAAATTTATAGCATGATTAAGTTTTGGACTTTCCATTATGTAATGTGATGTGTCTAGTGTAAAATAGATTTGGGTTTACGAAATAAAAATTTTGTTAGTCAGTGTTCTATTATTCAAGCCACGTTGCTGTTGGCTCGTGCAACACTAAATTCAAGTTGCAAGGCGGCAAGGCCAAAAAAAAAAATGAAAAGGGAAAAAAATAAAAGCGCAACACAAACAAGTGACACTTCTGCTATGTATGTGTGTGTGTGTCTGTCTAGGCGTAGCCTTACAGCACTTTTAGTGCAAACAAACACACATACAGACTGTATATATATATACAGACACACACGTAGAAAGAGACACGTAAAGAGAGCACAAATAAAGTAAGCTCTGTTGAAAGGTGGCAAACGGAAAAGTCCTTGTAGCAATTGAAAATTGAAAATGAGCTGGCGCGTTTGGTCAGCATAAAAATTTGTCCATACTTGCTTATATAAGACACAACAAAATGCAAAAATAACTGTATCTAATAACAGTTAATATTCATAGCAGTTCATTTGAATTTCCGTTAAAGTATTTAAGTATTTCTTTCAAATTGACTCAATTGAAATCGTTGAATTGTGCTATAATAATTTAATTTTTGCAGCTGACATATTTCACATGTCGTTCACTCATATAATTGTTGTGCACACCTTTAATATAGATACCATAGAAAGTTTCTATGGAATTTATTTAATTGGGAAGGGTTCAACATAACATAGAATTCAACGTTCTGGGAGTTGAATGCCACATGCCACGACAAGTTGCCATAATTATATACTTTAGACACAAAGTCAATACAGTTGAAGCAATGATAGACTACTTATATAGAAAATTATATATATAGTAAATGATATTCAGTTATGAATCTGGTTCATAGGGCATATACGATAGTAAATAATAAAACTATGTTTAAAAAATATTTCAAATTTGACTCAATAATTTTCAATAGAATGTCCCCATTTCTTTTTGTTTTTCTTAGTATTTTCATATTGTTTGTATATGCATAATTCAACTTATATATATACAAAATGTTCATACATTTTTCTTTTTCATTCATTTTTGTTATTTTCTCAATCATTCGTTTTATTATTGATACTTTTGTGTTTCGTGTAGCACGCTCGATTTTTCCTATTCAAAGTCAACAAACTTGTGTGGAGGCAAGCCGCAAACAGTTTCAAATAAGCTAATAAACAAGACAAGCTAATATACATATTTAACATATATATGTATATATATTTATATAAATTGATATATGTGTGTATTAAATTTTGTTTACAGAAATAAAAAATTAAAAGAAAAATCAATATGAACACAAATCAAATAAAATTTTTACATGTAAATCGAAACAATATAAATCTGTTTGAATGTTGAGAATATTTAATTATAATGAATATATATATATATATATATAATGTACAATATAGTTAACCAAAAACGCAATTAATATTAATGCAATTATTTATAAGATTTTATATATTTATATATATATATTCAAACATATTGCAAAAAATTTATTTTATTGTGTCATTTGCTTCGTTTTATGATAAATATTTTTATTACAATGAAATTTTAATTTTTGGCATATATCATTTATTTATTTAATATGCAATAATTATAAATTGAGAAACACACAGATTCCAAGAGAAATTGTTATATAACATTCCCAGGACAAAATGTCATATAAGCCACTTAATTATCATATCAAAAGGCCATAATATATATGGGAGAATAATCTGTTAAATTTATGCAGCGTAAAAGACCTACCCGAATTAATATGTATATATAAACTATCAATATATATATATATACATATATATATACTATACTATTATTAGATTGTGTGAAATTGAGTTGAATTCATATTGAAATATGTCAGTTCAAGTTATTTGGGTTGTCCATCAAAAATATGCTTTAATGTACATTATAATATATAATGACCTTGAAATACTCTATCCCTGGGCCATTAAAATTTGCACATAATATAAACATATGCTTTATACACTTCCAACTAAAGTTTTATATATCTTTATAGTAATTTAATATATTTTGAAGTATATATTTTTTATACTTTTCTTATATCTTACTATGCGTTCGAGAGAAAAAACAAAAATTGAAGTAATTTTCCTTATGGAAAATTATTCTGTGTTTCGTAGTATTAAAGTTGGTAGTTCGTTTTCATAGTAATTAATTACATGCTAACCGAACAAAACCTAAGAAGATACTTTGGCTGTACTTTATTCGCTACTTTTCATCCTAAAGTAATTTTTATTGTACTTTTCATACTTTTTATACTACTTTATCTAGTATTATTTGATACAATTTTAGATAATGTAGTCTCAGCCAGTATTTAATAAAACATTCCTTCTATGTACATACATAACTTAGGTGTATATATCCTGACACATAGTGCCATACAGCACATGCATTTTATGAAACCTATTTTACTTATTATTATAGCTACAGGGTATTAAAAGCAAAGTGTGAATAGCGAATGCTATAATAAAATACTAATGATACTCGTACCTTAATGTTGTATTAGTTTGTGGTCGCCTTCTCACATTACATTTTATATATCCTGGCAAGCTTCCAGGACTTCCTCTGGTAAGAATCACAATATGCCTAAGTGTATAAAATCAATGAGAATTTATTTGTCAGGTTTCCTTGTTTGCTCCATTTTTTTCGCTTTATATATATATATATATATATATGAGAAGAAGTTATGTGCGTAACTTTAATCATAAAAATATATTTTTTATTTATACCATTATCCTATATGCTTACAGCTGGGTCTTTGGCGAGTTCCTCTGCCGCATGTATCAATTTGTGCACTCCCTAAGCTATACGGCATCCATATTCATCCTGGTTGTCATCTGCATGGAACGTTACTTTGCCATTGTGCATCCAATAACCTGTAAACAGATATTAACTGCGGCACGTCTTAGGGTAAGTACAAACCATATTCATATTCGATTTTAGTTTCATTTAATTGATTTTGCAGTTAGTTGTTTATTAGATATCAATTTTAGATGAAATTACTCTAAACAGTAAATACCGTAAACAAAAATAATTAAATAAATAGTCACGTCATCAAGAAACCTTCCAACTGTATTAGGTTATAAATACTGAACTGTTAGATACAAACAGATCATTTAACAAAAATGCAATATTTATTATTCTTTCCCTTGAAGTACAATTGTTTATGCAAAAGAAATTGTTTTGATTATATTCATTAAAAAAAATGCTTAAATTTCATTTGTTTATCAAACACTTAAGTAAACTTAAGTATAAGGGCGTATCATCATCTGTACAGACTTCAGAGATGTACTCGAAAAATAGTTGCATATGACACCATGTCCATAGTTATCAGCATTGCGTTTCATATATACCCCATTAAGGTTGGCAAAACTATAAAGTAAGCGAGAATTAGTTGTATTACATTACATAGGGTTACAAATTTTTTTTTTAGCTTACTTGGATTGTTCTTCACAGGAATCAAACCACCAGCCTCCATTAAACTCCTTGGCACAATTATTGAACAGGTATCATTATCCCGATCAAATGTAGTAAACTTTTGGTTTAAGCTTTGTGTTAATGCTTTACTTTCGGAATACCAATAATCCGACTTCGTGTTAATATTTAAAACTTTATAACTTTCCTCTTCTCTGGCAAAAGTGCAATTTTTTGTTTCTAAAATCAAAACCTTCAACATAAATGAGCAATTCATGTGGTTGAAATGTTGTTATTTTATGCAGCTTCTCCAAACCAATAAAAAACTCGCCCTTTAAGTCACCAACCAATTTCTATTGAAATCAACGGTGCCATCCAAACGACGTTGAATAACAGTCCAGCCTTTACCGTCATAGCGAGATTCGCAGGGTTCCAAGAAGGGTGCTATACCAGGTACCTGTAAAACCCGTAAATCTGAAGAGTTGCCATATTTGAAACAACTTGAAGCCTCAGTTTTCAGTAGACTTAGTCTACAATAGGTTAGCAGCTCATCCTTTTGCCTCAGTTTGGCATCATCGACCCGACCCTTGACTTGCATATCAGTCAGCTCTACGTCCTTATCAATGTTGATTTTCTTATTGGAGATGACACTTCTATTTAGATGAACTATTTTCTCCATTAGATCAGCAATTGTTGCTATATTGGTATCAATCTGTGTTTCATAATCAATTAGACGTGTTTTTAGCTCTTTTAACTGATTACTATCAGACAGGACTCTGGCCCTAAAAGCAGCTAACTGTTTCTTCTTTTAACCATTCTGTCTGTATTCTGTTCACAAATCACCGAATTATCTTCTAATTTGTCATCTATTAATAATTTATTATTAATAAATACTACTGAATATTTTAAAAAGTATATCAATTACCATCTTTCTTTGGACTACTTAGATTTTCTTTAGATTCTATTTTTTCGGATATTTTTGTTCCTTCAGCTATGACATTCTCCGTTGTCAGACCTTCTGCCTGCAGGATAGTATTATTACTATATGGTATTAAGTGAAAATCTGAACTTGGCTTTAAGCTCACAGCATAAGTCTATAGAGCCAGCCATAATATTAACTGCACTTTCATATTCACTGAATTCAATTGAAAACTTCTTAAGGCTTCGACTGTTGAGCCTCAACTAATTTGAAATAGCTCGCTTGGGGTAAAGTAAGTCATAAAAATGACTCATATATATTTTTAGGATTCGGTAAATAGCAAAAGTAGTTGCATACTATAAAGCTATATTGCCAGCACCGTACTAAAGTCTGCTGCAATCTTATCTCGTGGGAAGTATATTTTAAATGAACTTCCGCAATCTCTGCAGAATTTAAAGTAAGTACTGATGTATCTTCTTGAAACTCTATTGTATTTGTTGTCATTTGATTTTCTGTAAGTTTTATTAGCAAAATCAGTATATAATTTTAAAATTTATTTTTTACTTGTGTTATATGACAAATTATGCAAAAGAATAAACAAATCATTAATCATTATAATATATTAAGAAAATGAAGACCAACTATCTTTGATCTACAAACAAATGTATCTTTTATCAAAATCAAAAATCTAGAAAAATTACCCAAAAAATTTAAGGAACTTAGAAAATATATTCTTATATGTCAATACCACTTAGTCGCTTATAGGCCGTATCATCATTACAACAGATTTTATAGAACCTATTGAATTGGCGTACCATTGCATACCTTTTCGCAGTTGATCTTTATTCGCTCCATATTCTCCATTGAGGTTGCTAAAACTATAATTTTAGTTATTTAATAGTTATCTAGGTAGATTGTAATATATTGATGCAATCTGAATACTTACTATTCATCATTGTGACATGAATCGAACCACCAACCTCCTTTGAATTCTTTAGCACAGTTATATACCCAACTATTATCATTATCACGATCAATGGTACTGAACTTATTGTTTGCTGTAAAATAATTTGGACGGCTATAATCATTATTCATTGTTACCATTTGGCTTATTTTGTAGTCATCGTCCTCGCTGGCAACAACAAATTTACTATATCTGAAAGAAAGGCTTTGATAGTTGAAGTCTTCCAAATAAATAAGCATTTCATGTGGTTGAAATTTTGTCATTTTATGCAGTTTCTCTAAACCAATAAAAAACTCGCCCTTTAAGTCACCAAAGCCATCTCGATATTCCAACCAATTCCTATTGAAATCAACGGTGCCATCCAAACGACGTTGAATAACAGTCCAGCCTTTACCCTCATAACGAGATTCGCAGGGTGCCAAGAAGGGTGCTATACCAGGTACCTGTAATACTTCTATTTCTGAAGAGTTGTTATACATTAAACAGCTAGAGGCCTTGGCCTTGTAGAGTGTTTCTCGACAATCACTAAGCTGATCGTCCTTTTGTCTAAGCTTAGCTGCATCTGCTCTAGCTTTCACTTGCATATCAGTCAGCTCTACATCCTTGTCATTGGCTTTGTATCTGAGTGAGGTAAGATTTGTCTTGAGAGACTCAACCTCATTTTGAAGATCAACAATTGTGGCTATATTGGTATCAATCTGTGTTTCATACTCAACTATACGTGTTTTTAGCTCTTTCAATTGATTAGCATCCGAGAGAACTCTGGTCCTAAATGCAGTTACCTGTCTCTTCATTTTAACCAGACTTTCAGCATTTGCCTCACAATTTACAGTAACATCCTGTATTTCAGTTTCTACATAAAGAAGATTTATCAACTATCTAAATGTAAATGTAAATATATTACCATCTTTCTCAGAGCTACTCATATTTGCGTTTAAGAATTTATGTGTTTCTTCAGTCACATCATATGATTCAGTTGTGGCTTGTATATCAGCATTATCCTCTACTTCATTTATCATATAATTAATATCTGAATTCGATTTTATACTTCCACCAGAAACACACAAGTTCATAAAGCAAATTAATTGCAATATTATTAATATATATTTCATATTATGAATAATTTTATATATATCACACTTGAAATATGACTTTAAAGCAACGTCTTCAACATTCGATTGTTGGACTTGAACTAACTTCAAGCAAACTGAAAACCAACGGCGAAGAGTTTAACGAATCGTTTAATTATGCTTACTTGATAAAAAAAAAACGCTTAAAAAAGAATATATTTATATAATCAACTGGACAACAATATTTTTTATCAGCAATACTAAAATTGTATGAAACAGAAATATATTTTTATCAAAGTCTGCACAGCTAAGATAAATCCTTAACTGAATTCTAATATACACAGAAACACTGACAACTTGGTAGAGAGTGAAGATTAGTAGCTCATTTTTCCATGTAAGCATTTAAATAAAATTAAAAAAAATCATTTTTCTAATCGTTAAGGATATTTAGTAGTCAGGCATATTCGACTGGATCAGTTATTTGCTGATAAATACAAAAAGAACTTCGAGTCTTTGTTTAACGTTTAATATTTGCTTATGCGATAGGAATATTAAATTTCATTAAAAATTTTTGCTTTCGGTCACTAGATTTACCAGTACACAATTAAAATGTATTAATTTAAATAACTTTGTTAATCATTTTGACCGCAATTCACACGCTAATGAAACTTATTAAAGTGAAGTCCAAAAAAAAAAGAAATATTTAAAATAAAAGAGAGATAAAATTATAAAGTCGAGAAGATATAAATTTATTGAGGAAAGAGCTACCCTAAAGCCCAAAGGGCTTAATAAGCCATGGCATCCAAAACTTTGTTGTAAAAGTAAAACTTTTTACGGTTCTCGGGAGAAGTGGGTGTGGCGGCAATAGCAATCGACCTGTGGGGTTAAATATATATATGTATACTTGGTACTATCATTGGCTATATCAAAGTATGAGTAGCAGTTCTACAAAATATTTGTGTCACTTGTGGGTGGAGTGAAAGGAGAAAGCTTGACAAACTGTTTCTATTGTAGGGTAAATGAAACAATTTATAACCAAAAATGCGTTTGTTAACGGTAATAGGTACAATTAAACAACATAATACAGATAAACATAGGCCAAAAAGGACATCCAAATGATACTTGCACATGGCAGTTTGTGTGCTTGTTCACAATTAGAATAAATTGTTTGCGTGTCTTCAATTTTATACATACATACACATGTATATATAAATAGATATATATATATATATATTTATTTATTTATTTATTTATTTTAATGTCAACTATGAGCAGTCGACCAAAAATTTTGGTACAAAATTGAAATATAATTAAAGTTAAAGATTAAAAATATATAATTATATTTAAATTTAAATTTTAAATTTTAATTTAAGTTTTAAGTTTTAAGTCTTAAGCTGGGAGTATTAAAATTGAATTAAAAATTAAAAATGATCCAACATTTGTTGCACAGAATTGGGAAAACCCAGAAAAACCCAATCAGATCATCAGTATTAGTAACGATGTTAATTATTATTAGTTAAAAAGTTAAGAATTAAATTTTTGTTAGTTTCTAAGGGTAATTCCGTACTGATAACTCTGTAGAGCTTGTTATAGTCAGAACAGAGTACCCTGAAAGGTTCATGCAATAAGTAATTAGTTGTACATGTGTTAAGAAAGATTGGGTTAAAGTTTCGCGAAAATCTAGAAGGAACACGAATATTAATATTACTTAATAAAACACTAGAGTCTACTAATCCTAAAAACAATTTGTGTAGGAACATAACTCCAAGCATAATACGGCGATTAGTAAGGGATGGAAGATTAATTAGTAATAGTCTACTTGCGTACGAAGGAAGATCCGTACCAGGAGCCCAGTTAAAAGCCCGAAGAGAAAAAAGAAGAAACTTTTTCTGTACAGACTCAATTTTATCTTGATGTACTGAATATTGTGGTGACCAAACACAAGAACCATATTCTAAGATAGGTCGGACAATGGCAGTATAAAGAATTTTAGTAATATAGGGGTCATCAAATTCTTTGGACCATCTTTTCACGAATCCAAGAGTTTGAGTAGCCTTATTTACAGTTAGAGCAACATGGGCATTAAAATTTAACTTATGGTCAAGTAAAATTCCTAAGTCCATGACATTTTCTAATCTGTCAAGTGTATACTGACCGAGAGAGTAATTAGATATAAGAGGTGATCCTCTATAAAATGACATAGATTTACATTTAGAACAATTAAGATGTAATAAATTACATTTACACCAGACATAAAATAGGTCTAGTTCCGACTGCAATAAATGAGAAACTATTATGTCATTATAAGTGACGTATAACTTAACATCATCGGCATACATTAGTATGTTACAATTGGAGAAAACTTGAGGAAGATCATTTATAAAAAGATTAAAAAGTAACGGACCTAGATGACTGCCCTGGGGGACACCAGATGAAACATATACGGACTTAGATAATGATGATTTAAATATTACGCGTTGTATTCGCGATCCAAGGTAATCGTCGATCCAGTTAAGAAGGTCTTGAGGAAATCCAATCAAACTCAACTTAGTAAGCAAGAGAGAGTGATTTACGGAGTCAAAAGCCTTACTGAAATCCGTGTAAATAACATCAGTCTGCATATTATTCCGAAATCCTTTAATAACAGAGGAACTAAATTCAAGTAATATATACATTTGAAGTCCTTAACTCTTACAGATGGTTATTGTCACCGTATGGATAACATCGGCTGTGTATTCAACGCCCAAATTTGTATTTAGCAAGACCATAAAGAACATACACACCGAGGATGGACAGGAGGAGGAGATTTGTGTATTGGATCGGGAAATGTTTAACTCAAAATTGCTTGATATGATTAACTTTGTGCTACTCTATGTGATGCCTTTGCTGGTTATGACGGTAAGTAACTGGTAATTAATTGTAGTTAATTTTTTGCTTAGAATAATGTTAAGCTTATACAAAATATAATGTGCCTGTCTATATATACATATATTGGTATATATTATTAGTAATCGATGCAATATTCATATAAAATCACTTAAGCATATCCTACACTGTAGTATATTAACACGCCAAGTGATTTCATTCAATCATCAATTATGATTGGCAAATATTTGAGTTCTGTTATGGAAATGTAGCGTGAGTTTCTATGAAATGGAACCGTTAATATTTCGTGTATTAAAGCACGCAAGACTGAAACTAATATTTAAATATGTATTATAATAAAGTTAATAACAGATGTTTTTCAACTCGGTATACGAATATATATATATATATATATCTATCTATATATATATATGTGTAATTAACGCATAAACTTTTCTTTTTTATTTTTAGGTGCTTTATAGCAAAATAGCAATTGCATTATGGCGCAGCTCACGTGGTCTCAGTCCCCATGTGACCCAACAACAACATCATAATCATCAACAGCAGCTGCAACCAACTATACAGGAGAATAGCATGAGTCTGCATAACAGCATGTATCATCATCATCATCACCATCCTCATAATCCACATTCACATCATCAGCTAACAGCAGCAACTGGAACAGCATCTTCGCTAGCATCCGGCAGCAGCTCCACGTCCTTGTCACGTAAACATAGTAGTAAATATGAAAAGCGTGGTGTCAGCATCACTGAAAGCCAGGTGAGTCAGCCAGCAGCTGGACACAATACAGTAGCAAAACAATGCCCAGGAGCAACTATGCTTAAAAACAAAGCACAAAAAATGATATAATACAATGGAATAGTTAATCCTAATGTGCTTCTATTTAGAGTTTGGCAAGCAAGTGTCTAGGGTATTAGCTAGTACAAGTTGGTAGTGGATTATATTTAAGCAGCATTGAGTAAAACTTTAACTGACTTTCAGACTGATTTAAGTACTAAAACTATTAACTGATAATCTAACATAGTTGTCAAGCTGTTTAGTATAGGTATTATAAAAAGAAAACACACATTTAAGCTGCAACTTTCATGACTTTTAGTTTGTCTGTTCTGTTTATGGTCTTAGCTTGGTTAGTAGCATAATAGCTAACTGTCGCTGTTCTTATGGTTAATATTTACTTAAGTTGACCGTAAAGCTTACACAACTTTCATCTGAAACTCGAGTCAGTCAACTAGTTCAAGCAGCCTTCATCTTCAGTTCGTTTTACCTGGCAACGTCTCCAACCAGCAGCAGGTGTCAATGTACATTGAAAGTATTGGTAACAGGATTGCAGTTTAGCTGCCAGTTGCCAGTTACCAGTTTCAAAGTTTATAGAAAATAAAATAAAAAAAAAACCAACCAGCTACTGAACTGCAAAAAGTAATCCAAGTGATATATACTTCTACCTTGACCAGCTGCACTATAAGCTGTCAGAGAACGTGGCGTATACGCTATATATCTCAAGCTGTCACTTACTTAGCCCCAAATTGAGCGACCGTTTAGACAGTTGGCATTGTGTTACGCTTTTAAGAATAGCCAAAATATAAAAATGATAACACATTTTAGCTACAAGCAACTTTAGTTATTGGCCATCATCCATCAAGTGATTCTGATTTAATATTAAAAGTAGGGCTAATAGCTTCAAAAATGTGCAATAACATTCAATGATTCACCATAAAAACTGGACTTGATTATGATTTATGAGTATATTGAGTTAAGACAATCACATTTAATGTACTTTATATATGTATATACATAAGCTATCAACCTTTCACATTCCTCAATTACTTATGTATATGTATAATTTATATTGCCTTAAAATATTTCACAGCTAACTACTAAACTATCTTTATGTTTAAATGCTCTCTCCTCTTTCTTTAATACTTTTTTATCCTGCCAATAACAACTAAACTTTCGTTTGCCTTTTCAACAAACCAACAAATATATAATATATATATATATATACTATATAACACCTAACACTACAACACAACAACAACAAACATGACACCTTGAATATATAAGCTTGATAATTGCAAGGTGGGTATTGTCTGTCAGTTGGTCGATAAGCTATCATAGCATAAAGCTGCATATTATCCTAGTTTCCTATATGCCTAATGCCATAATATCCATTACTCATGCAGGTCTCGCTGGAGGCGGATCGTCCCATTGTGACCGCCTGTCGCAAAACGAGCTTCTATCATCACTCCCACACGCATAATCAACGTCAGGGCAATGGCGGCGGGGGTGGTGGCGGCAGTAGCAGCGTAGGCGGTGGTGCCACACACATGTCACATTCATCGAATAATGTTTTACGCGCTCGCAGGGGCGTGGTCCGCATGCTGATAATATTTGTGCTGACATTTGCGCTCTGTAATCTGCCGTATCATGCGCGCAAAATGTGGCAATACTGGTGAGTAGAGTTGAGACATGTTTGTCACCAACAACATCATAATCATCATTCCAATCATCATCATTATACTCATACATACACATATATACACTGCTGTTGCGCTATGATGAATGTAAAATGAAAAAAATCTTTTTTTATTTATGCAAACAGTTAATAAACATTTGCATATTCGCTCAATGTAGCCAACTGTCGTTTTGTTGGCTTAAAGAACGTACCAGGCAAATAATTAACTTGTCCAATGAACTGGACCAAGTGCCAGTATCAAGGATTTCATATATATATATATCCTTCAATAAATATGCATAACTTGTATCCTTTTCATTTCATTATTTACTCTTGTTCATTGCACAAGTCGCAGAAATTTTACAAATTCTTTACAACAATTTATGCTAAAGAAAAACCAAGTTTTCGACATTTAACCACAACATTGAACCTTTTTAACCAAATTCTTAGCTACAACAACTATTTTGTTTAAGCTTCCTGTCTTTTTAAGGACAATTTTAAAGGCTCACCAGAAGCATTCCAGCTAGCCTAGTCCTTGTGCGCTTTTCTATCGATTTCTGTTAACCTTTTGTGAACATCAAATTCTTGGCATAGAAAACGTTTGCATTATTTGGTATAACCAAAATATATATATTTATCAATATTAAATATCTTCAGTTAAGCTCAAAGCAGTTGCTTTAAATTACCAGTTACAATTCAATCAGTTGAATGCGTTTACAAAATCCATGCCAATTACAGGACAATCATTGCAGCAGAGTCCTTTTTTGACAGGATTTCAATCATGAAAAAGCAGCTGAATCACCGTCACAATGTCGGGTTTCCTGTTACAATAATTCATTTTCCGATTTCTGTTGTACCAAATGTTGGCTTTTCATTATTTTCTTGTGGCATTTCCACTGAAACTTGCTTTTATTTACCAATTATATGACACTTTGTGGCCATTGGGGGCTCAAATAACCAAAAGCTGGTCAAGTGTTTGCCTGATTTTAGGGCAACTAAATATATAGCAGATGCAGATTGAACTTAATATCATTCCTACATATATATATATATATGTATATATATATATATATATAAAATTTCAATTGAAAATATATTTCAGGCAAGATAAATCTAAATTATTTCGCAGTTAGAAAAATTCTTATTTGTTTTTATGGCCATACATCAAGTTGGCCAAATAAAAATATAAATTTATTATAGAAAAAAGACTCACAAAAAAAAAAATAATAAAAGAAAAAGCAAAAATTATTAATTTTCATTTGCAAAATGCATTTCAGCTATTTTGTTGGAACATCCATTAAAATATAATTTTTTATTATTATCCAAATTAAATCTTATAGTCTAGAATTATTGCTTAGCAGCGAAGCAAAACTGCGACGTAAAATGAATTATTTAAGTATTATAAATAATATCTTAAGTATAACAATTTATTTGAAATACTTTTTGGCCGAATTCGGTTAACCAAAAACAGCATTCAAAGTATTTAACCACATAATAAATGGTCAACAGAATGATACAAACAAAAAATATTGTAATGAAAATTATGACAGCAAAGCTATAAATCAATCTTGGTGGAACCTTTTTAACTGCTGCCAAAGTCACTTAAATCAGAATAAATGTCCTTTTAAAAAGCTTATCTATTTATTGAATGTCTAAGCTCTTGAGTACAATAAATGTCTCATTCAATAGCTGTCTATTCTTACTCTGAGGTTAATTTGTTTAAGTTACTTTTTACTTAGAACTGTTTGAAGCTCTGTTTAAGACCAATTTAGCATTGATCTTCATTTGACTTTTGGCCAGTCAACAAATGGCCGAGAAATGGCTTTTAATGAAGTGACCATTATGTAATTTAACCATTTTGACCATTCAATGCGTAACCATGCGCCAGCAATTGCCTTACTCCTACCTATGGCTAATTAAATAGAAACCAGTCAACATGCAGCTTCCTCTGTGGCACGTGCTTATTATTAGCCAGGGCTTAGACTATTTTCTCTAAAGACATCAGACAACGAATTTCTGCTGTGTCTGATGGTAATAACAACACAGCTGGCAGCTCAGCCTAATGTCTGCTTATTATACTATATACCATATATAAATATATATATATATACATGGATATATATATTTGTATATATATAGTGTTTGGTCAGGGTCAACAATTGACCACCCCATGTGGTGGCAGCTGTCTTACCGTTGGCTCTGCTCAGGGTGCCAATTTATATTTAGTCGCTTTTGAAAGTTGCGTCTGAATTTGTGTGCCAACTGGAAAAGCCACTTCAAAACTCAAGCTGTGTGGAAAACAGCAACAACCATAAACAAACGTAAAGAACCTTTGAGAGCAGCAATCAGTTAGTCACACCCGCTGCGCCCCTTATTTGTTGTTGAATCACAAGTCAGTTGCAAGTGCAACGCGAATTGTCAACTGGCAAACAACAACGAAAACAAAAAAAAAAAAAAATAGAAAGTAAAAGAAAAAACATTTTGACAGGGATAAAGTTTTCACTTGTCCAGTTTAAAAAACAAAACTTTAGAAAAATTACACTAAACCGAACTAGAAATACCCTTGAAAATTACATTGCATGTAACCAAAGCCTACTGTATATACCACTTACATTGTTTTAACAAAGGGTATACCGTTGTCTTCATACTGTTTTGAATACTGTCTTATATAAGTACTGCTTTGTACTTGAAGTCGGCCAAAAACTTTGCTTTTTGCCAAACTTAAGTGAGTTGACGTCAATTTTAAAACAAAAACTTCACCAGCTGCAGCGTCTGGCTAGTTTATGTATAAATCTGCTTAAAATTTACTATCAGCAGCTACCTGCATATTAAGTTGACACTCACTAACAGTAAAATCGGAAAACACTATCTATATAGACAATATTTTATTTATTTAGCAATTGATTCCAATTGTTTTAAATTAAATTACTAAAGAGTTAAAAATGTACTGCATTGATCCGCAATTAAGACTTAAGCAGTTCATAAAGCAGTTCGTTAAGCAGTGCACTGAGCAGTTCCTAAATTCATACAAGACTTGCGTCGATTCAAGCATGTTAAGAAGCGAAGCATACGTTTGGTTATTTATAAAAGATGAAAGATGCTTAGCTCTGTAGGCAAATAAAGCGGGTAACTTGATAATGTGAGCATAAATAGAAATATACATTAACATTTAACGCTCTTGCGTTTTGTCATTATATTAATCTTTAGTCTCTCTCTCTCTCTCTCTCTCTCTCTATCTCTTATACTGTCTAAGATTTTTATAGATAAGAAAATAATACTGAGACAGCGAAGCTCTCACAGCTGCAGATTTATGTTTATTTTCAGTGCAAATTCAGCGGCCTTAGTTCAAACCAAGCCGACTGACAAATAATAGGCAAATATAGTTCCCAGTAGGTTGCTTCAGCTTATCGCAATTTCTGACTGCTCTCTTTCCATGCCAATCAAAAGTTCTTGCAGGTGCTCTGCCTACACATTCAGTATAAGAAGGAATAGCAGGGTGCTCTTCACAGTTGCCGTAAATGTTGATAAGAGTACATTAAGTTTGCTTAGGTACATTTTATATCGTTTCGGTTTATATGGTACATTTTGTTTGAAAATGTTTTGTAAACGAAAAATTGTTCACTGTATTTATTTTAGATTTAGTTATTTATTTATTATAAATTCACAGAGTCCAATAAAAAAATTAACTTGGATTTCAAAAGATTAATTGTATTTTGTTACTTTAATTCAAATTAAAAATGGTACATTCACTGTTACAATATTGTGTTTAAAATGTACCATTTTGTTGCAACATTTGTACCAAATGTGCCAACCATTAGCAGCATGAAGACCCTGTATACTTAATTCTTCTATTCCTTTACACGCCATTCCAAAGCACCGTACGATCTTATGCTATTTGTCAAAAGAGAGCGGCTATTTATTACATTGGCTATCCTTGTCGCATATGCACAAAAACTGTTAGCTTTTCGAGCATTCTGTTCGCCTGTTAATTTTCAAATTTCAGATTTGACTTTTTCATAGAAAATTCAACTCGTTGATGCTTCAATTTTTTTTATAAGCTCATCATTAGCTTGTTAATTATCCCAAACTTCTTTGCTCTTACTAGCAGAAGTCTATGCTATGCTATGTAGAGCTTAAGAGTATACTTTGTACAGAGATCGAATATCCTCTGAAACGCAGCTCTAATTGAGAGAGAGCAGCACAGCAAGTGAAGAGCTTATACAGATAGAAAGTGCGTAGAATGAGAATATATCAGCTTTTGTGCATTTCTGTTCGCCGGGTGCATCACAGAATTAAAATTCGAGCTTTCTGCTAAAATTTTAGGTCGCAACCAAATTGATTTTTTAAAATTTTTTATTTATTTTTTTTCAAGTATATATATTTAATTTATAAATAAGTTTTTCATCTTATTAGTAATTTTATTAATTAAATTTTGTAATTTTTAATTTTTTAAATAAATTAATTGAATATCGTTCCAATGTTAAGTTTAAAATGTACCATTTTGTTACAACAATTGTACCAAATGTGCCAACCATTAGCAGGATAAACACCCTGTATAATAAATTCTGATTTTCCTTTACACGCCATTCCAAAATACCGTACGATCATCTGCCATTTGTTAAAAGAGTGCGGCTGTTTATTACATTGGCTATCCTTGTCGCACATGCACAAAAATTGTTAGCCTTCCGAGCATTCTGTTCGCCTGTTATGTTTCAAATTTTAGATTGGACTTTTTCATAGAAAATTCAACAAATTGAAGCTCAATTTTTTTTTTAAGCTCATCATTAGCTTGTTAATTAACCCAATCTCTTAAAAGTTATTGCTCTAATAAGAATTAGAAATATAATTATTATCAGTTTTAAATAATACTCTTTGTTCTTACTAATAGAAGCTTTGGCAGAGCCTAAGAGTATGTTTTGTGCAAAGAGCGAAAATCCTCTTAAGTGCAGCTCTTAATCGATATTTACAAAAGGTGCGAGGAGCACAGCTAATGTAGATAGAAAGTGCGTAGAATGAGAGAACTGTAGCTTTTGTGTATTTCTGTTCGCCGGGTGCATCACAAAGTTAAAATTCAAGCTTTCTGTTAAAATTTTAAGGGCGCAACCAAATTTTAGTAGTCAAAAAAATGATCGTTAAAATTTTTTTTTTAATTTTTTATTTATTTATTTATTTTTTTTTTTCAAATAAAATAAATTATATAGTTTTTGTCTTTTTATTAGTAGTTTAATTAAATAAATTTTTTAATTTTTAATTTTTGAAATAAAATAATTGAATAATTGTTTTTTCTTTCTACTTAGTAATTTTATTACAAAAAATAAATATATTCTTTATATAAAATCTGATTTCAAAAAGTTATTATCATATTCAGGGTTAGAGAGATAAAAGCTGTATGTGCTGCAGTTAACTGGCATTTTCTAGTCTAGTCCCATAAACCAGGTCACATTCTTATTTAAATTGGAGTACATAAATGTTAACCATGTGTATCATCTATTTACTTATCCTTAGGTCACGTTCGTATCGCGGTGATTCAAATTTTAATGCGCTGCTAACGCCGCTCACCTTTCTGGTCACGTACTTCAATTCGGGCGTCAATCCCCTGTTGTATGCGTTCCTTAGTCGCAATTTTCGTAAGGGCATGAAGGAGCTGCTTATGTGCTCCTGGAAGAAGGGTAAAGGCAAGTCATCCTCCAATTCATCGATGCATCACAAACGTAAGGCGCTTCAGGTGAGATGCTTACAACATTTTTTTTACATATGAATTGCCATAAATTGTACTTAATATGTATGTGTGTGTGCGTGTGTTTGTGTGTATTTTTGCAGACCCATTCGCTACCAACGGACACTACACATATTGGTAACGAGCAGCTATGATGGCCAAACAGCTGGAGAACCCATTTAAGGATCTTCGGTCGTCGTTCATAGAACCCAACGCAGCTCTCCACTAACTTCTAGTCATCGATTCATCATAATCCTAGTAGCTAACTATAAATTCCATTGTGATTCTCTAAGAAGCTCATTGCTCGCATGAATTGGCAATTAAAATATTAATTAAAAAAAATATTCATTATCATGTTGTATTAGCAGTTAAGTAATTCATTTTAAATAGCTGCATAACAGTTACTATAATGATTAACCAAGTTAATAAGTATATATATAATCCTAGCTCGTAATTTATATTGTATTCAAATATTTCTATATATATATATATATATATATATATATATATATATATTATATTAAACGATATCTGTGTCCATGTATTTTGATGTAAGTTCCACCTTAAAGTGATAAAAAAAAATGATTAAAACGATACGAATTGATTAGATAACATTAAATATATAAATATTTGACTAAAAATTAGTTTAAGCCAATATAATTGTATAGAAGAAACAAAATTTTAACTTACCTTGTGCTTCTCTAAACAAAATAAATATTATATTAACAATTTCAATTGCTTCTCTTTCTTATTTTAATTGTCTTCAACTTGGGTTAACGATTCTCTGAAGTATAAATACTGCTAATTTTTAAGCGAGTGAAGCGTATACCTTGAACTGCTCTGTTGCTACTGAACTGCATCCTGGGTACTCGTTAAGTAGTCAATCTATTAATAACTTGGCCAAAACTCTTAGCATAAATCATTGAAGCAGCAAAGTTCGAAGCTAAAACAATTTTAGGAGGCACCCAAAAGCTTATAATGCTAAAATTCAAGTTTAGTTTTTATGCGTTACTAACTATACTTAGATTTACATATACATACACCACTTACAGCCTACCCTTTTGCACTCATTGATCCATGTAATCCCTCACTTTTATGTACATGTAAACAAAATGGGCGCCAATTGAAGCAGTTTCGATGCGTTGCAATTGGTTGCCAAAAGATTATGCCAAATCAGCAGCTTCAGGCTGCATTGCAATTTATTTCTATATAATATATATTTATATATATATTCATATATATAGATAGAAGTAATGTGGATAATATTCGTTGACAAAGTTTTAATGGTTAGCCAAAGGACACGCACTGCTGTGGCTCTGTTGCCAAATTGCAGTGCATAGCATTAAAATGCATTTCAATTGTTGGTCGATGCTGTTGCTGTGCTCAGCATTTTGCATTCTCTAATTTCATTTTTTTCTCTTCTTTATTTTATTTTATTTTTCCTTTTTTTTGGCTCAAGCTCATCATTTGTCATGGTCGAAGTGCAACTCAGCAAATGCTGCACTGCATCCACAAGAGTTTTCCAGTACAAAGAAATCCGAGTTGACTCAATTACCAAACGACTGACATTGGCGCAAATTAAAAAATCAAAAAAAAAATAAAAAAATCTGCAAGAAAACAACGCAAAAAATGTCTATAAAACCACATCTAGCCAAGTCTACCCGACTCAGATATACCCTTAACTTTAATATAACTTACCATAATCTTTATTTAGTATCTCTTTTCATACAACTTGACCTTATATCCTTTATTGTTGAATAGTTCATCAAGCAGTAGTTTCAGTTTAATCTTGTAGTTAGATTTCTATGCCAATAATATACCCGTTATAACACATTAAAAAGTGAGGGCATAAAAATGCAAGAAGGCAAGTACAAAGAAGGCAAAGTACAGAAAAATCTCTTGAATGTGCCGCTTGTTTTGGCCACTACTGGACTCTATAGAGCTTTGTTATGCAAAAAGTTCATCATAAATTGTGTCGAGTGTTGCCCTAAAAATAAAATAAAAGAAAAAGCAAAAGAGTGCAACCTTTGCTTGGCCAGTTGAGCCAACAATTTCTCATAATTAAAACCTACTTGAGAGAGGCAACGGATTGACATAAATCACGTTAACTGCCGGCCAATGGCATACAAGATAGCTTCATATGATTTACGTAACCAACATGCATGTGTGTGATTCTTGTTGTGTGTGTGTGTGTGTGTGTATGCCAAAAAAGGCGTAGACACGCCCTTGCCAAGTCAATGAGTGTACAAAATAAATGCACACAGCCAACTGCATCAATCATACGCACTGTATGCTCAAGCAAGGGCAACATGTGGCAAGTAACATGTTAAGTGTAGCAACCACCCACTCACCTATACAGACAATACACACCACACACACTACCCCAACCACAAAAAACACAAAAAAAATGCAAAAAATTTACAAAAATTCTAGAAATTAAAAAATTCAAGTAACAGGCGAACAGAAAACAACAGCAGCTCGACGAAAAGTTAAAACAAAACTTGAGAGACAAAAATTTATACGCAAACCTGATGAAAAATGTGTGCCCTGTGTGTGTGTGAGTGCGTATGTGGGCTGACGTGTGTGTAATGTGCGTGCGTATATATGTATGTATGTATGTGTATACATGCTACAAATAAACAAAAAGAGAACTTTTAAGAAACCTTAACGAACGAGTAGATACACCAGCTGCTACCCTGTAATCAAATGTAACCAAAAGTTAAGAGCAGCTGGGAGAAATGTTTTGTTTAGTTGAGATCAATAGTAGGATAAGGATATGAATAAATGTTTGTGTATTAAAAATTTGCTAAAGGACATCTCTGCAGATGCAGAAGTTGCTGTTACATGAAACCTACATTAATATACTCCTTTTAGTCATGCTCTTGGGCAAAGGATATAAGGAAGAGCAGACAGTTTTTGGCCTATAAAACTCATGTGAGACTGCTCACACAAGGATAAAGTATATGCTATTCAGTCTTGTTGAGATTGGCAAGCAGCAAGGACAGACAGCAATCTCAACAACATAAAAAAAGGATACTTGCAAATGAAAAATTGATGAACAAATATTTCTTCTATGGTTATTTTTGACTTTGGTTTATCAAACCAGTTTCTGCTTTGCCTTTAAAATACACTCATATTCTATATATATACATATATATATATATATGTGTGTGTGTGTAGTTTTTTGAACTAATTAAATAGCCAGCAAAGCTATAATCCTTAAGCAAGGACATAGCACAGCTGTTGCATGCTGTCAACTCTTTTATAATGATGACGCTATGAGTTTTTAATTAAAATGTCAGTGGCGGAGCTTATGAAAACAAGCTACTTGCAGTTTAAATATATTAAAAGGAAGTAAGAGAAAGTATCAAGAGGCAATATAATGTGCAAGGAAAAAGAGAGGTAAGCCAGTAAAACAAAAGTTTCAATACAAAGAGCTAAAAATTAAAATTAATTTGTTTTGAGGTACATTCACCCTTACGCCTCGCACTTTCTCTCATCTTCACCTTCGCCAACAAGGATTAAAAATCATTCAAGAGAAAAATCGCGCCAGTAAAGAAAGTCAATTGCTGCAATGTTCATAACTGCTAACTGCCATACATAACTGGCTTGTGAGCGTATCTCTGGCCAGTAGCTGTATACCTAAGCCGATTAGTTGTGTAAAAACATAGAAAAGCAAAACTCGATTCAATCGAAACAAGCTCAAAAAAAAGGAAAACTTATACACAAATTTACCTAACGGATTATGGCAATTAGTTGAACGAGTTACAAAACTAGCTAAGCTCGGTTTTAGCTCTTCTCGTGTGCCTGTTACGTGGGCATCACACAACATATGATATACATATATATATAAATATATATACACACACACAAATATATATATGCATGTAAAACTTTGAAAAATATTTATTTTTAGCCTTTTAAGTAGCTTAAGGTGTTTAACTTCACACAATTTCCAACGAATAGTTAAAATTTCTATGCAAAAGTTTTGTTGTGTTAATTTTAGCGTCCTTAACAAGAATATTTGAAAATTATTTTTAATTAAAAACTATACTAAATTATCACAAGTATTCTAATTTTCTGTCAACTTAAAGCATTACTATCTTCACTATTAAAACTGGTTATTAAATATTGTCTTGCTTTTATCCTTTGTAAGAAGGCAAAGTTTCATTTGCTCTACCAACTCTTACTCTCTCTGTGTATTCTTTGTGGCAATCGATTATCTTTTGTTGGCTTTTAAAAATATAAAAATATAAGTGCAGCATAGTAACAGGCGCACAAACCTTGAAAGCAACAAGACTTTCACTAGAGTCAAGAATTTTACACACTTTTCTCTTAAATGTTTTACATACACACATTTTGCATACTTCTATAAACATTGTTGGGAAGTTTCATATTATGCAAATATCAAACGTCATGCACACACACACACACATACACATTTATATTATACATATACATACATAAAATGACTTGAAGTTATCTTCAGTGCTACATTCAATGCAGCTGCAACTGCAACAGCAATTGCAACTGCAGCTGCACCTTTTATGAGCTGGTTGCCTGGCACATGGCCAAAGCCAAAAAAATGTTAAATTCGACTTATAAACTGCTTAAGTTATTATATAGCAAAATTCAGCCGACTGGCAGCCACAGTCTGTTTAGCATTTCCGTTTCCGTTCTATACACACACACACACACACACACACTCAGAGACATACATGCAGCTGTGCAACTGACCAGTTCCATTTCCATTCATATCCGCTGCCATTTCTAGCTACAGTTCATGCATTCTTAATGAGCCTTTCGCAATGCAATTGGTAGGTGAATCAAAATTATTTCCTTTTTTTGTTGTTTCTTAAAGTTAAACACTGCCAGGATACGCTTAAGTCCTTAACAAATTTTGTGCAAACCAAAAATAAAACACAGTCTCTGCAACAAGCACAAAAACCCTTTAAGAACTCCTTCGACTTCAGTCAAGACTCTCAGCTGAGTTATTATTTTAGGCTACACAAAATTGGATTTTATTGGCAATTTGTTTACTTTTAATTCAAAGAGAGAGAGTGTGTGTGAGAGAGCAAAAACCAGCGACCTTTCTTTATAAATTAGTTGCTTGAGACAACGCAGCAAAAAAGGTTCAAATACCCTCCAAAAAAAGGGTCACTAATGGCCAACAAAATCTTGATAATGTGTAATGTAATTTGAGTGGTTGTCTGTCTGATTAAAAGACAAGCAAAAGAAAAGATTCAGTGGTAGGTTGTATAGACTGGCAATATACCCTGTAGATATGCCAAAATATTACCCATATATCCTTGCATATATACCCCGTTAGGGTACATGCAAACAACAAAGCTTATTGACTACACTTCCAATTTCAGCTCACTTGATCCTTGTACACTTTCCTTTGATATGCCGAAGGACGCCTGCAAAGGGTATATTAGAGTTATGCAAAGGTGCATCAGACATATATATGTATATATATTATTTATCAATATGAAGAGCTAAGTTAATCATAACATGTCGGAGGATCAAGGAACCCAACAACCTTCAAAAGAGATGTTTATTTGGGTAAGGGATATGAATATTTAAGATGTGGGCGTTCAGGGGTATCATATAGTCGGAAGGAGCACTTTTAGTTGTACTCTTTCGACCTGCCTCACGTAAGCTCATTTATATAGCAAAAGGGGATTGGTTAACAGGATGTACATTGAATGATTGGATGTGTGAAGAGGCAACAGTTGATGCAAATTGCGTATACGCCGCGTAAATCATTCAACTTAAGCTGGTTTTGCTGGATGGCGTTCAATAATGCGCCATTTAAATACAAATTGCGTGCAAGGGAAGGGGTGAAGGTTGAAGGTTTAAAGCTGAAGGCATTAATTGCAGCCTATTTATATGGATGGTTGGCGTTAGTTTGTTTTCTGTTGCATAAATTGCATTAAACGTAATTAAATGCACGTTGCATTTCAATTCGCCTTAAACACTTTTTCCCCTCGGATAACTTTATACAGATAAAAGGACACATGAATTTAATATGTGTGTGTATGTGTTATATTATTATTATTAATTCTATTACAAATATCTTTTGGTTTCTAAGTTTAAATTATTTTGTCTGTTTGTGTCTGTGTCTGTGCGTGTTTGTGTGAATAATCTTAGACTTAGTTTAACTTTAGTTACGCGACTAAAGCCTTAAGCTATAGACTCATTTGTGTTTTGATTCTCGCTTCAATTCCCTTGAAATAACTTTTGTTTTTCTTCTGAATTTCAAGTGTGCAGCGAGCTCATCTCTCTGTTCTCTCTTCTCTTGTCCTCTGTGCTCTCTTAACTATTTACAGTTAACTTAGTTTCTATGCTGTTATATGTCTAGTAACCCTAACCTAGAAATGCATCTTTGGTCCAAACGGTATTCGTTTTTTATTTTCTTTTTGGGGATCTTCGTGTTTCTGTCTGTCCCTTTCATCGGGCCCTGACTAGCGCCTACAAATAGACAAAATGTCCCAATCCCTTTGCTGGATTATTGTTAACTGCTTCCGCTGTCAGTTTCCCCGTTGCCACTGTGGATGCCATGGCTGCTATCGTCGTTGTTGTTGCTGTTGTTTTGGCATTGCCATTTACATCCAGCTTCTTGTTGCAGCTACTGTTGGTGTTGCTGTTGCAATCAACCTCTGCCACAGGCAGTAGGCGAGTGTAGATGCCGGAAGGCGCATAACGTGCATTCATATGTATGTCCAGTAGTTTCTTATCCTTGCCCAAAGAGGAGAAGGAGTGGGATGCCGTGCGTATCTCGCGTATGTTGTACACCGGACTGTAAGCACGTGTGGGTGGAGATGCAGCATGTGTAGAGCTGTGAGAGACATTGGAGGTGGCTGCAGGCGTAGGTGTGGGTCTGGGTTGAAAGAAGTCGCGACGCAAGGCACATTCAGTGGAATTGTCTGAGGAACCGGAGCTGCTGGCGCACTCATCATCCTCAGCATCCTCACTGCTGCTGCAGCTACGCAGATCCTCAGACAATGAGAGTTCCGACTCCAATGATAATTCCAGCAGGCTGGCGGCATCCGCATCCTCAACAGCGGCAACGGAAACAACTGTCGAGTCGTTTGAGTCGTAACTCTGATTGATAGCTTCATTAAGATTGGCCAACAGCTGACGACGACGCGCGTAGTTGGGCGTGCGGCGCACCAGAAAGTGGCAGCTTTCGCCACGCCTCAGACGTTCCGCCTGGGCGCGCAGCGGCAGATCATCAGCATGCAACTTACGCTGGCATTCCTGACCCGGACACACCTCATACAATGAGAAGTTCTCTACTGGCTCCAGTGAATTATAGCAGCCCAGCAGCAATTGCAGCAACTCATCGCAGTTAGTCTCCTCGCTGATCACCAGCGACTTATACTGCGAGGTTGGTTGCAAGGCCGAGGTGTGCACCCGTATCAGTCCACCCGGTTTTAATTGCAAACAAAAACGCGACTCACCCTTGGGATGGCAGGCTTGCATTATGGCCGGACGTGTGTCCTCATCCAGCACCAGAATGGTCTTAACACCTACCCGACGCACAGCTACCTCCATGGAAAGATAAAAGAGACGTGGATCCCGATGACGCATTTTCAAGCTGTCGACAGAATAATGAATTGATTAAATAAGGCTAACACAGAGCAATAGTTAACTACACTTACCGTCTTAACAGCTGTGCAATGACCTCCTTGCTAGTGGTGTCCCACTGTATGCCCAGCGTTTTGTATTCAATGTCAATCTTCAAGCAGTTGGTGTAGACTTTGATAGTTGTCTATGAATTTAAAGATAGAGAATAAGTATTCATTGGACGAAGTTAAGGGCAAGTGCTGTGTACTTTACCTGTGGCAACTGCTCATTGAGACTGGAGTAGCTGGAGGCACGTGAGGGTGTTCTTTGCATATCTGTAGGCGGTTCTGGACTGCCGCACATAGAACTGGCGCAGGATGAGACATTGCTCGATGAACGCAAAGAAAGCGAATCCGAACGATTGCGTAACGGAGAGATTTGTACGTGTTTTAGCATCTGTAATAAGAGAAGAGAATAAAGATTAATATTGCAACTATATTATAGTATAAGAATACATTATTTGAAGATTTTTAAGCCGATAAATATCAATGCCAGACATCACATAATATATATAATGTCTTTTAAGTTTATAATATGGCAGTTTCCATAGCCAGCGATGCGGCACTTAAACAGCCACTTGGCAACGCTGTCTCGCTGACCCCTATAGTCGAGTGATTCTTTGCAACATTTGCTGCTAATTGCAGGGCAAGCATAGATGGCGGGGCAACAGGGTAGGATGGAGGGTAAGAACAACAAGCACGGCTGCCCAGTCATCCATGCCTGCCAGCACCCGAAACCCATATGGAACGCTGTCGCACCGCTTGCATTGCTTCAGTGCTCGGCTGAATACTGTGCCAGTTCGTCGTGGTTCAGTTGCTGCTCCACTTGGAGCAAACTCAAACTGTCGACCAGAGTTAGAGGCAGGCAACAGGCTTGGGCTCAACTCAGTTTTGCCATTCTAATTAATCGTGTGAAAGACGCGGAATCATTTTTCGCTTTAATATATCATTTTTTGCCTTTTTTATAGTTTGAATATTTTAATTAATGTTGCAGAGACAGAGTTCTATACCCTGTGCCCCACTGTTGCATGCTGCATGCTGCATGCAATGCCTGGAAGTTCCTTATTAATGCAAATAATTGAGCGAAAATATATACATACATAAATTTGCCATATGCCTTGCTAACGTTGCAGCAATTAGCAACTCAAAACGCCCACACACACACACACACACACACCGAGAGAGTGTGAGAGGAACAGAAAGAGAGTGAGAGAAATGGTAGAGTTAGAGTTTTTGGAGTACAGCTAACCGGATGTTGCAACAACTTCCGCTTAAAGCAAACGCTTTATAATGCGGCACGCCTCAAACCGTATACCGCATATGGTTTATGGAGCCAGTGGCAAAGCATTCAATCAGCTGTCAGCCAGCACCATCAGCATCAGCATCAACATCAACATCAACAACGGCAGCGGCAGCGGCAGCAAATTTCCCTCTTGATATAGGTGAGCAGCCGTTTGAGCTCTAGGAGTGAGTACTAGGCTTTACTCTATGCTGTCCTAGCACCGCTTTGCCCTCCCCCCGTCTATATGCTTGCATGCGGCCTGCCTGCCCCATTTTGCTTTCATGGCTCATTGTCAACGCGATGCGACATTTCGCGTTCCATGACGTGCCCAGCCGTGCCCTTTTATTAATTTCAATACATCACCAATTCAGGCACCCGCACATACATACACACGCACACACATACACACACAGACACATACACGAACGTACTCGTTGAGCTGAGGGCTCTTCAGCGAGTGGATCTTTCCCCTGTCGGTTGTGCTGCCAACACGTTGCATGCTTCATTGCGGCAGCATTTGTCAAGCAGCACCGATTTTCAACCCTATGACAGTAGGTAGCAATTCTTCTGAAATGTGCTGAATATCTCATAGCAAGGGAAGGGTGGGGCCATTGCGCCCACACACATACTTTTTTCCTCTCAATATTTTACCCAATTCACTGGCAACGCTTGAATAAGCCGGATGTGGCAACTTCATTAACGATTAACGTTTGGGGGCAAAGCTGCAGTAACAGTTTCAGCAGCAACTCTACAGTAAATTGAACTATGATTGAGCTGCAGAGTGGCAGCAAAACAGAAGCAGATAGGGATAAGCGATACGGGAGAGAAGAGTGTGGCCAAGCGAGTTGAAACAAGCCAAATTGATGTGCAAATCAAATAAATTAATTTTTCTCAAAAAAAAAAAACAAATAATAAAATCAAGTCGCCCCAAAAAAACGAAGAAGCAACAAGCAAAAGGCAAATGTGGAAATGCAGCAGGGAGAGCAGACAACAAGGCGAAAAAGATAGAGAAACAGAAAGAGGAAAAAAAAGAAGAAAAAAATATCGTTAAAAATGAAATTGAATTAGAAAAATCGCATAAAATTTTAAGGCACAAACGTGGCTGGACATAAAAGTGCACAAATTTAAAGAGAGAGAGAGAGACAGAGACAGAAACAGAGAGGTAGACCATATACAGAAGGAGAAAGATATATACTAGATATATAGTAAAGAAAGAGAGCACAAGTGAGAGAGAATTGATTACAATTATAGATATCAAGCAGAGATAGAATAGAAATAAATGTTAAATAAAAGTATCATCTCATTGAATCCTGAATGATGTTTAAGGACCAGTCTGGCAGAGATTGGGATAATATTATATAACTTTTCCAATTATGTCATCGAAAGATATGGCTAGTAGTTGTACCTTTCGTAACGTGTTGCAAGTGTTGCAAAGTCGCATAAATCCCGCTAAAAATTGGAGATGAGCAGAAGTAGAAGCAGCAGGCAATACACGAAAAGAGACAAGTTACAACTGTTGCCCAGTATGTGGCATGAAGGAGAAGCAGATGAACTTAGCAATTGCTGCGGAACAGTGCAAAAAGTAATAAAAGCAGCTTACAGAGATTCTCCGAGTGTTTCGGACATAAAACGAGACGAGGTCGATGATGTTTGTAGGAACTTGTGAGGAATGTTTTAATTTCAAGTTTCTTTGTTTTTTGTTGTGCCTTTTTTGTTGTTTTTTTTGATTTTGTTTTTTTGGTACGCAACGTTGAGATTTAGTGACAAAAAAAAAGTCCTTGAACTTGGTATTGGTATTGGTATCTGTAAATCAAAGAGTGATTCCTACTCGACGCTATGTCAAAAGTGTCGCCGGGCATCCGACTGACATCCTTTATCATTTTCGCACTTTGCAGGCAATGTCAACGCATTATTGATTAAATTATCAGAAGTTCAGTCCAGTAGCAGAAACTGAAGTAGAAACAGAAACAGAATCAAAATCAAAAACAGAATCAAAAGCATAAAGAGAAGCAGCAGCAGAACTCAAGCATAGAAAGAATGAAAGCTGCAGCAGCTAAATATTTTCATGGTTAGCAGACCAGAAAAAGGACCTTGTGTCCAAAAAAAAAGGGTTACAAAAAGTGAACACAAAAACAAAAATAAATATAAATAAATACCCTACCTTTTCAGGCATTGAGCAATGCATCAAAGCAACGCTTTGACTTCGACTTTATTTCAAGATTATTTTCTTTTTTTTGTTCCCATTTTTTTGAGCTATATATAAATTTATTTTGCAACACAACAATAAGAAAAGTCTAAAGTCTAACTGAATCTTATCAGACTTAACACTTGCTGATTGGGTTTAGTCTGATAAGATTTAGCTGACAATACACTTTGTGGCTTTATTATTTATTCAAGCAGCTCTCTTCCAGGATGCCTCAACGCTAATGACATACTGACAAAGGCCTTTGCCACTTCGATTTTCATTTGTTTGCAGGCCACATTTTGTTGCACGTAAATGAAAAATGACAGATACAAATGGAAAACAGTAGCAATTTCATAGATGGGTATAAGTACTATACGAATCAAAGCCAAATAAGAAAGGTTAAACGATTGACTTAGCCCTGAGCTGAAAGCAAATATATCCACATTTTTTTCCACATAAAAACTCAATTACTTATGCTTATTTAGACTTATTTTAATGAAGTTTTTAGAAATTATGCAGAAAATATTTTATTAAAATAAATATATATATATATAATAAATATTATTTTAAAATTATGCCAGAGAAAAAAAGGTCTTCAAAATTGCTGTTATTTTTTTTAGGTAATAAAATTTGTTTACTGTTTACGTAAGATACCCATTAATCCAATTTGAAGTTCTATAGAATATTTGCAGTTAAAAGTTTTAATTTCAAAAACCAAAAACCAAAAACCAAAACCAAAACTTAAGCAAATTCATGACCCGTTTAACTTTGCGGTTAATCTATAAAAGACCTTCTTTTGGGTAAGTTTCAAATGGCCTAAAAAAAAAATATATATATATATATATAGAGAGACTTGCGCATAAATTAAGCATAAAGCAAAACATCAAAAATCACTCAACTAAGAATGCAAAGTAAATGAAAAATTAACGAAAAACAAATAAAAAATATATATATAAAAAATATTTTGCAATGCTTCGCCGAACATTTGGGCAAAAAATTGTCTAGAACAATGAATATTCAGTACAAGTACAACAAAACTGTAGAAATATCATTAATCAGCGTTGAATGAATGAGCTGCTCATTAGAAGCGATTAAAATTTAACAAACAGTTAACTAAATAGCCAAATGAAAACAATTATTAAATTAATAAACAAATTATAACGAAGTAGAAACAAAAATAAATGCACTCCAAAAAAGAAAAACAATGGTTTGACTTTTTGTGGTGGATTTACCTTGCGCAGTTAATAAAAAAATTAAAAATAAAAAATGAAATAATAAAAAAAAAAAATAGATTTTAAAATATGCGACACGTTGACGAATGTTGTTTTAATATTCCATTTCAGTTCATTTCATTTAATTTAAATATACAAACAAATTGCCAACGGAAGTGGCAGCAGTTGGCATTTAAATGGAAATATGAAATTGCAAATGGAAATGGAAATGGAAACTGCATTTATTCGATTTAAAGACTGAAAATTTGTAGTTGGTCTTTTTTATGTCTTTATTTAAATTATTCACATTTAAATTATAAATATATAAATAAGCACATGTTAATAAATATATATATATATTTATGTGAACTTATGTGCAGCGAAAACACTTGTAAAATACAATTTGCAGTTAATATTATTTTTAATTAAAGCTGTTTATTTTAATGCAAGTATTTATTATGCTCAGAACAAAACCAAGTTTATTAAAGTAAAGTAAATTAAATCTACATATTATTTTAATTCGAATATGAAATACACTTTAAATTCAAGTTTGTATAACATAAGGAATATTTGTCAAACTAAAATCCGCTCTAAATATAAATATAAATAGCTATAAAATGTGACAGCAAATCTTCATTTATTTCTGTATATTTCATGCTGTTCAGGTATATATAATTTTGTTATATACCCCATGTTGTAAGTGTATTTGCATTTGCATAACAAATAAGCAAAAGAGTTGCAAAATGTTTCAAGTGTAAAGCAAAAAGAACAAAGATAAAACTGACTAACTAATATTTACTCGCATAATGCAATGATTAAGAGTGCTATTTATTTATTTATTCTTTCTACTTTTTGCTCTTACTTTTATGGTATATTAGTATTTTGTTTTTTATAGTATTTTCTATGGTTTTATTTTGAGTCAAACAATTTGTTGGCATTTGAATACTTTGTAAGCCGCTTAGGCAATACTTTTGCCGCGGCTGCCGCATTTGGTAAAAATTTCGTACGCAATTAAAATGTATATAGAAAAAAGAGTGTAGTCTAGTGTGGGGCGCAAAGCCGTGAGGCAAAAAGAAAAAGCGAAATGGTTGAATCAACTTTAGCTGTTGAACCGCAACGAAAAATTAAATATGTATTTACCCCTAATAACTTTTTTTTCTTTGTGCTTTTTGTCAAGTTTATTTTCAACAGGAATTGGCTTAAATGCAAAAGGCGTTAAACTCTGCCACTGTTCATTTCTATATATTTATATATATATATAAGTATTTGACCCAAAATTCCAAAAAGGGTTTCCTTACTACCACAGGTTACGCACAATGTACACCCCTAAACTGCCTTTTAATTGGTATAGAAGAAAGTAACTGGCCTCTGGCTGAGGTTGAGAATTTGTTGTAATTTTTTTGCTTGAAGCAAAACGCGTTTTGCTTTATGCAAACTGAAAAGGCATTAAGGACACACGGCATTAGGCATTGTTTAATATGCAGTGTGAACTGTAAATGGTAACCCTGGCTGCATGGAAATGGGCAGCAGAGTTGCTCATTAAAATGCTATGGTTTCCATAGACAAACCAAAGCTTACCCAAGATGTTCCACTAAGTGCTTGTATTATACGGAACAGTAGTTCACTTGCACAAGAAACAGCTAAGCAGGTTTTAAATTTCGGTTGGGGTATGCACAGCCAAAAGATGCCCTACTACTACCCAATAATGTTTTGCTATTCCACAAGAACCACTTGAGGTGATTAGATATCTAGCAGTGGTTAGAGATTGTTTGAGTGTGGCTTACCCCTTAACCCATAAAGAATGTTTATAGGGTATTTATAAAGTGCTGAGAGTAAGGTTTACTCACAAGTGGCAAGGCAAGCGTTAACCACGTTAAGAGTGGCGTTAACCAAAAGCAAAAGCTTAACAAAAGCTGCCAAAGAAAGTGCTAAGAAACTGACAGAGAAATGTAGAAGAAGGAAACAATAAAGTTGCTTTAAAGAGAGTTACAAATTAAAGTCGCCACGTGTGTTTCATATCTGTAAAATGACAAGAATTCTACTTGCAACAATCTCTATTATTATCTACCAACATTATGCTGTAGTTATAACCAAATCATATTATGAACAACATGCTGTGGCTCATACAACTACCACAACTTTAATCTTCTGGCCGTCATTATGTAAAATAAAAAGAAAGTGGATTAACATTAAACTCCAAACACCACCGCCCACCGCCCACCAGTTCATAAAGACACCCATTTTATGTGGCCTACCACAGAAATGAAAATTACTTTATATACCTATGCCCATAGGGATTGAAGAGGTTGTAGACTACAGCTTAAACGCAAAACCTAAAAGAATAGAGTTTTCGGCAAAAGTTGTGTGAGATCCCGAGAGAGTTTTCAGCTGCTAAATAATACTTTAAAAGGTTTTCCATCTTTAATGTTAATTAATATTATGGAAAGGATAATTTTGTGAAATTTACATAAAGTACGGGTATTACATAGTCGAGTTGATGCAGACTACTGCTGCTGCTGCGGCTGTGTAAAAGCTCATCATGCATACGCAGCGTGGGACATTGGAAATTTTATCATATACGAGCGTAAAGTGTGCGCTAAAATGCAGCAGCAGCCGCAACAACAGCAATAGCATTAACGAATTCTTTATGGAAAGTACAGGAGGGGAGGTAGTGTAGGGTCGTGGCATCAGGTGTTGTCAGCATGTTGCTAGTTGCTGCTGTTGTAGGTGTCAAAATTGCATAAGTGGCACCTTGTGTTCCACATAACCCGAAGCAGAAACCAGCAGTAAATGAGTAGCAATAGCGGTTATGTACAGGGTTAACTGAAGTGGCATTAAATAGGTTTAAAGTGTATCAGATTATTCGGTTAGGCAGCAAAAGTATTAATCAGAGTTGCCACATCATCAACATATATATATAAAATATCATTTGTCCTTTGAATTGCAGTTACATTTTGCGTTTTTGTGACGCTGCGTGTGGCCTTAATAACATGAATACATTGGTAAGGGTTTGATGGCGGAAGGATGTTATATAAGGGCGTGGCAGTTAGTATATCGCGTGGGTGTATAAAGGTTGTGTAAGATGAGGGCCAGCGGCTGGCACATGTCATGTGTGATGGCAGCACAAATAAATTGCAATTATTTAGAGCATGCTTTTAGGCGTGTGCACATCGCCACGATTGCTTTTCCCCCGGGTGAATGTCAGTTTCAAATTTTGTGGTCAACAAATGGCAATGGCTTTTTGTTATTGTACTTGTTGTCATTCTGCCATGCATGTATGTATGCATATATGCATGTGTATGCATGTGTGTGTGGGTGTGTGTGTGTATATCATTTATGCATTTTGTCACCTAATCATTTGCATATTTTGCGGTATTTCATGTACATTAGTATTGGTTTAGTTAGTTGATGAAAGAAAACTTTTTAAATGCATTTTGATAACAGACTTTCCCAAATTACAATTTTCACTGCATAATAACTAGTTTGCGATGCAATTTTCATTTACAGCTTTAATGCTTTAATGCGAAACAGCTGTTCATCTTTCTATAGAGCACATGATATCCTTGCCTAAGGATATGGGGTAATGTTGCCAACTCTGATTTCAATTTAAAACCATAATACGAGCAAAATAGAAGAAAGCAAAACGAAAGAAAAAAAAAGAGAAAGAGCAAGAGAAAGGGAAAGGGAAAGGAAACGCAATGCAAATACAAATAATGAAATAACAGCACACAAATTCAACACAATTTTCATCATTTGTGCGCTGCTATTGCTGCTGCTGCTGGTGGTACTGTGGCTAAAGCAAACATAGCCACGCCCCCAAGTGTTTAATGGCAGGGCGGCAGGCAGTGGTGGCTGCTAGAGTACGCCCACTTTTGGCTGGCAGCAACCATAAATTGCATATTTTAAAAGTGCCGTAAATTTTGCGTAGGTGCGAGGGCCAACTATGAAATTGAATCGAATGCAGCAGCAGCAAACATACCCATACCAATACACACACACACACACTCACACACTCACACACACAAACACAGATACATTGAAGCTTACTCCAATTTGCCATACTGCATACTTTAGGGAGGCGCAAAGTTTTTGGCAGCGCTCGTAAATTCAAAGTCAAGTCTTGCAACACATGTTTGTGCGACATGATGTAGCTGTGGAAGGTGAACAGGGTAATGCAGGGTTAGGAGTGATGCTGGCCTGATTGGGAAGCGTGAACTTTTGGCTTATATTTATATATTTAGATCTTTCGTTAATATAATTGCATATAATTTAAAGACGTGCGAGTAGCAAAGTTGTTCCGGATACGAATATCAGCTGCAATTGAGGCACGCACTTAAAGTATCTATAAGATGTCATGCCTCGCAGCAGCTAATGGCGACTGAGACATAGATATTAAGTACATCCTTTGGCGGAGCACACAACGACAACAACAACAACAACAACACGAAACAAAACAGGAAGTCAAATTGGATAAAATCACTTCCTATGAGAAACTCATTATGCAGACACACAGCGTGTGTGTGCGTGAGAGAGAGCATAAAGTATAGACAGAGATATAGACAATGACACTAGAAGTAGTAGATACTAGATATTTACTTTTAAGATACACCGTTTGATAAGCATTGAGGCAGCGAGTCAGCGAGTCAGCGAGGCAGCGAGTTGGCAAGGCAACCGACAATTTCTAGTCACTTCCGTTGGCAACTTGTTGCAAGTGGAGACCAAAAACATGTTTACTAAGGAATTTGCCTGCTGCATAAATTCTTTCAATATGATTTATACCACCTCGAACTGCTCATTTAACTGAACTGAACTGAACTGAACTGAAGTAAGCTGGGGGATTTCTGTAGCGCCCATGTCACAAAACTGGTTCGAATTGCATTCTGCATTCGGCATCCGGTGGCACGTTCAACTCGAAAAGCAGAAGGAAGCAAAAAAAAAGTAAGAAATCATAAAAAAAAAACGCTAACAGGCGTGTTGCAAGTGTTTAAGCATTTAAATTGTCTACTGTTGTCTACATTTTATTACAACAACAACAACAACAACGATAGGGAGAGACTAGAAGAAACTGTTCTCTCTTCTGTCTTCCTGGGAGTTATGCATTGGGGCGTAACTTTTTGGTATTTGGTATGCCAAACACAAGTTACATAACAATCAGCGTCAGCTAAACATAGTTTTCAAGTCTTGAACTACGTATACCTTCCACACACACACACACCATAAACACACACACATTGATTACACCCTCTGTGCAAATTGATGTGCCACACTCGTATCTCATGCAGTGCAGACGCTCTACAATCTACCAAATCACTCATAGTATATGTTCCCCCCTTGCCCATAAAGACACCACACCCACATTTGCTGCTCCCCGCTTAAACTTTATCCATTTTCACATCTGCAACCCCAAAAAAATAGGGAATTGGACATGTTTTTTGGGTGCCCATTTGGGTTCCAGACATGGGTCGCATGTGCCTTAAAGTAGTTTGTTAATAAGTTTTCCTCACTCGAACGGATATGGCGCCTTGTTAGACCTGGCCACACCTAGGCATTACCATGGGTCAGAGGGGAGCTCAATTACATATGGGTTCGGGAAATAAAATATATATATAAATGTGTGTGTGTGTGTGTATGTGTGGCACATTACCTTTTCTTTGTTTCTGCTCTTCTGTATCTATTATTTTTCTATACTTTTCTTTTTGGGTGTGTGCATGGTTGACAGGAAATGTAAGTATTAATGGAAAAGGGAAATTCAATTACTACATGCCAAATGGGAAGCTAACAAAATAACAAGACAACTGGAAACTGTAAAAATATTTATAAAGAATAAAATAACTGTTTAAAAATAGAGAGGAAAAAGAAAAACGAGATATAACAAAGGGAAGTAAAGGAAAGCTGCAAGTTCTTAGACTGTCCTCCATTGAATACTTATCCTTGTCGCATTTTAAGCGTAGGACATTGTCCTTTACGTTCTATTTGCTGTCAAATTATTTGCTCTGGAATTTAAGACTATTAAAAATGAAAGGACAACAGATTCGGGCGCCGTCGCATTACGCAAAACAAGTTTTAAAATACATTAAAAAAAAACACTGCGAGAAATTTATGCAAAAAAGAAATGAAATAAAAATAGAAATTGCCACAAAAATAAAATGAACTACACAAAAAAAAAAACACACACACATACTTTGTTTATATAAAGCTGTAGTTTTCATACTAATTTCTCTCAGTGTACATGCCAATGCCAGTCGGTACAGCGGCGGCGTGCGCACAAAATCAACAAAGGGCCTACAAAGACAAACCTCAGCTCTGAAAAGGTAAACAAAGGCCGCCAAAGGGACGCGAACACGCAGCAGCAGGCGATAGTGTAAAAAGGAGGAGAAGCAGAACTGGGACAGGGATAGGGATAGAGATAGAGAGGCTGGAGCAGGCAATGGGGAGCTGCGAGGTACAAGATACGAGAGTATGAGTTTAAGTTTGAGTTTGAGTCCCGCCATCTACTGGCTATTAATTTTTATTTGTCTTGTCATTTAAAGAATTCCACACACACACACAAACACAACACACTCATACACATACATATACTATGTATACACATACTATGTAAGCTGCCACAGCCTGTTGCTAAGCGAGCTCAAATTACCTTATAAATAGTTAGTTCGTTGTGTAGTTAAAGTCGACTGACGACTGCCGATTGCCGACCTGCGGATGCGATGACAAGATATCAAGTTTGAGAAGCTTACCTGAAAAGATAGAAAGAGAGAGAGAGAGAGAGAGAAATATAGTAAGAATGAGACTAATTGTAGTTTAAGGTAACAACAACAACACAATTATACATAAGAATGTTAAAACTTATGCGCAAAAAATAATACATAGAAACAAAGTTCAACTTTAATATCAGATTAGAAGAGCACAAAAGATACTATATATGGCATATAGTAAGACATAAACAGGTATAATTATATATAATATAGGGTTAAACCGGTAGTTTATAATATACCAAGAAACTTATATAACAACAACTGTATTATTATAAAATTATTGTTAATTGTTTTTGACAGTTTTTCGGTGCTTCAAAACAAATTCTTAACATAAAAATAAATTTAAATTTATTTCGAATTTAATTATTTTATTATAAGTTGCTAAAAATATAACGCATTAAATTAAATAATTATATAATTTTATAATATTTTTTAATAATTTATTTTAGTTCATATTGATTTCCATTTATCATAACTAGTTTTAACTGGAATTTTCTATTGCTCTCAAGTGGTAATCAATTTCATTATCTCTGGTTATCCTTTTGTGCATTTCCCACCCACCCACAGTGAGAAATGAGAATGCAACTGTTTTAGTTTCCCATGCTTGTGTTGGCCACGCGACAGCTGCCGCGAAGCAGAAATATGAAAAACCATATGGGAAAATGTGCCAAAAACAAAAGGAACAATAACAACAGTAAACATGCACTCACAGACAGAGAGACACACGCACAATGTCTCTACACACACATATGCTACCAGCTTTCAGCTCAGAGTTGCAAGTTCTCAGAGATAAGTTGCTGTTGTTGTTGCTGTAGAGATGCACTTGATATACAGCAGCAGCAGCAGCAGCAGCAGCAGCATCAGTGGCAGTGGCAGCTGACTTGCAGTCCTTGCCCATATCCATAGACTGTGGGAATTTCGCTATGAGAAATCCGAGTCGAACTGGAAAGCAGCTGTTGATGCTACAGCTACTACAGCTACTGCTGCACATGCTGTGATCTAAGGCTATGAGGTGGCAGGTAGCTGATGTTCGTTTTAGCAGAGGAAATGTGCGTGAACAACATGTGGAAATGTGCATAGTATATGGGAAATGCTTCTAGATATAAATGTGAATGTGATTATGATGTGAAAATGGAAATGGAAATGGAAATGGAAATGGGAAATGAGAAATGTTTTAAACATCATTTCGTTGTATGTTGATGATCAAAAAGTGAGCAAGAAATCAAAGTCAATGCCAGCCAATGAAGCAATTTGGAGCATTTCCCGAAATCTTCAAATGCATTTTTACATTTTTAATTTTCCTGCTGTGTTTTTGTAGTATCAAATGTGGTTTCCGGTAAAAATTTCATTGGATTTTCCTGTTTTTGGTATATTTTTGGGAACGGATGTTGGAGCAGCGGCACTTTCGATTAGTTCAGAGGTCAGCTGCTATGACTATGAGCGCTAACAAGATCTGTAACAAGACTAAGTCGTTAAAGGTACCTTTTGTTCCATGTGGAACAATGTCCAGTGGAACGCCTACAATTAGGGAAAACACAGCAGCAACTATAACGGGTGTATCGTAGGTGTTATGCCATATTGTTAGGTGTGAAAAGAGTTCTTTTCCACTTCTTTCTCTTCGTTATTGCTTTTGCTTTTGCCTTAGTTTTTATCTTTCCAGGTAGTACGACACAGCTCTTGGTGTCAGCGCATATTGTTTAAGCCCAAGATTGATGCATGCACACACGATAAGCGTGGGCACTAGCGCTCCTATATAAAATGGAAATGAAACTGGGAAAATGGGAATGAAAATTGTCTGCTGAATGTTAAATGTTGACAAGATGAGCTGCACTCAAGAGCTTTACACAGAAGTTGCGTAAGATTCTCTAAAGTGCTATAGAAAAGTAAATGCAACATAAAGATAATAACAGATAGAAGCAGCATGGCTTAGCTTATGGCTTACCATGGCCAAAATGAAAACTAGTTGTCAATGATATTCTCTTTTCTATACTTTAATAGAATTTCTCTTGAATACCATAGATATATTTCCTTATTCTATATAAAGTCTATTAGTTCCATACAAATCTTTTAGGTTTATTAAAAATAATTTCTGGAGAACTCCATTTAGCTATTGTTCCTCCTTAGCTACTTAGATATTTTCCTGGATTTTCCTTGATTTTCTTTCATTTAGCAGTAATACCATTATATCATAGAATTCTCAAACTTCATGCTCCATTCAATATCATTTCTCTTTTTTATATCAAAACTCCTAATCCTCGTAACTTTTATGCCAATCATTTCGTCTTTTTAGGCTCTCATTCATCAATTTTCAATCGACTCAGGTGCACACTTCCTGTATCAGGCCGAAACTGTTCAACATTTTGGCCAGTTCTATTTAACACATTGAGTAAAATGTGTCAAACTTTTGCCATTGAGAGCAAGACATAAAATTTATGAGCCCTTAAAAAAAAATTCCAGAGCGATAATTTGTCAAGTCAAGTCAAATTTGTAGGCATGAGTAGACAACAATTTAATGTTGTTGTTGTTGTTGTTATTGTTGTTGTTGTTGTTTGTTATATATGAAATAAGGCTGCGACAGGAAGTTGATTTTTATTGTGGTAAAAAATATGTATTTTGTATAGCTTCTAATTTTATGGTCATAAATTAGAAGATGTGGCACAAAAAGCAAAAAACTCTAAAATATTTATATATATATTTTAATGAGTCTTTTTGCTCATTTCTGGAGAAGTACGGCAACGTCTGCCAACTGCGAATTAAACTAAACTAGTTTTCAGTTTTCCGAATGGCCAAGCAAAAACACAAATTCTTATTTTAAGTTTTGTTTTGGCCTTTTTTTTTCTTTTACTTAACTCTGGCCTCTGTGCCTGCAAACCGAAATGAAGTACAAATGAAATTACGAAATGCTCGTAAAATGTTGCTTTAGCAGTTGTTGTTGTTACTATTGTTGTTGCTATTGTTGTTGCTATTGTCATTGTTGTTGTTGTTGTTGTTGTTTTTGCTGTTCTTTTTGGCTTTGTAAAGCACAAGTTTTGACTGCGGCTTTGGCTAATGGGCAAGTTGTTCTTACTGGTTTTATTTCTTTGGAGTCTGCTACGAAAACTTTTGCCGCTGTGTAAATATAATTATCATTTTTTTTATTATTATTTTTTTTTTTTTTGTATTTTTGTTACTTTTAGTTGCTTTTCGTATACATTTTTTTTTATTTTTCTTTTAAGTTTGCAACTTTGCTTATCTTTGGCTTAAAAATTACATAAGCAAATAAGTATTTAAATGTTTGCATCCGCAACAAGTTTCTGCAAGCGACTGCAACATTAATTGCGTTCTCACTGTTAGCTAATATGTTGCTAAACATGCGCAAAGGTTGACTAAGCAAGTGCAGACGCAGGTAGAAGAAGTAGAAACATAGCAACAACAATGTTTACATATTTGTCGCCATTTGACGTATATACACAATCGCTGCTGCTGTCAATGCAGCACGCGTCGACGTCAACTTACAAACTTAGTCATTTATTTATGCTGTACTTTTGCTGCCGCTGCTATCGTTGTTGTTGCTGTCGGTCTTTGACTTTGCTGCGCTTTTCCGCATTTGTCAACAAATGTTTCTATGCAGACGCCTGTGTTGTTGATTTTGTTGCTGTCGTTGCTGTTGGTTGCTTTGACCGTGTCTAATTGTTGCTGGCTCGCTGCCTGTTGCTGGCTGATGTTGCTTAGGTGAGTGGCCGCTGAAATTGTTGTTGCCATTACATTAGCCAAACGCTTTCAGCTTGTTGTTGACGTGTCTCTTGTTGCTTTTGTTGTTTTTATGGTTATTCCTGGCGTTGGGACAAAAACTTGCAGCTGGTATTTAGTGCAAAATGTTAATGAATTAACGGTAAATGCGCTTACAACTGCTCTTCCTGTATATATCCATATATATATATATTTAAATAACAAATGACAGAAAACAAATTAAAACTGTGCATACAATTTTCCAAAATCTGAACAGTGGCCCATGTGACACTCAATTAAACTCAATTGCTGTCAATTAATTAATCAATTATTATTATTATTTTTTATCATTTTTTTTTAACATTTTTCACTTAATGTTTAATTAAATTTAAGAGCAGTTTCTCTCTCTCTTTTTTTTGTATTTCGATATTTTATTTTTCTTTCTCGTTTTGTGTGGGTGGCTGATGCCCTACGGCACTTGACAGATTTGTATACCGAAAAAAAACCCACACCATACTGTGTGTGTGTGTGTATGTGTGTATATGTACTCAAGTGGTTTCAAATGCTCTGCATATGATAGGGTATAGAAGCAGTTTCAATCATAATGCTAATTGTTAGATGTCAAACCAGCTGTTGGCATAAGGATAAAGATGTTTCAATTGAGAAAGTAAACAACAAGTTAATGGAAATTTGTAATGAAGATATAAAAATCAGATAGATAGAAGTTAAATTCAATTGATATGAAATTCAATGTATTGTAAGGGTATTAAAAAGTCTCTTTAATTAGTGGAATCCAGTAGAGGAATCCTTACAATGTTACCGCATTGTTGAAATTAATTAAATCTTGCGCTTAAATTATGCAAAACATTTGCTGTGCATTTCCATTGTGCTTACAGAAGAGCTTGAAGAGTTCGTCAATTTAAAGAGTTGCGGTTAAAAAAATATTCAATTTTGTTTTCATTTTCGTTTTGGTTTTTTTTTTTTAAATTTTTTTTTATTTTTTTGCTGGCAATGCACCAAAGCAAGTCATAAATTTATTGAGAGCCTGTCATATTTTATAGGATTTGCCGTCACATAAATTAAAATAGAAAAGCGAAGAGAAGAACTAAAAGAAACAAAAATAATATCATAAATAGAAAGAGAAGGCTACAGAGAGAAAGAGAGAGAGAAAGAGAGGGTGTTAATCTAAAAAATCGCATAAAGCTTTCAAGCGTTCAACGTTCAGCGGAAATTATAAATTCAGAGCAAGTTTTTGTTTTTGGCTTAACACAATTACAAAAGCTGAAAACAAAAAACCAAAAAAGAAAACCAAAAAAAAAAAAAAGAAAATTAAAATAAAATTCTATGGAAAAGTATTGATTAAACGTATTGTTTTACAATCTTTTCTTCAATATGTCAATAAATGATTACAAAACGCTTCAGGTAAAAACAGTATAAAGTCGATTGGGTGGGGTGGGCGCTATAGACTTACACACACAAATGCAGTTCTATACTTTATAAAAAGGGGGAAAAAAATAAAAACAAAATTACATTTGGTGAATATGAAATTGCGATTCTTTGGAAATTCAATTGTTTTTAAAGCAACATTGAAAAAAGTTATTGTTATTGTTGTTTTCTCATAGTTAAATTTTTGTGCTGAGAGGGAGGTTTAGGGGGGGTGGGTTGAGGCAAGGTCGTTTATTGTCTAAGCGCTGAACAAATTGCACATTTGCTTAGATAAATCTAATGTTTAAAACAAGCACACACATACGCACACAGAGAGAAAGATGCCTCATTTACGATTGAGGCTAGATGCATTTTCCCTTAATGTTTTCAAAGTCATAACAGACACTAAATATTTTCCCCTTACTGCCCCCACACTATTAATGATATATATAAATATATTTATGTGTAGAGACGTGCGTATGGCCTTTAAAAGCATTCAACAGTATTTTCAACTTGCAACTGCAACAACAACAGCAGCAGCGACCCACATGTGTCTACCACAGGCAAAAAAGAAGCAGCAAAAGAAGAGAAGATCCAATATAAGTGCATAAAAAAACAAAGCCAATTCCAAGAAAGAAGAACCCGCCTCAAATTCTTAATGAAGTTATGAGCAGGGGGAAACTCTGAAAAACTGTTGTCTGCCTGCGCGTCTGCAGCAACTGTTGCTGCGGCTGGAAGCAACAGCAATAGGTTTGTGTTATGCCCCAGAGGGTAACGGATTTATACATATGCATACTTATATATACTTATATATATATATATATATTTGTATTGTTCTTAGTTGTAGCATATAGCTGTTATTATGATGGAAGCTGCTTTCCACTTAAGCGCCGACAATTAATTTCCTCGCCTTGTATATTTATATGAAATGTGTCGATTAAGTTGTTTTTATTTTAAGAACTCATAACTCTTGCTAGAAACAATCGAAAACTATTCGTTTGATAAAAAGAAAAACGCTCTTTCAGCAAGATATGCCTATATGCAACAGCATTGCACTCTGACTCATATTCGGATTCATATATGGGGCAGCAACAGCGACAGCAACAGCAACAGCAGTTGCTTTGAGTAGCTCAAGGCAGGCAACGTTCCAGTCAACTGCTATCAATGAAAAATGCCAGAGAAATTGCTATATATAAACTATATACTATGTTGATATATATATATATATATATATTATATATATGTGTGCAGATCTGTGCAGTTAAAGCCTTGGACTCTGTTTTGTTAACTGCAGAAAGATACACTCAATCAGCGCAGATTAGAAAACCAATATCTGGCAGCTTACCGCAAATCATTTTATAGTTGAGCAACTTGCTAAGGGCCAAGCGAAATGTAAGCCAAATTGTTGGCTATCAAAAAAAAAAAACTGAAACTAAGGAAAAAAAACAGTCGCTAGAGCGAGAGAGCATGCTGACAAAATGACCTAAAGCGATTCCCATACAAATTTGCCAACGCACAATTAAGCCGCCTGGGAGTATAAGCCCAAAAGGTTCTACAGCAAAATGCTTCCTGCCATCAACTGCACCCTCTCCCCCTCCTATCAACACACCATGTTGCAGCTGATGTGCCAACGAAGACGTCAACTTGTCACTTTACTGCTGCAGTAGCTGCTATAGTTGTAGCAGGGACAGTGGCAGTGGCAGTAGCAACGGTAGCAACAACCTTTAAGTTGGTTAATTTGTCAAGGAGAGGCAGCAATGTTATAGAGCAAACCGAAGGACATATACACTAAAAGGATCAGTATTTAAATACTCTTAAAGACTTTGTTTCATATGTTGTTACCACAAAAGTTGTTAAATACAATTATTGAACAGAGTTATTATGGCTCATTAAAGCCAGTTTTGCAGTGTTTTTGCAACCAGTTTATAAGTATGTATTTAGATTTAAGGCTTGCATCATTATTTGTGGCAAGTTCATGACAAAAGTGTTGTACCCTAAGGACAAAAATTTTAAACACTTGACAAAAAAAAAATGCAATTGCGCAAAGTTTAGTTGCTGTTGTTGTTCTTGTTGCTGTTGTCAGTTGTTGTTGTTGGGGCTTTAGCTTTTTTTTTAAGAGTTGTTGTCTGTGCCAACTGTTTGTCCATTTAGCCGCCTGGCAGAGACTGATGTAAGGAAATTAATCACGCTCAAATAGAGCGCCAAGTGAGCAAAAGTATTCAGTTTTTTCTTGAAATTTTTTTCTCTCGTATTTCGGGATTTGCTTTGGTTTAAGGATTTCTTCTTTTTTTTATATATTTCGTTTAGCCTTTTTTCGTTTGTCTTGCATTTGGGCGTTTACCGAGCCTTTAAACTGAAGCGCTTCCGGAGCTAACCCTTTCATCCGACGGGTGTTAAGGTTTCGCCAACTGCACACGCATATCGATTACAAAAGATACAAAGAGTAAGGGAAACAGCAACAGAGATGGAGATTGTGTTTGTAACTACGAAAGGGAAGTTACAGCAAGCGGGTGAGAGTCACATTCGTAGTGGCATTGGTAGTTGCAACTTAATGAATCCCTGGGTTGGCTTGCAACAACAGCAAAAAAAAAAACAAAAAACAAAAAAAAGTAAAATGCAAGTCAATCAAGTTGTGTGGCAGGCATTCCCACAGTGCATTAAAGTCAAGGCAGCACACAAGTGTGTGTGTGTGTGTCCAGGATTGGAGCTGGGAAAGAACGCACCAGTCCATCACCACAATACCACAACAGCAACAGCACCACAGCAGCACCAGAGCAGCGGCACCACAGTGGTCGCATTTTGCGGTTTAATGTTTACAGCTCCAATGAAATTCCAAGAGAATTCGAGTGCAACTTTTCCTGTTGCCATTTGACATTGGGCGTGAGAATTTGTCAACAGTATTTGGTATGGATTTTGGGGCACGTGTTGCACAAATAACTGTAGAAAGTAAATCAGCAACAGATAGACACTTGATAAGTTAACTATGAGATAAAAGTAAAATTTAAGTTGAATGCTACAAAGAAGAGTTGACCTCAATGAAATAGCCGTTGATGAGCTACGACCCTTGCAGAGATTGGCTAAAACAAACTTAACACTTTAACAGAAGAAAGTTCAGGTTGCAACTGATTAAACATAAAGTGATGGTAAGGCAATTAATGCATAGTATACCTCGTATACCTCATACCCAGTTCACAAGATCTAGAAAGTCTGCAAACTTTTTCCCGCATGTTTCAACAACTTAAAAATAAAAAACATGCAGAAAACTACTAAAAAAAAAGAAGAGAGGGGAAAATCATAGCAAAGCTAGCTTTCTACCAGTTGAAGAGTTTCTTCTACGCATATTATAATAATGTCAACCAAGTTCATCAGTTGCTGTTATCAGTTATAAAAACTTATGTAAAGCCAACAGTTTTTCTTAGTTGCCAATCGATTGCCCATGAAATTAGCACAAAAGTAAAGCGAAAAATGAATTCATTGAATATTTAAGCCAATTTCAAGTTCAAGTCAAGATCATGTTTATATTATACAGTTGGCCATTTATAGATATCCATTCAGTTAACACTATTTGTTACGCCTGCCATAAAATGTGGCATAATTGCTTTATAGCACGCCATTTAGCACATTATTTCACAGCTCTCTTCGAGCCGAGTGGACGACAAGTTAACAGGTATTTCAGTTATTTCATTGTTAATTAATTGTTAACAAAATACAACAAAACACAGCAGAACTGAAAAGACAACATTCAGTTTGTTATTCGCTGTTTGCTGACGTCGCCAATCACTGAATATTCAACAACATTATTGATGGAATTTGCGTATTATTATTTACCAAGAAAAGTGCTGACTAAGCCGTATTTAGTTGTAATTTAGCCAACTTCGCGTGAAACGGCAGCCATTAAAAACAAATAAAAAAACATAAGAAATAAACTAACTGAATAAATGAATATAACAGAAAAATACCCAAGTTTGGCCTCTTTTCAATTCAATTGAATACTTTGAATACATTGAATTTAAGTGTAAATTCATAGTTTTTGACTCGAATGTGGCATTGCAACGATCTTATTGACTTGCAAATCAAATATCAAATAACTTATGACATATGTTGACTTGAGTGAAGGCAGGGGGATTGGGGGTGTTATACAAAGTCCGGTTTTGGTACACAAACTGACAGACAGTATTCAATCTATGCATAAAGAAACCCTCCCGTAGATATGCAAATTCTGAAATAACTCTGTCTTTATATATCATTTCTTATACAATGTGCGGGCGTGTCTCTAATTTAACTTGTACATACAATAGATATTAAACAGAAACAAAAAAGTTATTGTTAAGATTGTTTATGGTAGTAAGTTAACAACTTCCTTGTCCACAGATACAGATACTATACAAAGAATGACACAGTTCATTGTACAAGTTCCGCTACTAAAAGATACATATTAAATTTTAACTTGAATTGAGTCATAAAACAGAAATGTATCTTTACAACTCAATCCAAAGATCTCCAGCTAAAGATAATCAGTTTTATTTAAGGACCACCAACAAAATTAATATACTTATTAAACACTTCCCTCTCTCTCTCTTTCTCTCTCTTAGTGTCTGTCTACTTAGACTAGTTCCCTTTAAAATTGAGAAATTTAAGTACGTGCTTGCCATTGCCAATATCGAAATCAAATGATGCGCATATCCTTTTGGAACCTATACATAGATCACGTTTTGCCAACTATCCAAACCCAGAACCCATCCAAATAGTATTTATAGAAATTTTTACCTGTAAAGGCGCTAAACCATAACAAACCGCACTTGACAGTAGCTCGAAGCAGGGCCATAGCGTAACAGGTAGACCCTAAACCCCAGACCCTAGACTAACTTCAGACCCGCTCACGTAGAACTAAGGGTCTTCTGGTTGAACTGCGACCCCATGTTGTGCATTGTTCATGTGCATTTCCTGATTTTTAATTAGCTAATAGAAGGTAGTACAATGTACAGCCAAAACTTGTACAAATTGATATCCAGTCAACAATAATAAACAATAGCAAAACAAGAGCTATAACCTTACTTACTTGTACCCTAACAACGTGAGGAGCATTTTATAATCCTGTTCAACGTCCAGGCAAAAAAAAAAGGAAAATGTTTTTCAAGTGAAATTTTATTTTGGTTTTGTTGCCTTCGAGTCTTTTATATGACAAGAGACAGGAAATTAATTCAATATCAATGGCAATTGTTCATGGGGACGACGAACTTCGCTCAAGACACTAAATTGGCCTGAAAGTGAAGTGAAAACCGCGCTGAAAGACCATCAGCATAACCAACTCCAACACCAACTACAATCCCATAACCATAGCCATCGCCATAGCCATCAAGCAACCATCTCCCTCCATCTTCAGACTATTAACTTGACAAGTGTTTTGGCGATACGAACAAAAATTTCATAATCCAGCCATGAGGTGTCTGGACGTGGTAACTTTTTAGAGGTAATCAACATCATCATCATCATCATCATCATCAGCAAAAGCTTAATCATTATTATTATCATTTGTATATTCATGAACAGCTTCTGTCTGCATTTGGTGAAAATTTCATTTAAGCTCTTGACTGACTTCAGTTTCTGTGGCTGTTTTGGCTCAAAAAAATTTCATTACAATATGACAAATTATACCAAAATTGTATCTACACTTTAAAGGGTTATATGTTATAGCTATATATTCATATCATTATAGGGTATAAATTAGTCTAGCATTCACATAGCAAGATACACAAGTATTTGGCGTTAATTAGGCAATTTGAAATTAATAAATGGAAAATGTTCTCAAGGGGCTATAGAATTTTGATTGAATAATGAAATATGATTAGACAAACTAAATGATTTTGTGCTGATTTTGAAAGCAAAAGTTAGCAAATGATTTGCTTGTGAGATTGATTTATGATAAGAATTTGAACTGATTCATAAACTAAATGAAATGAAACCCTTTAAGCGTTGACATTTGAATGAGCTGTCAGGTAATCCTAAGCCTCTTGTAGCTAATTGAAGCGTGTGAAACATTTTCTATATACAAGTATATACATCCATATATATATATATAAATAAATCTGTAGATTAACATATAGACAAAAGCAATGATCGTTTAGCCTCAATAAGCTGTGAGATACGCATCTATTATTTGTCTAGGCCTCAAACTTAATTTGCTTTTTACTGTTTGATTGGACTAGTCGAAAAATTTATGTAAACTTTGTCGTCATTATCAAAACCAGGTTTTTCGATTGTTGTTGGTGTTGTTGTTGTTGTAGATGATTAAAATAATCATTATGAACATTTAACAAACTCTGTGTATATGTGTGTGTAGCATTCAAAGTGATTTCCATATAAAATTTATATGCATTTTTCATTTGTTAAAAGTTTGGAAGGTCTTTCACATTTTCTATCTGTGTGTGGGCCTCGAGGCATTCCAAAAACAATTTGCATAAATATGCTAAAAAAATTAAGCAAAATTTACTTGTGTGTACTACATAATGTAATCTATGTATATGCATATGTATTTATGTATTTATGTATATAAATATGTACATAAGTATACTAAATTCAAATGCACAATTCATTCAAAGGCCCGACAATGACATCAACAAATTTCAAACAGTTCGCAAATATTTGCATTATAATCTCTACAACTTGATCTTATACTGTTGTTATTATTATTGTTGTTGTTGTTATTATTACTGGGTTCTATAAAGTGTTGGAAACGGAAATGAGTTGCCTACCAGTTGGGCAGTCAAAGAACCGTTGTATATCTACAGTCAAGTTCTACAGCCAAGTTCAATCAACTGATAAACACGCAAAAAAAAAAAAGAAATGTTTCATTCTTAAGAACTTATAAGCAGTCAAAGAAAATCTAGGAAATTTTCTTATTTACATTAAAATAATGTCAATGTGAATTTGCCTAAGTGAAAATTCTTAACTTTCGCCAACGAAAACAACAAGCAACAAGAAGAAAACCAGATCAACCCAAACAAGTCTGCTAAGATATCATCTTCGAAGACTTTCTAGCGGAAATTAGAGTCAAGTGAATTATCGCAACAAATCAATTTCAGTAGCCATTGGGTGAATGGGGTTAAATAGAGCTCCCAAAAAGAGATTTAGATATACTTAAAGATACTTAAGAACCGAAAGCTAATGCATCCACTTACCTTGAAAGTTTGTTTGGGTTCAGCTATTCAAATATCCAAATGTGTAATCCGACAAAATAGTTTTATAGGCTTTCAATTTTGATGGATTGCAGTTTAGTCACTGGGCACAAGGCAAAAGGCACAGGGCACAGGGCACATATAACAAAAATAAGAACAACAGCAACAATCACACCGAATATAGAAATACACTGTGGGAAATGGACAAGGCCGTTGTCGTTGAAGTTTGTTGTAATATATTCGTATGGCTCGTATGTATTATGTTTTATGTTTTATGTTTTTGTTTTTGCTGTAGTTATCCCTAACTTATCGGACACTTCACTTTATGAGTACAAGACATTTTTATGCGTAGCCAAAGGCGCGTACGTGCCGCATAATGCGATTCCGACTGAGGGTCGCATCTGTTGCAGTTGGCAGGAAACAGGTGCAGCAGCGATTTTTAATGCTAGAATTTCAGTATATTTAGATATATGCACTAGATATGTCGCAAACACATGCACACACAAACACTGTATAAATGAATTGTATTTTCGTATATTTTTAGTCAAAATTTTGCGTTGCACTTTCAGTTTTTATTTTCGTATATGCTTTGCTTGGCTGATAACAGTTAGAAAATTGACGATATTTAAATGCAGATCCACGCATCAACAATTTCCAACCGCACTCGGCAACGCTTAGAGTACAACTGAAGTTAAGAGTTCAGTCTGAAGCCGCTACACTGCTCGCAACGAGGGCTAACCAGTCAGTCAGCCAAACAGCAAGTGAGCGGGCGTTTTTTTTGCTTCTCACTGTTTGTCGCTCTCTGAGAGTGGATCGAGCTAACAAGTGAGCGCAGTACAAAACAGCAGCCGGCAAAACATGTTGCATGCATGTTGTGTTAGCAACATTTGTTGCTACACTGTACAAACGTTAAGTTAGAGTTTTGAAAACAAGTAAAAATAATAAAAAAATATGAAAAATATAGAAATTACAGAACAATATTTATATATTTATAGATTCTTAAAAACTAACTCTCTCTTGTTTATGTTTTCTCTCTCTTTCTTTAGGTAGTTAACGTAGGTGCCAGGCAGATGCGCTACACGCTCTCTGACCGGCGTAGGAGTGTATGCAGCCATTGCATATGTGTGGGTCGTTCTGAAGTGTGTTGCCTAAGCTGTGGGCGACGATGTCTAGGCGAACTAGTTCCACTTGCTGTTCACTTCACTTTGAGTAGGAAGCAGCGAGTGGCGCTGGAAAACTGGTTTCCAATTAGAATTGAGCATTTTCTTTACCATGTGGGATTTTCATAAAGGTCGACTAGGGGATGGGTAACTGCAAACGAGAGAGAGAGAGAGAGAGAGACCGAACCCGTACAGAGGCGCAGTGCGTGACAAGAGACACTCAACAGCCGGATGGGCTTGAATGTGTGAATATATAAATTATTCAGCATATGAAGCGCAAATGTAGAAACATTTGTTAGCAGCATGTTGCAGCAGCATGCAAAGGTTGCTTACTATCCCTTTCTAACTAGAATTGTTGCCAACTAAACTGTTGCTGCAACATTTGTAGCTATCAACATTTATATGTATAGATACAATTACCACAGGTTTTACTTAGAACTTCAACTATTATGCGCACGTTTCTAACCATTTATGGGTTAAAGACTCTTATGGTAAGCACAATAAACTGAGGCTCGCTATGGCTATTAAAGTTACGACCATAAAATATAAAATGTTTGAACTTTGGTGCTACACAAGACTTACCGCAACAACAAAAGTAGCAACCAAAAAAATAACAACAATAACAAGAAGGCCAAAAAGAAAGTCAAATGGCAAATGTTATTTTTTACTTTTAAGTCTAGAGTACCATCATATTTAGCCATGAATATATTGTTATTTTTGGTTTTGTTGTTTTTTTTTTACTTTGCAAAGCGAGTCCAAAAATTAATTACGACAAAGTCAAAAGTTATTTATGAAAGTGAAAATTATGAACTTATGAACAGCAGGGGAAGTATAAAGAAAAAAATAAACAAAAACAAATGTTATTCATCTTCTCTTTTTTCTATAATTTGCGAATTTGGAAATTAAAGCAAAGACAAAAATAAAATATTAATGAATTAAGATGATTAGATGACAACAATTTGTGATGCTTTAGAAAACTTTGCAGCAAATTAATGCGGAACCAATTTAAAATTTGTTTGTTTTTCTTGAGGCTTATTGAATTATGATTAATACCTAATTATTGACAAAGTTATGCAACTAACTAAAATATAAAATATAGCTAATAGCCGTAGTTATTATAAATAAAACTGAACCAAAAATACTCCCACAAGTCCTAGACCAATTATGTCTCTTCTTCTTAATATCAACTTGAGTTCAAGTAAATTTTTTGATCATCTCTTGGACAAGCTTCATGGAATAATTATAAGTTGTAAGTCTTCTACTTAGAATTGTTGTTCACATCACATCTGGAAATTATTTGTATGGCATTCTCAGGGTAAACAGTTAAATATTTGTATGAGGAATGTAGATCGTATCGTATCGTATCGTCTAGAGTGAATTGGGATGGGTTGGGGTGGGTTGAAGTTGGGTATCACAGCACGCTTTTCACATAGGCGTGTGAAAAGCAAACAATGAAAAACTGTCCAGAGTTAATAGAGTTGGGGTGAATTGTACGTCTCCATAGCATGTGAAGCGTTCAATGCACCTTCGCTTAGTTAGTTGGTTAGTGTATGGGTACATCGAGTATACCTAATTCTGGTTATACATAGGTCTTGTGGTCTTGGCGTTAAGATATGCCAGGAATGAGAGTCTTTGGAGTCTGGCAGCAAGACTCAAACTCAAACTCATGCATGCTCCAGTTACAGAGTGAGGTGCAACTTGCAACTTCAAGTTGAAATTGTGTAGCGGCAATTCATTTAATCCGAGGCTCTCTAGCCTCTCTCACTCTCTTGCTGTTTCTGTTGGTGTGTCTGTCTGAAGCTGTATTCTTTGGGGCAAGCTGCAAGTTAATGGCCGAAGCGTTGGTCAGCAGCTGCAGCAGCCAAAACAGACGTGCTCCAAATGTAAACAAAAGGCAAAAGCTGCCGTTGATATTGTGCCGTTGCAGTTGATGCCGCATTGCACTTGTTACCATTACTCGAATTGCATCTGCCACATCCCTTTCCAACTTTACGCCCTCTCTATCTTTCCCCCTCTGAGTATTTTTGCGTGCTGCACACATTTCCTATAAATATATGTAGTAGCTGTAAATCAGATGGAAAGAAACAGAAGAAGCAAAAACAAAACAAAGAAAATAAGGAGGCAACTTGCATCGCAAATGATGATGCTATCAATCAAGCTCTCTGTGGTGCGGCACAAAACTTCCAGATACAATTGTATCTGTAAAGTGTCTTATGTAATTGAGTTTGCTGCGGCTTGTGTCTAGTCAAGTGGCGGCTTGTTAGAGCTACTTATGGCCATAAAGAATGCATAGACAAATGAATTGAGTTTAATTTATGGTCATTGTTGTGCATTAGATGTAAACAGCTCAATCGAAGATTACCTAAATGGTAGGAGTACCTCCTCTACGTAGCTAATACATTAAGAACGCTACTTCAATACGGAAAAAAAAAACAAAATCCCCATTGGATATAATAGATGAGTTGGTCTTAAGCTGATATAGAGAGTTTTCCATTTAGACTTAGAGTTTTGACCAAATGTTCTATAACAATTTTCTTCCCATCAGCGAATTTTCTCTGAATCTACTCAGATTATATAGTCTTTGTCTGAAAATTTCGCTGCTGCTAATAAATCTTATTACGTTGAAGTCCACACCTGCTTTTGGCACACTTATAACTTATGGCATTCAGTGTATATTATATAATATTTACATGGACATTAAATACCCTTAACAGCATTAACTGACCAAACCATTTAGTCTTATCTGTAGACCATAATAAATGTGGCACAACAAATCAACAATGAAATTTTAGCTTGAAGCACAACTACTGCTGGCAGGTGATGCCAATGTATATGATGGTACTGGACAACATACAAAGGATGTTGCCTGCAAAAAGTATCATAAACATGAACTTCCGATTGCGGCGTCTGCTCAAGTGGCAAGTGCCACGAGCGTAGCAAAAGCCATTAAGGCATACAACCATAAGCGTAAGCAAAAGAACCCCCAAGTAAACCAAAAAGAAAAAAATAAAATAAAATATAAAAAAAAGCAAACTTAAGCAGCTGAGCCCCAAAACAGCTTGAGCTTGAACTAAACGAAAAAGAAACATTAAACAGGTGCCACCTGGCCAACTAAACCCAGCTGGCTGGCCAGTTGCAATGTCTTGGCCATATCCGCTCGCCTACGCGTAGGGTGTCCAAGCGGAAAGGCGTCAATGTTGCCCTTCTAACCTAAACGAATTGACTCCAAACTGGATCAGCACTCATGACCTTCACATGCTCGTTTATCAGCTACAAGTATCACTTGCTACTCCATTTGTCTTTCTAACTATCTGTCTGTCTATCTATCTACCTGCCTCTCTGTCTGTCTGTCTGTCTGTCCGTCTTTCTGTCTGGTGATGCAAACCTTGGCACGCAAATGCCAAAAATTTGTACAATAGAATTAGTCAAGAAAAAATACATCTTTCATTTTATACTCATAATTTGCATGCTGCCTTGCCGGTTATTAAAAATTTGGTCAATAATTCCCAGACTTATATCATTTCATGGATGAGGCCACAGTTTAACCTTGAAGCTAAAATTAATAGGGTATAGAATATATATATAATATATATATATATATATATAAAGGTGTTTGTATGTACATTTCAGTGGATATAATTCTTTTGAATCAAAGCTAAAATCATTTTTATTACAAATAAATATCAAAGAACTAATGATACTCTGCACTTGGAATCGGAAAGGGTATAAGCAAATTATGAAAAGATGCAAGCAAAACGACAGCAAAATTCTATTATATAATTTGTATTTATTCTGTGCACATAATCGTATTCTAATTAGATTTACTAAAGCTAAGACAAGGCTATACAAAATTCAAATCATATTCTGCCTGAGTAGCTGTGTGGTAGGTATTCTTAATTGCTAATTATATATTATATAATCATCACTTATCGGCTAGAGTTAATTAGCCACAGTTTATGCAAATAAAAAAATACTAATTTTAATCCTTTCTGCTAATATTCTTGACAACTTTATATACCCTATAACATATATATAAAGGGTATTCCATTGTTTGCTGTCTGCAAGCATCCTTAGCAGTTGTTCCTAGAGCTCAGTAGGATACCAAAACTGTTCCAAATGGCACTCGTATAACAAAAGCAGCTTAATTTTATGCCAATTTGTGTGTTTTTTAAGGCTAAAAAAACTATAAACAGCACAATTTGGGTAAAAACTTCTATAACTAAAGAGTAATACAAAAAAAGTTATTTCTCTTAAAGCAAAGTTAAGACTGTGTCGAGTGATTATGTTAATGGTTGGTTAACTTATGGTTTACTTTCTGAAGAGTATCTAATAGTAACTAGGTTGTTTTGTTAGCATTTTCATAATTAAGATGATATATTAAGAGTCTAATGATTTATTGTACAAAAACTAGAAATATTGTTTTTGCCACTTTATCATAATGAGTTTTTTGGGCCAAGAACATTATTAATAACAAGTTTAAGAAGCTGTGGCAAAATGCCCAAAAAATGAGACCTGAAATCTTGGCTAACAATCGTATTGTTGATCAAATTTCACTTTCATAGTGTTAAATCAAACACTTTGCATCATAATTCACACCGCACCATAACTCAAGTTTCATGCCACATGCCGCATTAACTTTCAATTTTCAATTACATTTGAAGCACACACAACACATTCGCATTGTTTGTGTTTAAATTATATCTTATGGATTGCTTACAATAAATCAGCATTAAATGCCAATTTAACTTCTGCGTAGAAGGGGGGAACAGCGCGTTGCTTAAGTGCCATTCAGCAGTCAGCGTAAAAAATTGTCTCAAGTCGCGACAGCAACCGCAATTTGTGCAAAACATAGAAAACTTCTTTTCAAAAGACATTTCTTATTTTTTTGAGGTAAAGTTACATGTAGAAAGAAATCCACTTTTAGTAGAGATTCAAAGGAAACCCTCAAGCAGGACATAAAACACTTTTTCTTTGCTTACTCAAGCTCTCACAGTGCAATCAAATGAGCGAGGGCTGATGTAAAAGTTATGAAAGTTGTATTCAAACTTTTTTCTTATAGTTTCCAACATATGTCTGCCTATTACATTATCTGTCTGAATGTGTTTCACTTTCTCTCACCTCACAAATGCTATCTGACGCCCTTTTTAAGCATCCCAAAATATTGTGCAGTACTCTATAGTATCATCTATATATGCTTTATGTTCAAGTAGACTATCCATCTCTTTGCTTATTCTTCAATTAAATTTGCTTCCATATTTTGTATAAATTTACTAAAATAATTTCCAACTGTTTTCCCTTAACAAGCTGCAAGCTTTTGTTGCAACCCTCGTATGGCATTAAGCTGCAACATTAAGCCCCATCGTTAATACTATTTCACTGACTGTCGCCTGTTGTTGCAGTGTTGCAAAACGTTTGCAGGCAGCAATCGGAGTGCTTTTCATTTAATTTCGATTTAAATAGAAAATCGAACGCAATTCGAAACGATTTAAGAGCTATTCATGTTAATGTTCATTTAACTACAAAATTGTGAAATTGAGCTTGTAATTTGATTACAACATGCCATATACACCCAACCAGATTTCATATTATAAATATATATATATATATATATATATATGTATATATTTGGTCCAATGTATGTCAACGGGTTGATACTTATATATATATATATATATAAAATGAAATATGAAAAGTAACTGAAGTTAACCACCTGCTGTTCATAAATAATATCATTTACAAGCTATTTACAAAGCAGCTTCTATATATAGATTCACATAACAATGATATTCATATTCAAAATGCATAATGCATAATTCAAACACAAATCAAAAAACTATAAATGTCAATAGGAATGTCTAAATTATGCTTGAAAATAATAATAAATGAAAAGAATCCAATAAAGAGCCACTGCACCCACTCCAGGAACAAAAACCTGCTGTGTTTGTACCATGTGAAAGTAGGTAACTTGAAACTTTTGAGTACCTTCTAAACTACTTCCTTTATAATGCAATAATTGTATATAATATATTAACATGAATATATAATTCTATACATATATACATATATAGTACATAGTATACATAATTATATATGAATCTTTTTCGATTATCCGTTGATAATCGAATTGGTTTTATCTTATGCAATTGATATACAAAATATACATATATAACCCTTAGTCAAGTTTAGTACATCTTAGAAGCTCTATCAAGATGGTATTATTAAAGAACTCTCTGCTCTTTGTCTGCTGTAAGTACTTTAAGCCATAATTAACTATCTTAAAATTAAGCTAACATTTACTTAAATAGGCTTCTGGCTGGTCTTGAATATAGCTAAGTGCGAGATTCGTCCATATGAAACGGATACTAACCATGTTGATGTGGAGATAGATGGACATAATGTTGGACGTATTTGTGTTGACTGCCAGGACCAACTACAGGCCCAAGAGTATCCAACCAAGGGAAAGAATGGCAACTTACAAATAATGAATCTTACTTAAAGCTTCTCTAGCTTCAAAAAAACTTTAAATAACTTCTGTAACTTCAAAAATATTTCTATATGAGAATTAAAAAAGCAATTTTTGCAGAATAATTTCTTAAATGATTTTTTTAATGCAAAAGAAAATAAAAATTCATATAATTTTTTATATAATGTTTTCAATGCAAAACAGTAGAAACTCTAGCTATACAAAAAAGTTATAAGTTAACACCTAAATTATAGTAAATTATATTAATATTTTAAGATAGTAATAGCTACCATATTTAACTAAAATATTCTCATTTAGTACAAAGGCTAGATATATGCATAAAATATATATACAATTATTTAATAAATAATCAAATAATAAATAAATGGATATATAAAACTTTATGTACATAAAATATATATATAACCATAAACATTTTATATAGGATTTATATTTGCAATTATTATTGGCTAATTACCGCGCAAATATTATATTTATTAGTTAACTTTAGTTAGTAGGTAACAAAAATTTATATTAAATCAAATAGGTAACAGTTTATACAACAATAGCCGTAACGAAAATAACTAAAACTAATGCAATTTTTATACATTTACATAAGTAAATTCATAAAAATAAGAAGCCATTGAAGATCAGTATCAGAACGATACAAACGTTCAGTATTAAAATAATAATGATGAGAATGGAATTACTTTCAGTTTGTTGTAAGTAAATAGAAAATTGTAAATTAAATTAATTTTTATAACGCCTAATCTATAATATTAAAAACTTTATTAGGCTTTTGGCTAATGCTAATGTCAACCAACGCTTGTATGCAGACTAAAAAGGATTTATTGTATATATTGTCGAATCCTTGTGCAGAGCAAAATGATGTTTTAACTAGTTTTGATATTGATTTGGATGAAACTAAAGAAAATCCGTTGGCGTTAGAACTTATATCAAAGGTTCATTATAAAGTAAAAGAAAATTCTTTAGTTTTGGGTAAAAGTGTCGTAATGAAAATTCCAAATCCAACACCAAAAAGACCACGTGATGAACAAAGTCCTGTAATTACAATGCTTAATTTTTTAAAAAATCTGCTGGCACAAAACACAGAGGAAACACCTACACCGACAGAGGAAGTACATGATACAACTATGGCTCCTTTAGGACTAGACACGGAAACAACATTACCACCAAATCTTAACGGCTGTGATACAAATTGTCCTTAAAATGATGTTTATATGGAAATGTAATATTTATTAAATTATTATATAAAGAAATATAGCAAAAATATTTCAATTTATTTGATGTATCTTTAAGTTGCAAAGAGAACTCTCTTTTCATATAACAACGGCAGATCTTTATGCAATAAACACAATTTTTACGGTCTAATTGAAAATTTATTTAAAAATGAAATGCAAATTGAATTGAACTTAGTACAATATTGAACAATTGGCAATATGGATATACTGCGGAATTATACATTTTTCTATGGTAAGTAAAATATAAGGAAAATTTTAAAAAATATATTTTTCACATGGAAATTTTTATTTTAGTTTTTTGCTTATTCTTCCATGTAATTTTTGGCAGCGAACTTATTACATCCAATCGTACTAGGCTAATATCTAGAAATATAAAAATTGATATAGGTGGTAATAGTACAGGAACAGTTTGTATTGGATGTAGGCAAAGGATTTTGCGTGGTGGCAGGCAGAGGAAATTGATGGATTCTAAATTTTCAAAAGAGTTTGACTAAAAACTATATTGTATTGAGAAATAAATGTTGTATCTCTAAAACAAATTTTTTTGCTAAAATCTATAAAACTTATATATAAAATAGAAGTTGCTTTAGAAAGGAATATAAAGTCCATATCGAATTCTTTGTCTGTATATCATATAAATTACAATTGGATTAAATATACAATTGGATCAGGTCTACCCATAATTGGTTATATAATGGCCGGAAGTGTACTTTGGTCTGGCTAAGTATATAAGACTTAATGGTACTTTATCAAACCATTACAAAAAAGCTTATATAAAACTGTCTATAATAGCCATAGCTTATATGATTAAGAAGTTATCCAACCAACTGCAACCAATACAATTTCTTCTTTGAAGCATCATATTGGCTTAAAAGTCAATGTTCTGTTTCAACCAAGTTGACACGCTGGTAAACACTTGAGCAATATGGTCATTTTAGTTAAAACCTTTCCTCTGTTACTATGCTGTAAGTGATACATTTATTAACAATTTAATTTATTTTCTTTATATACATAATTTCTATATTAGTTTTGTGGCTGATGCTCGATGTGAGCAACGGTGGCATACAAATATTGCAACGTGACAGCGCTGAAAATGATCGTCAAAATACCGAGAAAAATTTGACAATTCGGATACATGGACCCAATGGTGGATTTATTTGTCTTGAATGTGAAAATCAAATACAAGTAGATGATGGTGATGATGTCAGCTCAGTCCCTAACATCACCTACTTGGAGACTGTACTAATCGAAAGGAAATCTACAGCACCGCCATTACTAACATTAAAAAAAGTAAGTGCAGAACCTAAACTAAATGATGATATATCTACATTGGACACATATGAACTTGACGATGATTTCATGGGAAAAGCCCGTAGAACGATAAAAAAGAATAAGCCAGCTGCATAATCCGATTGCTGCTAAAGCCAAAGATGCAATGCAAATGTATTCAAATAGTTGCTAGGATTGGCCTTAAATAAAACAGGAAGCTAATTGACTATACAAAAGAAAATTGTACATTTCAACATTTATATGAATAAAATTTATCAGCAGCCCTTTAAGAATCATAATTCTGGTTTCATTAAACTAAAATATTTTAATTTTTTTTAAACTGCAAATAATAGTTTTAAAAATAATCATAAAATATATAATCAGTACATTATCATCATCATAATATAACCCTAAATACATAAATATAGTTGGGAACTAACAGAAATAATTAGTTTTAGAATTTTATTTACATATTAGATAAAAATTAATAGAAATAAAAAAATAACAAAATAAATAAGTAAAAATCAATAAATAAATTAATATATATATTTACTTTTTATTTATTTATTTATATATATATTTAATTATTTAAAGTTAGTTATATATATATATATTTATATATATTTATTTATTTAGTTATTTCGATTTATATTTATATATATAAATAAAAAAAAAAATATAACTAACTTAAAATAAATAGATGGAAAAGTAATAAATAAAAAAATCAAGAATTTATAAATAAAAATGAATAATTAATAATAAACTTATTAAATAATAAAAAAAAAAATATTAAATTAATAAATTAATAAAATAAAAACAAAATAATTAAAAATAAAAAAAAATTATTTAGTATAAATATAAATCAATAATTAGATAAATAAATTAAATTAGATAATATAATTAAATATACACTAATATAAACATAAAGGAACAAAATAAAAAATTAACAAATAATTAAATGAATAAATAGTGTTGCCACCTGTGTCAAACTTAATGGTATTTTGTGACAGAACTAAAAAGCGTTATGTAAAAATGTAGTTAATAGGCATAACTTATGTCGTTAAAACGTTATCCAACCAACTGCAACCAATATAATATTTCGTTAATAATGTGAAATATTGGCTTAAAAGTGTATGTTCAATTCTAACCCAGTTGAGTATAAGCCATACATTGGAACAACATGGTAACAATAGTTAAAAACTTTGCCCTGTTACTATGCTGTAAGTAAATAGTTAATTATATTAAACTAATTTAGTCTGTATAAGCAATTTTACATTAGTTTTGTGGCTAATGCTTGATGTATGCAATGCTGGCATACAAATAATACAACGTGACAGCGCTGATAATGATCAACAAAATACCATGAGGAACATATCAGTTAAAATACATGGAGCCAATGGTGGATTCATTTGTATTGATTGCCAGAATCAAATACAAATTGGTGATGTTGACAACGCCGATACAAATCTGTCTTTCTTAGAAGGTATGCTCATAGATGGAAAACAAACAAACAAAACAACAACAAAACTACCAGAGCCAGTGACAGAGAGACAAACACAACCAATTGTTGCATTCAATGATTCAATTGTAGTCCCACCGCAATATGGTGAGGCTGATAGTTTCAAATCTGTTGAAATTCAAGTAGCAACATCAGCGCGCTATGCACCGGAGTTACTTATTCCAACTGGATCACCTTATTTATTTGAATTGGATGATGATTATTTGGCCAATATGCGAAGGTCAGGTGCAAAAAATAATGCGGTAGCCAGTAAGACCGCGGAAGCACCTGAAATGCATCCAACTGGTTGCTTGGATTGCCCTTAAACAATGCAGAGAATAATTTGCGTGTACAGAAGAGAATTGTTTACTTCAACTGTTACTTAAATTATATTCTTGAGAAGCTCATTTAATTAAATTATATAATTTTGTTTTATTTTCGATAGAAACCTTCCAAAATATACTTTCATTCCTTTAGGTATAATATATATCGGTTATAAGATGCACAGCTTACATCCAAATTTTGCTTAATTGTAAAATTAAAACTTTTTAGAACTAAATTTAGCCTCCCAAATGCAAAAAAAAAAATGCTTATAAGAAAATATTGTGTATAAACAAATAAAAAATTGTTCATTTGGAATCAGTTCATATAAATTTTATCGGTTTATAAGCTGTATAAGCTTTTGATCCTATTTTATATTTAATATTCTGTTTAATATGCTGTTGTTTTTATTATTTATATCTTCTGCTTTATAGGTTTTGCATATAAGCAGTATATACTGTATTTAATTATGTTCAGTTAACTACAGAAATTTTAGTTTTATTTTTATCTTTTTTGCTAGTCATTAAATTTGATTTAATTAGTTTATATAACTATAAATAAAATATAAAACTATAAAAAATTCAATTAATTGATTTAACGTTTAAAAAAATACCTATAAAAATTTCTATATAAATTAGTTTCTTGACAATGTTTAACGCATTTGGCGTTCAATCACAGCGCAAACATGAAGTTACTGCCATTTATCATAGTTTTCTTGGGTACACAATAATATATAGAAATATTTCAATATACACATATTTAAACACAACAATTTCTTTATATATAGGTATACTGTTAACTCAACTGTCATCTATTAGAAGTAATACGGCACCAGAGCCAAAAAAGGAACCTTGGTCGCATGTGAAACGACGTCATCATCTAAAGACTTATGAGATATCTAAAGATATTTAATGTGAAACTAATTTAAGTCCAAATAAAAATATATTATATAAATTTTAAACTTAATTAGAAATGTTGAGGTAAGGTTAAAAGAAGAAGATTTAAAAACTTAATCGAAACTCTAAATAAAAAAATTGTTTCATATTTAAGATACATCGAAAATAAAGAATTGTTTTGCAGTGTATTTTATAAGAGTTAAATTCAATCTTATGTAATGCAATTTAAATATTCATATAATTAAATTGATTCTTTGCACATCGTTTGTGTTATTTTTATATAAAAAAGAGACTGCTTTATACATTTCATATTTGAATTTAATAAAAATGAAATTTATTATGTCTATACTTTTAGCATATGGTAAAGTAATCGTTTATTTTAATAGAAAATATACTAATACTGTTCCAAATTATACTTATAGTGTGAGTAGTGGCAGTGTTGCACGATATATACGCTGCACCAATGCCACCTGAGGAACCTATTAATCAAAGGGCACCAAAGCCAAAACTTATAAATGAAGGAATGGTAGTCGATGAACCGCAACCAAAGGTCCAAAATTTTTAAATTAATTAAGAACGTAAAAAAACATAAAGTAAAATTAATAATTTATTTATATTTTTGAAAAAAAGAATAATTAAAATAAAAATACCAATAGCATTATATTAAAACTTGATATTTAAACCTAATGGGTATACCAGCTCCCAAATCAAGGTATTCATACTGCAAATATTAACATCTTAAAATTTACATTGGGTTTACATCTGCATTATAGAAAATAATTGCATAGTTTTTTTAATAAGACTAAATTGCGTCTGTTTTTTTTTCTTAAAGAAACTCATAAGTTTTTACAAAAAATTCAATAATAAAATAAATTATAATAATTGAAATTGATGCAATGCAAACAGAAAGCATTTAATAATTGATTATAGGCAATAAAAAATTGTAAATTTACGCATAAATTTATTGGTTCTTTCCACAAAGTGTAGAGATAAGGGCCATATGATTCATATAAAAGCAGAGTTGGGTCTAGTAACAAGCATTCAGTTTAGTTTGGAAAAGATGAAAATTATTAGAGCAATATTTTTTGCATGTGGTAAAGTATAGAGTGTATTTAATTAAACGTTAAATAAACTAAAAATAGTTTCAATAATTTTTATAGTAGCCGCAGTGGCGCTGATTCACAGCGTTTATGCTGCTCCATTGCCAGAGCCGGAAGCATTACCAGCTCCAGAAGCTATGCCAAAGCCTCAGCCAGAACCAGAGCCAGCACCAGAGCCAGCTCCGAAACCAGCACCAGAGCCAGCTGCGGACCCGGCACCAGAGCCAGCACCAGAACCAGCACCGATTGCAGGACCAAATGCTGAACCTCTGCCAGTTACAGATTCTTATCCAGTACCACCAATTCATGTTAGGTCACCCAATTTAATGGTAGCTGCAAATCATATGGCCAGAGCACCAGATGCTTATCTACCTACTTCTAATTGAGGAACTCTTCAGAACAGCATATGCAGCAGCTTTAAATAAGTCCATATAGCCACACACACACACATACGATTCACTGATCACACACAATCATATTTATAATATATATACGAGTATATATATATACTTAATATACATATCATTTATGTATCTATATCAACTTATGTAAAACAAACAGCAAAAGCAAACAATAAATTGCATTGCAGCTATTTGCAGCTGAATTCAAATATGTTTTTGGCATTTAAAGGATTTGTTTCAGGACGAAATAACTTATTACATTGAATTTATTAAACATTCCATTCACTATAAACAGAAAGAACACAATTATATACATTAGATTTAGACTAATACAAACAAGAATCGAAAACGTTTCAGCTTACTAAATAATAATTGAAAAAAAAAATACAATTCCACAAAGAAAATAAAGGTATTCAATTAAAAACTAAAATTGTTTATATCAATAGGCATTATATTTAATTTGAAATTTTAAATATTATCTTAATGGTTATACTAACCCATATAAAATTATCAAAATTAAATGATTCCGAAAAGATTTCAATTCATTTAAAAATCATAATCGAAGCAATCGTAGTTTTTTTTCCAACTACATAAGGAACTCTTACAATAAATTTTAAATTATATAATTTTATCATAATTGAAGCTGAAGCACTGTAAAACAAAAAGCATTTAAAAATCAATTAAATATTGTATATTTCCAAATAAGCTAATTGATTCTTTCCACATAATGTGGAAATTATGGCCATTTGATTCATTTATAAACAGAATTGGGTCTGGTAAAAAACATTCTTTGGAAAACCTGAAACTATTAGAACCATCTTTATTGCATGAGGTAAAGTATAGAGTGTATTTAATTCAATGTTAAAAAAAAATAAAAATATTCTCAATACTTCTTATAGTAGCAGCAGTTGCGTTGATTTACAACGTTTATGCTGCTCTATTGCAGAACCGGAAGCATTAGCAGCACCAGTTGCTATGCCTCAGCCAGGACCGGAGGATTACCCACCTACCATTAATTAGACACACCCCTATACAAGATACTGATGAACACACAAACACACACTTTATATATATATTATTTGTGTATTGCCTTCAATTTATATAATTCAAAATCCATTAATAAATTGCATAAAATAGTATCTGCAGTTAAATTAAAACAGGACAAAATAGATTCTTGTTTTAAGCTTATTAAAATTTATAAAAGTATAGAGAATTCTGCAAATCATATCACATATATATTATTAAAGTAGAGTAGTTATTAGTAATTTAGTAATGAAATATATTATTATATTTGATGCACAAGACTTTTCCGTTTGAATATTGAACAGAAATTGGGTTAATTTTTGAATAGAATTTCATTCATTAATTCACACAGAACCAATAAAAGTTACCCAATACATGGCTTATATCTTAACTACTTCCCGAAACTGTTCACTGGACTATGTCAGTCACATGACATCGACACCAGCCAAGAGACCAAGCCGAGTAACCAGACCGGATTTGTATAAAAACAATATAAAACCGGCAAAAAGGCAGCAAACAAAAAAAAAATCACTTACAAAGAGGAAGCGACAGCTACAACAAGTTTTATCAATGAAGTTAACAATGTGTGCATGTATGTATGTGTGTGATGTAAGGTTGATGACAAAAAGAAAAGAAGAAAAAGATGAGGAAAAAATAGCAACAACAAGGCTGAAAACAACCACAAGACAATCACTGCTACGGGAGTGGCATAGACCACATAAAACCGCACAAAAATTCATTGATCAGACGGCTTGACATGCGATTGGTGGAAGGGTAGGTACGGGGCAAGGTATTTCGATTCTCAGTATCTGTGTCTGGGTTAGTATCTGGGTATTGCACAGCTCATCCGTTCGCAGGGCATCATTATAGACGTGATTTAAACACGTTCAATGTATATAAGACGGCTTAGTTTTTTGTCTTCTTTGACTGTTACATTTGCCCATTAATAAGATAAGTTTATGTACAACTTGAGATATCAATTTGCATGTCAACACATCGTGAATGTCTGTTAAAGTGACAAATTGGCAAACATAAAGACTTGATTTTAATATGAATAACTACAAGTAGTTGACAGACAAAGTATATAATTATATATATATATATATAGATATATATATGGTATAAATATTAGAAAGGGCACATGCTAAAGATACTTAGTTTAAGGCTATAGAACGTTCAGCATTTGATCATACAAAAGCTTTGGCCTTACTTTGTATAGTTACCATAAAAAGTTAAGTTTAAATTATTTACTACAGATACTAAATACAATTTATATATTTATATATATAGAATTAAGTGCGGTTTATTAGGTAATATATATGCAACACTTGTATATCATTATATATATAATTTATTGGAGTTGCCTCTTATATTATACTCCTAGACCGACCATTGGAATTGGTACATAATCTTTTTTGCCTGCTACACACACGAATAGGATTACATAAAGAGCTGTAAAGATGAGTTTTAAATTACTTTTATATTTTATTTAAATTTGAATATTAAACTTAATACTTCTTTTAAGTGTTAGGCTCATGTTGTTACACGTAATATTTCTGGCTGACTGTAAAAAAAAATAACTTTACAATATATTAAAAACCTTTAGATAAATGCAGAAATTATTCACGGTGAAAAAAAAAAAATTCTATCAACGACCAAGGGATACTTTATACATTTAGTTATTGGAAATTATTATTATATATAATATATTTTTTATAGAGCTATAATAGTATTATTTGCTGTAAAGTTTATGTAGATATAATGCAAAAATATACACTTATACAATTAAATAACCTGTAAAATTGTTAATTTTTTTTGCTATTTGTTCCATACCAAAACAATTATCTACACCACAAAACTGTCAATTAGAAACTAAACCAAAAAAAAGCAACTAATTAGTGTTCAATATATATATTGAGTTTAGTGTAATTATATAATGAAAACCGCAAATACATAAATATGTTATACATTAAATAAACCGTCAAAAAGAAATATGTATAAAAACAGAAAACAATTAAAACTAAATAAATAATAAATCCTCTATAATTATTATCATTTGTGGTGGTTACTGGGCAAAGGCAGCATCAAAAGGCGGCATAATTAAAATACAAAGGTTCACTTAATTATATTACCCCAAAAAATTATTATTAATAATGTAAAAGCCAAAAAAAAAACCAAAAACAAAAACAATGCTCCACATTTAATGACAGACAATCAATGTTAATAGGTACAGCAAAATATAAAACACAAAATATACACGAAACGAGTACAAAAATTTGTCGCTAAAATCATAAAAAAGATTCACTCGAAAAAAAAACAAAAGAAAAAATTATAATTATTTTTGCTACCATCAAAGGGTTAATCATAACAAGTGCCACTTGGTCTGGCGCCCAGACGTCGTCTGTACAGTCAATGAGAGCCATAAAACTGAAGACTTAATTTTTGGGACAACGAAATATTTATACACTTTCTGAGACAAATTCATAATAAATATTTAGACGAAAATAAAAACAGAATATACAAAAGGCCTTTGAATGAGATTTTCTTTTGCTGAAAATAGAACACAGCTTAAGAAAATAATCAGCCTAATTAGTTAAGGTTATATTTAGCACATATATATACTCACAAGTTGCAGCATATATTGAATTATATATTACACCTCTAATTTTATTTATAGGGTATCTAAAAACTGAATCTTAGTCATGCACCATTTGTATTTGCTTTCGAGTTGCCAAACACATTTTGTGGTCTGTTTAGTTTTTTGTGAAATAAATTAGAAAACAATTTCAATCAATTGTGCGAGTAGATTTGTACTTTTTATATACGTTTAATGTATACGTTTAATGTTATACTAAGTTAGACTTAGTTAGCCTTAGTTAGACTAAGTTATATAAAGATTTTGTGGACAAAGTTCATTAGAGCTAATCATTTTGACTGATTGGTCTATGGGTAATCATTTATCGTGTGGTTTGTCTGTAAATCAATTTCAACTTACACTTTCATGTTTTCACTATCAATTCAATTCAATTCAATTGATTGAAAACAAATAGGGGCGTGTTTGCAATGGAAACCGCAAAAATGGCAAACAGCAATTACAATTACAATTACCATTGCGGCATGGAAATTGCTAAATTAATGGAGTGAAATTTAGGAAAATAAAAAAACAAAAACAAAAACAAGACGGGAAAAGCGGCAGAGCAATAAAACAACCGCCAATAGACAGGCGTGGGAGTTGCCCTACAATACAACATACAACATACAACAATCTGTTGGTTAGTTGTCTCAAGATGTGTCAATTGAATGTGCCTTTAAGATTGATGCAGAAATCATTGAAAGACAGACCACAGAACACGACAACAATGAGACCAGGTGATTGTCTGGCAAGGATGCTAGTGATTCACTCTCAACTTATCGACATTTCACGCTTGCGTGATTTGTGCTCTTTGCACTGTGCTTTCTGTTTTCTGCTTTCTGCTTTCTGCTTTGTGCTTTGTGTGTTGTGTGTTGTGTTTTGTGAATTGTGATTTGTGAGACTCTGGAGATTATTTAAACAATTAAAGTTGTCAAGTTCCTGACTTAAAAGAAATAAGAAATATTGGGAGAAGAATCAAAAAAGTAGGAAACAGTTGCAGATACACACGCATCACACAGCATCAAAACAAATTGGATATCAGTAAAGTTCCGTTACGTGACCTGGGGCTTTAAGTTAAACAATTAACTGATTAGCCAACACAGAACCTAACACACACATATAAACACCTCAATAATGCAATTCAACAATTTTGGTCAGACACACGTTCTGGATAGAAGCTGAAAAATTAATTGATTGGCTGAAAAGTTGTACGACAAGTCGGATAGAAAAAATTAAGTAAATAAAGCTTAGATCAGAAACTGGAGCAACTGCGTTGAGGTGAATGAGCTTCAGTCTTAGTTGGATAACAAAAATTGGGACTATAATTCAAGAATATATATAACAATTGAAAAAGAATTGAAGTTTAGAAGAGGTAAATAGCGTACAGAAAGGAAACTGGCAAAGAATATTTAAAAGGGACAATTTAGTAGAAGCTGGAGTACATCTGAATAAAATAACATAAATATAGGTTACTTTCATATATAATTCAATTATATATAATATTAATAACATAGGTTGCTTATGGTAAAACATTTGATATACAATTTGCCTTAACTTAAAAAAGTTATTTAATAAGAACCACAAACAGTTTGATATGATAATAGGCAGCTGTCTATTTAATTAAGATATATACTATTTATATATATTTTAAATTCATAAAGCACATATCTAACTATAAATGCTATATTTTATGTCTGTCCATATCGACTGCCCAATGGATTTCTATTCACAACTATAAAACGGTCAATAACTATGTAATATAACCAATTTGTAGGTTAATAAAATATGGTGATAATCAGCTTAAAAAGCAAAAAATAAAATAAAAAAGGAATGCGAAATGCAATTTAATAGAGTTTGTCAATAAATTGTATTTAAATTCAATTAGACTTAAATGTGCCGGCGACACATTTAATTTGCATTAAATCCGATAAAAATAAAGCAGAAAAAAATAATTTAAAATGGAATTATTATTATTGTTGCAGAACAATTAAATCAGATGCAAATCTTACTGGAAAAAGGCCATTAATCAAATAAATAAAGAACTATTTATATATTGACATTAATATATTATAACAGCTGAGAGTTTGCTGAGAGTTTGCATGAATCATTTGATGACTAAAGCAAATTTGTTCACAGTGCTATCAAATTCAAAGTAAACATTTAGTTAAGAAATCCCTAAATAAATATTATGTTTGTTTTAGCAGAATTAAAATAAAAAATATATACAATAAAAATATTATAATAAACAATAACAAGATTCTGTTTATATTGTGGTATATAATATAATTTAATGAAAGATATCCGCTGGAATCAAAGTGTAAAAACAACATTAGCAAATTAAGCTTTGATTTGTTTATTAAGGCGGCTTTTTTTCTTATGTTAGTAAAAATTCTTTGATTTCTCTTATAATTGGATTCAGTTCTTTGTTTAGGCCTGAACGGAAATCAATGATAGATAATCATCAGTCAAATGGCAAATTAATTGATTGAAAATGATCTAAGTAGTGGGAATTAAATAATGCTTTATGCCAAATTAATAGTCACACCCCTACTGCCCTCCCTCGAGGTGTGTGGTCTCTGTGTGTGTGTCTATCTCTATTGATTGGAAGTAGAAGAGAAGAGGCCAGCAAATTAATTGCTCAATGATTGCGTCTCGCCTTTATCCTCTTAATTCTCAATGGATTTCGGCAAGCGCTCACAAAGGTGGAGGTTAACAAATGGTCTGGTCACCAAATCCTTTCGAAAGGTATTAAGGACCCTAAGGATTAAAACTGCACGCGTACTCTGTGGACTGTGTGAGGGCATTTAATTAAGTGAATTGTAAATTTTTGATATTAAAACGCAACGAATACTATATATACTCTACACAAGCGTTGCCAAAAACATTCCTTCTATGTTGGTTTACCTTAAGGGGAACAACCTAACGAAAAGTAACAAGTTGGTACTAACTGAATAAACCTTTTGAAATTGTGCAAACCTATGCACAGAGTAGCATTAAGTACTGCTGCAAGTGTAGTACAGGTAGTTGTAAGGATACGATAAATCTAAGTGCACACCTGGCATAGGGTCCTTGTAACTTGGGTAACACTTCAATGCTGAGTACCAACTACTTAGACAACACTCTGTACTATGGCATAGTCCATTCCTCCCGTTGACTCCTTGAATCGATTCAAATGACAAAAGAAATTAAAGCGTATTCGTTGCGCCGCAGGATACGCAGGAAACGGAAACGGGAGAAAAATGCGTCGCCTTCTTTGAGGGTGAAAGAAAAATAGAAAAGAATTGTATATATAAAGTATTTTTATAAAAAGTATCGTGTGGTTTCTTTCTATATAGCCTGAAGTGAGTTTTATGAATGGTTTTGGCAAATTGCTCACACTATTTAAGTGAAGACGAAAAGAATTTAGCCTCACCGCCTACCATTCATTGATTTAAAAATTCATTTCCATTTATTGTTTATTTGAAAATATTTTAACTTTAACTCAAGCTGAGCAAGAAAACTGCATGCAAGTGACAGCTGCTTCGGGTCAAAAAACCAGTTGATAACTGTAAAGACACAGAGACACAGAGAGAGAAAGAAAGAGAGAGAGAGTACAAGTACACTGACAAAGTCAAACAGAAAAGATACTTTGGATGGATAGATAGATAGCTGGTTAGATAGATAGATGATTGTTTGCCTTTCATGTTCTGTTGCTGTTGCTGTTACTGTTGCTTTTGTTATTGTCTTTGTGCCATGAAAAAAAGTTTGTTTTGGTTAGGGTCGGAGAGGGTTTTACTTTATTTGCCTTGAGCTTTGCCGAGTTAATTTCAATGCTCCCCAAATAAGTAAATTCCACAAATATTAGCTTGGGACCAGTAGGAGTACAACATCAAACTCATTTTTCTATGTACTTTTATAAACAATATGAAAATGTAGGAGACAACATCAACATCTGTTGGCATGTAAATATCTTTTAGCAAGTTTAATTGTCTGCATAAAAAACAACAAACAAAATATATTTATATTTAATTTTTTTTTTGTTGTAGCTACCGTTTTTTGCAAAATATTAAAATTACTTTTCTCACAACTTTTAGATATTAGATAACTGAACAACAGGTGAAACATTTTCTATCAAAGGAAAAATGCAGTCTACCAAAAATGTTTAAGGACTTATTTAACTTTGAAAATAATTTAATATCTAATCTAATCTGCATATATGCAAATGCCTTGTTAAATGGGGTATCAGCAAACCCACACTTACACACACACAGTCATAGTCACATACACACACATGTTCAGGTTTCTCTATGTTTATATTAAATATTTGTCGAGTAAATAAATAAAATTTATTTGCTTAGCTGCAAAGCGGAAATTCAAATAGTTGTTGTTCAGATAAGATTCAGTTTGTATGTTGTTTTATTGTTGTTCTTGTTGTTGTTATTAGCTTTGACAATTATTATCAAGATTGAATTACAAATCAACGTATGTATACAATATAAAAGTATTAAAAGTAAATCTAAACTAAATTCATACAATGACCAGCATTTTGCTAAGTTTCTTAACTACAACAAAGAGATAATCACAAACTTCCTGTGACAAAGTCAAAGAATCTTTAAGCAAATACTCACAGCTGTTCAATGGCCATAAAGGTATTCGTTACATTTAACCATCAATAAGATATTTTAAGGCTTTAAGCTATCAATTTGCATGTTAACTAGTTGAAAAGAAAATATATATATTCGCAGCATTTAAACACTGTATTTGAATATCAAAAAGAGAATTAGAAAGCCAACTTTCTACTTACTTGAATTGAACATTATTATAAGCGGAAGAGAATCTATAGAATCCCTTCTAAAATTTTTAGAATTGTGCTTTAAAATGTATGGAATTTCATATAAAAAGCAAAAAATACTTTATTAAATTGAAATTCCACATTAAAACTTTACAGTTTTATGCATTTTATACAAAAAAGTTTAAATTTCTTATACTTCTCTCGAAAAGTTGCCATGCACAATGTATTTTTTATACTTAAGAAACGAAAGGTTTCTCAATTAAATTATGCCTCACCGATCTCACATCCGATTACTAATTCAGATTATATGTGATATATATTACTGATTAAACTTAAACTGTGTATTATTTAAAGAGTAAGTAACCCTTTCACATTAAAAGCCAAAGAGTAAGGTAAGTTAAAGACCCCACTAAAAACTATAGTATAAAATAGAGTATGAGTCAAAGTGTGGGCTATATTATAAGGCACATAAGTATAGGCTAGATTAAGAGCCATAGAATGCACCAAAGAATGCATATAGTATAGACCATAGTAAACACCACACTAAAGGCAGTAGTCTAGCATATAATATTCAACATAGTGTAGACTATAGCATACCTCATTATATAGCCCATAGTATAGACCATAGTGTAAGCCATAGTATAGGCCATAGTGTAGGTTTACATATAGCTAGGTCATTGTATAAGCGCTGAAAGTCACTATGATATAAAATATGAGATTGTGTTTTGTATAAACCATAATATAGTACACACAGAAAAGTCTCCACTGTAAGCCACTTTTAAAGAGGTCAACTTTGGTCATATATGTCAAACTCTTTTTGTATTCATATCAAATCAAAAAATATAGCACGTGGTTTTTAATATAAAGGAAGGGAATAGCTGTCAACAAGATGATAAAATGCCATTGGTGTGGGCGGAAGTTTTGAGAGGGGTATTGGGCAGTTGGCCAAGTCATAAAAGAGGGAAAAACGTGTATAATGAAATATGTTGTTCAATGTAGTATCTGTGGTTGATTATATATATGCCTAAAAGATATGTTTACAATGTTCATTTTGTGTTTTTATTTATTTATTAAAATATTTTTGATATTTTTATTATTGTTGTTTTTGTCGTTGCTGTTGTCTTTTATGTGGTTTGCCGCTTATAATGAATTGTCATGTGCTGTAAATATAAATATAAATTCTCAAATATTCATATTTTTAAATGAAATTTGCTTTATGTTTGATTACGTGACAAATTTGCTGAATGCGAGCCATAAAGATAATGTTAAGATACAACTGATGAGCTCATAAGTGTGGAGCAAAGCATTAAATAAGAAAACCAGCTAATGAGCATTGTGTTTGAGCCAAGAATGTCTTCAACTTGAATACTGGTTACCAGCTAAGCCTTACTTGAGTATGCTTTTAATATTGTTTAACACTTTTGTAACTTAAACGTTCCATTTCCAGACAGTATGTGGTATAAAGTATAAAGAAAACATAAGAACAAAAGCTGTCAGAATACATGAAGGAATTTAGCCCTTAGGCAGCAACATTCCAAAAGGAAATCAGTCTGTTATTATATGTATCTTCTATGGGCCGGCAATAAAAACTAATAAAAATCAAATGCCGGGGAGTAGATATGAACAAAAATGTCGAGCAGACAAAATGCATATCATAAATAACAAAGGAGAGTCCAAAAACCGAAAGTATGCATAAATCTGTCAAATGAGAAACACTTTCAAGCAGCGCCGCACTGTAGCAGCGTCAGAGTGTCGCGTCTGCAACAGTTTTCAGTTGCGATGAAATGTGACACTTTTGGCCTAAACGATTTCCAGTTAATGTCAGAGAACTTGGGCAACAAATTAGAGCAACAGCACAGACAACAGGTAGCCAAGCACAGGTAGACGGCGGCAATAATGAGAACCCGAGAAGATTGCGTCAAGGAGGCGCCTCGTTTACAGCAGCCAATTTATGGAGTATATTGCATATTATGATTTACAATCGAGCAATAGGTATAGGGTTAAGGGTTAAGTATGGTAAAGTTTTATACTTTTTAATATATAGCTGGGATCAGGGAAAATATCTAAGAAAATAAGCTGTAAAGAGCTGCACTAATGACAGCAAACAGACAGAAACAGTAGGATTACACAGTATGCAACAGAACTGAAATTTAAATCTATTTTGGGCTGGAAAAGACAATGCTTAAGGGTATTACTTAAATATTGCTCTATATCTTTGACAATTTTAAGATATTGCGACAAAGCCAACAACAACTTTAGTTCTGCTCGCTAAATTTGTAACATCAATTGGATATGGCATTTGCGTAAGACATGAAACAACACAAAGGGACAAGTTATGTACATTGGATACCGTTCCCACTCAGACAGACAAAAAACTCACACACACACACATACATATACATGCCCATACAGTGAAGCTTAGTGTAGACAATGTTTCGCTTCTCATTTCTCATTTTGATTACATTATTATTACGATGCGTTCAACGTCTGTTGACTGTCGACTGGTCGCATCTTTAGACTGAATTCATGGTTTCATTTTCATATACCCAGACCCTAATATGTGTGCTTGTGTGTATGTGTATCCCACTCACATCTACCATATAGCATAAACTATTTACCAGCTCCCATCTTTTAGCTCTCAACTCTCATCTCTTGCATGTATCATTATGATTTTCAACGCTTCGCAGTGCGGGCACACGCTTTCATTTGCGTTCGGAAAATGACCCACTTCCGGATTAACATGGTCCGCCGGGAAAGACAACAACTTTTACTGTCACAGCTACTACTACTACTTCCACTACAACTACCACTACTACTAATACTACTACTACTTTACCAACTGCTATTATTGTTATTGTTATTGTTGTTGTTTCTGCCTTTTAGTTGCTCTATCACATATATATACTAGCATTTGCTATTCATGAAAAGAATAAAAGAACCAAAACATTCTGTCAGAAGTTTAGTTTGTGCAGTGTATGACAGTTGGAAATGTTGTTGAATCATAGGAAAGTGTTTTAAATAAAATATTTGTAAAACAGTTTAAAAATTTCATACCATTTGCGAAAGCAAAGAGAGAGTTATGCAACTAACTTTAGTAATTTTTGACTAAATGAAAATTTAAAGATCTTCAAAGTAGAGTATTAAAAGTTCGTTCTAATTCATTTAGAACACAATATTATTTTCTGCAGCGGAACTATAGAATGGAATAGGTCGCTAGTGGATGCTTGAGTTGGGCTGTATAAAGCTGAATAGGGCTTTTTCAGAGAGGTCCAGCTAATGATGATGTTGGTTGGTCATCGTTTGGCTTAACCCAACGACTGTTTGTTGATAATAAACATCCGCTGAGTGGCATAGTGCATAATTGTTGCATGTTCTGTTGCATGTTTGTTGCATTTAATTATAATTTATTTGCCAAGCCACATAATAGATATATATAAAAAGGAGGAAAAAAAAACTAAAATAAAACAAAAAGCAACATACATAAAGAACGGAAGCAAATATTTTCCGGTGGAAGCAACACTGTAAACAGGGGAAATCTTCATTAGGATAGAAAGAATGGAACGCATTGATTGATTACAGGGCTGTGCCCAGCGATAGCTGCAATGAAGCTATTGCTTACCTATAGGAGTATACATATATATATAGATATACATATATGTATACTTGTACATAGCAATCAAAGTGGTCAAAAGCATTTAACTGAATGCCAATCGGGTTTAAAGCGACATCGTTTTGTTGCATTACAAGTGTGCTCGCATTTTGTCGGCTTTTACACAAAAGAGGGAAAAATACCATACTAAAACGAAGCCGCAAATGCATTGGAATCGATCAAACGAGCCAAACAATCAATCATCAAAGGCGCTCCACCATTCATCGAAAAACTTCAGAAGCCAAAGAAAATTACTGGCTAATTTTACGTGGCTTAAAGTACAAGTTCAAAAGCTGGTATGAGGTATACAAGGTATACGCGAAATATGTCAATATAGCAAAACGCAAAGAACGCTACCGACAAAAGGAAGCAGCACTTCCTATGGACAGGTTCAGCATCAGGTGTGCCCCAATGAAGCATCAATTAAGAGGGCCAACCAATCTCTATGGAGCTCTGGGCAAGAAGAGAACGCAACGGGTGTGGATGCGGGTGCGGATGCTGCCACAGTTTTCACACTATGCCTGGCATAATTGAGTGTGTGTAGCACATTCACACATGTATGCACACACACATATATAACAGAGTCAGAACAGTCAGCTAATTAGCTTGAAGTGAGGGTGTAAAAGAGCAGAAAGGGGTAGAGGGGAAACACAGCAGCAACTGAGCCCTTAGACAGTTTGGGAATGTGGGTAAAAATCAAAGCGGAAATTGTTTATTAAACAAATCCAAAGGCAGTATACACCAATCTCTATAGAGTATACAAAAAATACTACTATATAGTGTGGATAATGTTATTTTAATTGGCTTCTGATATTTCAAACGGTGTATGTGCGTGTGCCTGTGTTGATTACACTACAATATCTATCATATAATCGAGATTAGATAATATAATAGGCAGTTGTCAAAGCAAAAAAAAAAAAAAACAAAAGTATGTTGTAAAGGAAAGTTTTTAGAATCAAAGTTATCTTTATATACGGCTTAAGGGAAATACTCAAAAAAATAACATATTAATAATCATAAAAAGAAAATTGTTATCTAATAAAAATTAATACAGAATGAAGGAAAATTGAAGATTATTTCATATTTTTCATTTCTATTATATAGTAAAAGAAATCCGATCGAATATTTTGGTAATTTCAATTGCAATTTACCACAACTTATACAGTTTATATAATATAGTCATTTATTCCAATTAAATATATAATATATATAAATAAATATTCAAATAATTATATTTATTTTATAAATACCTGTTGATGCTGAAGCTATGTCCATCGTAGAATTTAGAATATATAACATAGAATAGATAATTTTCACTATTACTGAAAATATATAAAAATAAATATAAATTTAATGAAATTTTAAATAAAAATAAACATGTAAAATAAATATTTTTCAACCCCTAAAAAAAGAACTGTTTATTAGGGTAAACAGAAAAATTAAGTCAATTTTCTTTGGGGTCCTGGGCGCTACTTCCGCCCAGGCGCTTGGATGTTGCTTTCATCTCAGCCGAAGGCCTTTGTAACAAATGCTCTAAGCGATTCTTTAAATAGTCAGTTGGAATAATTATAGTAAAATAATTTCCAGCTCTATTTTTATATTAAAGAAATATAGGTAGATATATTAAAATATGAATTTTGTGCAATGAATAATCAAATCAACCAGAACTCCATCTCTCAAAACGAAGCTATTAGGCAGCAAATGGTTCATAGTGTTAGCTCTAAACAAGTTAATTTGTAGAGAAAAAATAGAGAAAATACTTCTACTTTATAACCTAGGAAAACCTTAATTAAATATAAATTGAATTTATTATTCTATAATTTATATATATAATAGAATTGAAAAGCCAGAACAACTAAGGCTTTAATGGCTGGCTCAAATAAATTCATTTTCGTTTTTAAAGCAAAACAGTTCAATTTCAGAACTGAGCACAAAGGACTTAACTGACTTGAATAATAATAATATACTTTGCGTGTCTACAATAAAATTCATATCTAATTCACTAATTAATTTCACTGTAATGACATGTATCTTATGAGATAATGTTGCATGTAAATGTTGCCAAATAAAATCAAATAATAAATCTAATTAGGCAGCAGTAACAACATTAAGATCAAACTCATTAATTATGAACACGAAATGCAGAATTCACACAAAGAAACAAACAAAAAATTAATGTGAGAAATCTGAGAGAAGAAACGAAAGCCAAAAAGGCTATTGTAATCCAGAAGTTAGTTTATATTTGAATAAGCAAAAGTTGCACATGAAAAGTGAAACTGCAGTTTCTGTTGCAGTTGCAGATAATGTTGAAAATTATCAGCATCCGTTTCAGAGTTACACACAAACACATAGCTGAACTATAAACATAATAAGCACAATAAATCTCCCACACAATAAAAATTTATATTCAAATATGGAAATTAAACTTTGCGCCTGCGCACGCGCCATGACGTGGGAGGCGGAGGCGGAGGCGAAGGCGATATCAGTAAAGTGGGCGAGCTTGACCACATATACAAATCAGCTTAGTATATGTATATATGTGTGTATGTGTGTGTGAGTGGGTTCAATTGTATAGTTTTGGGTAGGTGGCTCTGGTTAATTGATAAAAGTAAAAAAAATGTTATAGAATTAGGCGCAAGTTACATGAAATTTGCGTGGTGTCTGAACTGTATTCAAAATTTGCTACTAGACGGCATGCCAGAAATGGTCAAGAGTCTTTAGAGGTGATTAAAGTGGTATGTAATCTTAAACAAATATTGTATACTACCATAGAAGGCAAACATCTTGTAAATTGTAAATTGCTTTGTTTACGGCGTTTTAAGTTTCAATTTAGCACAGATGCGGGCTAATGTCTAATGATGCTCATAATTCCTAATTTGTTATTGTAATGATAATTATGATTGCCTTTTTTATTTCTCTTCATTTTTCCATTTTCAAAGTTTTCAACACGAAAAACTTTCTATATAATGCATAATGCGTAATGTGTACCAATCAACAGCAGCACCCACAATCGGTTACATCACCAGTTAGCATTCAGCATTCAACATTCAACATATAGTATCAACATCAGCATATCATGAGCTTAAGATCAACTTCCGCTATGATATTTCAGCGAAAGTTATCAACAATTCATTACAATCAACAATCAACAACTCGTTTCAATGATACGAATACTCAAACAACTCATGAAACTCATGAAACCCTCTCACAAGTCTCTCAAGTAATTTCAAACGCCGAAACAATGACATATAAATCGCTCAAAAAACTACTATCAAGCGTAACGGCAGCTTCTCAGTCACCCATATACGATATATATATACACATGTGCTTACATATATATACATATATACATATACAGCTTCATTTGGAAAGCTGAAAAAGACTTTTGCCAATTGCCTGGCAATAGAAAGCATTGCAACAAGTTGCACATTTGCCACAGTGCGCAACTGCGCCAACGCCTACCGCCTACCACCCAGCCCATCCCAGCTATCTGTCCTATTGAGTTACAAGCGCATAATGTGAGAAAAATAAGTGCAGCGTTGACACAATTGTGACTGTGAGATTTCATCCTAGACGTACACAAAAGCTGATATATATCTATATCTAGATATATATACCTATTTATATATATCTGCTTTGCGATTGAAGAGTAATATAAATCAAACCAATTTGAAAATACTACTTGAACTCAACTGCTGTAAATCCTAAAATTGAATCACTATAAAATGTTACAGCGGTGCTTCAAACCTCTTAAAATGGATTCAACTGGAACTATTAGAACTTGTTCAATTGTAAATAGTTCGCTTAGCAGCTGAAATTACTTTTTCTATATGCAAGTTGCAGGCTTTTGATTATGTTACAGACAATTGGATTGATTGCTGTATAAAACCTAGTCAGTATTATATATTATATGATAGGTTTTTGAATGTATATGTTATATTATGTAATAATTTGATAAATTCAATTACTATTTAATGTTTTAATATTGGTTTAAATATAGCTACCAGTTGATTAAAGCAAGTCTGAAGAGAACACAAAATTTTATTGCAAATGTTGCATGCAATTTTAGTGCAATATGTGCTGTTATGAGCCAAATCTTCCTATGATAAGGACATCTTTGCAGCCTTTATTAAAAAATTCAGAAAATTAAATAGTTGAAAGGCAAATTTAAATCACTTTTGGCATAATTAAGGATAAGGTCAGGTACATGTGTTCCCTTTCGATTTCAATACAATTTTACTATTTTGCTCTGATTTTATTTTTTTTGTTTTTTTTGCACCTGTAAGCTGACATTTGAAGAGTTTAAATACGTGTCTAGTTTTAGACAAGTTAGCAGCTAAGAGTCGCCCACAACAAACACTGTACATAATCGGGTCTTTAAGACTATTAGACGATTATGTGACGTTGATGTAGGTCGTTGGCTTGTTTCATTTGCAATTCAACGTCATCAATTGTCTGCCTTTTATGGTTCGATTAGCCAACATATGGCATAAAAATATATATATATATATAATAACAAAAAAAATGTATCTTTTGTTTTTATGAGAATAAAGACCAAACAACAAACAACCAAACAACAGCAACAAACAAAAAAAAACTATATAAAACGCCTGCACACATGACGGCATTGATGGTGACATAAGCTGCTAATTTTTTGTTGGTTTTTTTTTTGCTGTTTTCATTTTTATGTAACAATATCGGAGCAACAGCTGATGCTAACATGATATATTTATGGGCATTTCGTATATATGGAAGATGCGTTTAATTCTTGGCCAAGTTAAGGTCCATTTGGCAGCTAATTAATGAGAAGCCCGACAGGTTGGCGCGTGGCAACTTTTATTTTCTTTTTTTATACAAAAGTCTTTTATATCCAATGGCACCTACACAATATTTTTTTCTTTTTGAACTTTGACTAAATTGCATATTGAAAGTGGTTGCATTTACTGTGTAGGCCGTTTGTTATTGGCCCCAAAAAGTCTTACAGAGAGCGTTGGTAGTAACAACAAATCAAATAAAGAAAAAACAATTTATTCATTCAAAACGAGTAGACGCCGCCTGAGCCTAAGTTGTAGTTTTTCATTGATAAAAATAACTACAGTTTGTGAATGGATTTTGTTAATATAATCAGAAATAAAGAACAACATGGCCTAAAGGTGTTTATGGCTTAAGATTATTATATTTACATATGAAGAGCGCAGGCTTTGACATTAAATACAAAGAAATGTTTAAAAGAAAAATGTTCTATCAAAACTTTTACAGCAATATAATGGAGCTTAAGTAAGCCCAACCCATATGTGTTAGGGAATTAGCATAAGTTAAGGTCATAACAAGGGTTTGTCACTTTGGATTAGTTGATTTGAAATTATAGAATTAAGCAGAGTTTCAACTGCTACCAAAAGATCAAGTTTAAAACGCAATTCTAAGTACTGAGGAATTTAAATTGTGAAATTCTTATGAAATAAGCTCATAAATCATGACAAAATGATATATACTGACATCGCTTTGAACTGGACAGGGCCAAAAAAAAATGTCACCAACTTCCAGCTACCAGTTGCCAGTTACCAGTTCACAATGCAAAGTTTTGTAATAAACTTTCAAAGTTCTGGCCCTGAGGCCCTAATAGCCAACAGGCAATCGCATTGGTCATAGCTTTTGCTCAGTTTCAGTTGACTGGGAACAGGGTTTTGGTATTTTGAATCAACAAACCATAAAACGCAGTTAACCCACTAGGTACTCTCTCTTCTTCTCTCCCGCTCTAACTCTTTTAGCTGCTTTACCAATTCCCTTAACTCTTCATCTGGCAACAACATTGAACAACAGCAACATGAAACAGCAACAACAACCCCAACAACAACAACAACAACAACAACAGCTATTGCTTCTATCCTAACTGACCAAACAAATTGAACCCCTACCACACTTCTCGCACCACAATCGTCGCTCCATTCGCTGGTCTCGCTTTGTGTTCAATTGAAAACTCAGCAAGTTTTCAAAAATTTTTGGGCTACTCTGTTGACTATGTTCGTATATTGATGTAGGCATTGTAGGGGAAGTATGGGCAATGGGGGGCATAGGGGCCTAAAACACCACTGGACTGTGCCGGCCGGCAATTGTTTTGTCAGATCGAAAGGCGCTGATTAAAGCGAGTCTGCGGCTTGGCTTGGCGTCGCAATATGCGCCTCAGTCTCTTGTTATTATTTCACTCATATTGTTGTCATCGCAGCGTACTTTTCAATACCCTAACAATTGACAAAGTATTTCAAATGCATAATGCAACTTGCATTATTTTTATATTAATATTTAAGCTGCTTTGCATATTTTTAGCTTAAAGCAGTGTTGCCATATTGTATGTTGATAAACATATGGCAATATAAAACACATTTTATACCAAAAGGGAAGTAATACAAAACGCACTGTCATCTATGCAATGTTATTAAAAACTGTCTGCACTTGGCGTTGCCATACTGTGCTAGAGTATACAATATTCTACTATAAAAAGCCTATTGACTCCACATACATTGTTTTGGTTATACTATTTGGGTTAAGCGCTCGAACAAACGTCAAGTCATGCATGGCCACTGGACGACAAAAGAGTTGCCAGAGTTCTGTTTAATTTTTTTTTTGTGCTTGTGTGTTGTTTTCTTCTTCGATTGTTGGGAAATCGACGCATTGCAGTTCTTGCAACGGTTTTCAATAGGCGTCTGCAATGCCACAAAAGATTAATGGTTTGCCCTGGTATTATGTCTTAACATAAATATTTGGAATTTCTATTTGATTTGCGGTTAGGGTTTAAGGTTAAAGCTCTAGTTCACTGAGCATATTATGTTGCGTTTCATTAGGCGTGAAATGTGGTGCGTAACTCCCAGCCTTAAGTAGTTAATATGAGGTTACTATTCCACTTGAAGTCTAAGGAAAGTATGAAGAAGTATGAGATATAACTATGCTATTATATAATTATATTCATTGTTAACCAAATGCTGTGAGCTTGAGGTTAAGAACAAACTCTTTAGTTCTGCTTACAAATGGGAGCAATTTGAGTATCTAATTTTATCAATTACGAACTATTCTGAGGAAAAATGTAAATAAAAATAAATTGTAAATTTGCATATTTTACAGTTCAACAGAGCGTATAGTGTTCCTTTTTCAGTAAATATGTTTATATATATATATATGTATGTTAAGATCTCTTATATCTTTAGGTAACAACTTGAGACAAGTCCCTGGCCAGTGCCCAAGGTAAAGTTCTAGGGAAAAAGAAAAAGAACCAGAAACATTCTGTGGCGCACTTTTTTTTCCCTTCCAGCGTTCAGCATCCGCAAATAGAGACATGAATTTGGGGCGTTACAACAACCAGAACAACAACACTAACAACAACGGCAAGAAGAACCAGAACAACAACACCAATAAGAGTCAAGCCAATGCAGAAGCTTTAAGTTGGCTTTTTGTTTGAGAAGCGGAAATTATTATTAATTGCTTGGAATGCCAGCTGGCCGAGGCCTGTTACAGCTCCATACAGATGTTTAGTATGCGTACCCCGCAGACCCCTGTAGGTTCATCGTCTTCATCTAATAGCTTCCGTTGGCGTTGCCAGCTTCTGTTTGTTGGTATGTCTTGTCTAATCACTTTGATGACGTCAAAAGTTGTTTTTTCATGGCCAAAATACGGCCTGCGTGTTCTTGGCCTCAAATCGAGTTTGGCTTAGCATGTTAGATAGCATATTGGGCGGTTAGCGTGGATTGTGCGGATTATTTAGAATATTCACGCTCAGTTCATTGGCCTTGGCAACGAGAGCGACATTTGACAGCCACGACCCAACAGACAGCGTGGGTAACAACAATTTGTGGTACGTATGTGCACTTTTGTGTAGTTAAAACTGGCCAAGCGTGGCCAAGTTAATGGTAGGGATCTGAGTCTGAGAGCTCCATTGCATTGCCAATTGCAGTTTGTTTAGAAGTTAAGGCACAGAGCCAAGGGAAATTTGCAGAGCCAGAGCCAACGACAACGACAACGCCAACGCCAATGTTGCCATTTGGCCGTTTCATATGACTGAATTGCAGGCGGAAACATGAAGTAAAGTTGAAAGTGGAGCTGTAGCAGACGCTGAAGTTGCCGCTGGAGACGTTCCTGGTGCCACAAAGTGACGCAGCTCCAACTTAAGGTGCGGCAACAGTTGAAACCTGCCAGCTGTTGCCTACACCAGAAGAAGAAATGTCTAGGGTGCAACTGGAACAAACAACAACAAAAACAAAAGCAACAAATACAACTGGGACTAAAACTGGAACTTTGATGGCTTATCGGGTGGATGCGGGTCTTGGGGCTATTGTATTACTCAGTAAAAGAGGTGAACGACTGACATTTGCTTAATTGTGCCTGAATGCCGGAACGAACAAAAAAAACATTGCAATCCCAACCACAACAACAACAACAATAATAATAATAAAAGCAACAAAACATTGCAATGATTTAAGCCAACAAGTCTGCTAGAAATATCCAAAGATAATACTATTATTCTATTACAATTGATTGGACTAGGTAAAGCAGCTATTATAAACTCATTAGACCATTTATATCAACATTAAAAAAGAAACAAGTCATGCTTTAAGACACATTTTATAAATTGAAATTAACAACTCTCCCCATTCCCCATTGAAAAACATTAAAATAATCTATAATTATTACACATAATGGAATTGACTGACGATGTATTAAATCGTAACTATGATATAGGCTTTAAATTTAATAAGAAGAACACATAAAAGTACACAAAAAGCGAAATGTACCTATAAAAGTTATGTTTATATACGTAAAAGGATAATAAGGTGTGTTTCATAAACATAAAGCACTTTCAGCATGAAGCTTTAAGCTGTTAAAGTTAAGTCAGCGAAGGCTTCATAAAAGAAAATGTTTTTTGCTTCAGGATTATGAGACGCGCTTTAGGTATCCAGCTAAAGGTTACCACTTTAACTTTATCTTTAAGATGACTTACTTAACTTAAAGTTTATCTTTAAGATGACTTATTTAACTTTAAGTTTAATCTTTAAGATAATATATTAAGTTTTATTTAAAGCCATGAATAGCTAAACTAAAGTATAGATTGATAGTCAAAACGAGTAATCTGAATAAAATTATTTTTCTGAAAGCTTTCACTTAGCTTTTGATTTCATCTTTATATAAAATATTAATAATAATAACTATTCAACACTATATATATTTGTATTTGTATGATATTTTAAGCTTTAGTTAGCTGTCAATTGTGTCTTGCAATTTATCTTAAAGCATGTTGAATGTGACATCTGAATGCATTTAGTATATAAAAAGCCCTTTGAACAATGACTGTTACGTAACTTGAGTACTATACAGATTTGGATTATTATATATACTAATATATCAAGCAATAGTGGTGCTTATCTTACACATAACTGAATAAATATACAAATATATATGCTTGATTATTACTTCTTTGGCAATTGAAGAATGAGACCGTCGACTATAATGCAACTGAAAACTGTGACAAAATCTGCTGATATAAATAAGACAGATATATGATATGACGATATAGATATAGTTATAGATATAGTTATATATATATATATAATAAAAGTTGATATTGTCTTGTAACTCTGTGAATAACACAATTTAAGCGTTTATTCTCGTCGAGCGATTTGTTTGTTGTCATTTGCACAATGTTTGTTTATTTTGACACGTTTTGCGTTGTTCATTGTTGTTAGTTGTTCTTGGTTGTTGTTGTTTTTGGACTGTTGGTTGCTACTGCGTTGGCGAGTTAAATAAATAATTATTCAAAAATTCCGTAAACGTGGCATCTTTTGCCCTTTTTTTCTGCTGCTGTTTAAAATCTTGTTGAGTTAGAAGTATTTTTAGGCGGCTGCTTGTAATTTGTTTATGGCAACTGTTGCCTCGATTAGATGCTGGCGTTGACAGCTTAACAGTTGATGAAGTCTTTTGAAGCAGCGACAGCGACAGCGACAACAACGACAACGTCTAGCAACATGTGTGGCAGCAATTTTTTGTTTATGCCGCGTGGCAAGTCAGCAAGAGGTGGAGGCACAGGCAGTGGTATAGGCATAGGCATAGGCATAGCGGCTGCATGCAGTGCGAACCACAACAACAACAACAAGAAATGGAAACAAATGAAAACTGTCTGCTTTAATGATTTTGACCCTGAACGAATTTGAAGTGGTTTCGGTTGCTACGCGTCGCTGCTCAAAAATGTAAACAAACTCCACAAAACTGAATCCCTAGTTCATAATCTTCAATCCCTACTGTCCATTCCTCATGCCCCTGGCCGCATACTACCTTCAACTATTTTTGTAATTGCAACGAATGAGTTATAAATTTGTTGCCCCTGGACAACGTGCCAGGCGTCGAGACACCTTGAAGAAGACAAGACAATCAACCGCAAGAGGGGGGAAAATATGAAGATGAAGATGATGATGTTATTAAAGGCACACAGCGAAAGGCAGAGAAAGGGGTAAAGGGACTAGCATAACAAATTGTTTCTGGGCCAGTGAAATTGGGTGGAAAACATTGAAAATAGCTGGAGCAAAAGGAGCACAAAAAATAATCATAAACTTTGGAAATGCAGGAAAAAAGAAAAGAAGATTGAAAAATTTACTGCTTCAGATAAGTTACAATTCTGAGTTAATTAAGATTTAGATATCTTTAAGAAGTTATAAATTGTTAGAAGGAGAGATTAAAGATAAAAGTTTAGAAAATTATGAAATCAATCTCGCTGCCCATATCGTTGGCACCCCAGCCCAGAGCATTGGACACCAGATTGAGCATCTGCTGCAATGGCACCCCAGCCTTCTCCAGGTCTGCACGCAGGCTAAGATACACCTTAAGGTTGCGCACATTATTCAACAGTCTACGGAACTCAACACTACGCAAACGTCGCACGGCAGTATTGAGATCCTTGTCCACAGACTGCTGACGTAGATAGAGTTGTCTCAGTTGAGTGCGAGGCAATGCATCACGCAGATCTTGTAGCAATCCTCTGATGCCCCTACGACGATTAGGTAATGGTTTAATGGGTTTGTCCGTGCTATAAATGTTGATGATATTACGCAAATACTCAAGGTAATAGGCATGGTTAAGCTTTAAGCCTCGGCATATAAAATCACGCAACACTCCCTTTTCCTTGCTGTTACGCAGCTGTGCCACACGCTCCTTAAAGTTATCACTTAGCACTAACTTAAGCAGGCTGCGTACTTCATCATCCTCCAGAGCATTGGCCACTATATTGCGCAACTGCTCCACGGGCAGCAATGGGCGGGCATCGCGTATGAGGCGCGTCAAGCCAGAGTTTGCATTACTGGGGCAATTATCACCTTCGCGTGGCACAGAATCAGGCTGAGTTTCCTCCTTTTCCTTGTTCACAGTATCTGGCTTAACTTCCTCCTTTTCTTTTTTCACTTCTACTGATTGCTCAACTCTTAGTGGATCTACTATTGGCGGTACCACTGTAGTATATTTCAAGGTGGAAGATTCTACTACGCCCGAGGCTGAATGAGGTACATCTTGCACATGGGAAACATCGCGTTTCTCTCTTACTACTTCTTCCTCTTCACTAAATTCTGGGATGTCATCATAAGGTGTCCAGTCAATATCGTGAGCTGTTATAACATCTTCCTCATGAGAGTTTGGCACCACAAGCTCATGCAGTGTGCCAGATCCAAAGGTGGATTCCGTCAAAGTAGAGGAGGACTCTGAAACCACATCGACTGGTACCTCGGTTGTAGTAGCAGCTACTAGCAGCAAACAGCAGCTAACAAAAGTGAGAAGTTGGAACATTTCTGGAGATTAATTTCTTACTGTGTTGCAAACCCGAGCAAAACGTTTTTATAGCTGCCCAGAATCAGAGGCAAGTGTTAACTTGTTATCACAGTGTGTAACCAATTCGCGTAAGTATATTTGCCCAATATTTTTACAGGCAAATAACACAGAAGCAACAAAGGAAGGCCAAATAATGTATAAGGTATATATACATATAGAACAAAAAGTGGAACAACCTTCAAAAAGTCTCAAGCTCATCAATCTTTCATATTGAACCATCATGAAATTCGAGCAAGGCAATCGCAATGTTAAAACGCAGTTCATAATCTGTATATATGACAATTTGTTGTTCTGAATGATATATATATATATATATACATATCTATATAATATATATAATACAAATTGTGATACTTAGCAGAATTATTTATGACTGCAACTTTTTGTGACTTGAAGGCAAGCTGTGTCTTTGTTAAGCTGCTTATGATGGCTATAAAAAGCAGCAAACATCATCGAAGGACCTGACAATTATCTAGTACTTGGCTTATTTCTTAGATTTGTGAACTTGTTTATGTAAATTTAAGTCATTTAAGGAATTTGTGAGAAATTTTTTACAGCAATGTCAGCATGTCAGTCAGTACTTTAAAGCAGCTTAATTTACCCTAATATATCATAAAATATTCAAGTCCGCATAACTTTAAGTAAAAGTTTTGTCTATTATCCTGGCAACAAATTGAGATACTTATTTAATGTCAGCTACCATAAAGGTTTCATGTACTACATAATGTTGTATATATACCTTAAATCCTTTGCAATAATAAAAAATATTATATCTCGCAGGACTATCAAATACAATTTCAATGTTAATATAGATACCTCAGTGCCTCTAGAGTGGCATTCACTAAAGCAAAAAGTATCTTTAAGTTACATCCAAAGTATGAATATTCATGTGGAAGCCTACTAAAAATCTTTTATCCTTGCCAATTTCTATACACCAATGTTTTGCTCATTGTCAACAAGCAAAAGAAAAAGAGAAAAACCAAAAAAACCAACGAAAGGAAAAAAAGGATACAAGGCAAACAAGTAAATCCTGCCGAGCTGTGCAAAATGTTTCCAAGCATAAGACAACCCGCCTAATGACTCCCACATGAATTTTCGTGCAAATGACTTTTTGGTCTGCCGCCTTTATACATACATATTTCTGCCTAAATATATATATATATACATATATATATATTACAAATCAAGTTGACAATAAATACAGCAACGTGAACAAAAAAGGACTCCTTAATATATGCGGTACAAACAGTGCAAAGAAATTTATAATTCCATGAAAGCTTCAACTCAAACCTTTGCAACATTTTTTGAATTATAATCTTAATATGTGAAATAATAAGTGGAAATCACTGAACTCGTTTAAGTACGGAAAATAATTGAACCAAATGCTTGAATTTTTTTTGAAATGTTAAAGGTATCAGCTGCTTCTTGAGCTGCTGTCGTCTAGGTGTGTCCGTGTGTGTGTTGGGTTAAATTTATTACTTGCCACAAGAGTTCCATTAGAATATTAGTAAAGAAAATAGGAAATATTCTAAGGATTTAGGTGCTTAGAAAGTTTTCAGCACTTACACAAATGCGAAAGGTGCAGCTTTTCAGGTAAGTTGCCCAGTTGCCCAGCCCAAAAATTCAGGTTAAAGGACAAGGACAAGCAGCAACATGAATATGTTACTCCAAAGCCGGAGCGACATAAAAAAGCATTAAAAACTTAAGGCCAAGTTATGTCTGTATGTAGTCCGCACTACACCACACCACAGCAAAAAGGAGCAGCTCAAGTACAGTCACGCCAAATGCTAAAATTGTATATAACCAAGTATGGAGTTTGTCCAGGGAGCACTAAAGACAACGCCCATTTGCACACGTTGCCGCCAACTATTTTCATGCCTGATTCCCTCGAGGCCAGACGGTTGAGTAAATATTTTATTTGACACGCCTTCCACCCAGCGCATATTCCTTAATTGATTCACCAAAAAAAAAAGAAACGTAATTCGATCTAAATTTCATTTTCGATTTGACGGCACGTGTACCCCTCCCCTCTACTTATGGTCTCCTCCCCCACAAAAAATTTAACGCTTTGTCAGCTGTCTGTTCATCCTCTCCAACAAAATATGAATGCTCCATTCCATTTAAATTAGTGTACACATGGAGCCCCACTCCCCGAGACTCCTGTTATATACGTGAGCAGCATTTAAGCCCATTTTCCTTAATTTCTTTAAATATAAATCAAATTGCAATTTATAGCACTCAAATTGGAGCTGCTGATTGGCTCTAATGCAATATGCAAATCAGTGGGCTGACACATATTGAGTTTGTGTTTATTTTAACAGTTAAGAGGTTAATGACAACAACGCATTTAGCCAGACCAGATATATGGCAAATAAAGCATAAAGGGAATGTATTTTAAGCTAAGTTAATACGAATTTAAAATGCACTGAAAAAATGTCATTAAATTTTATCTTATCTGCATGAAATCAGTACTGTATCCTTTGTCTAAAGTTATTCACCCATTTCCACTTGGAAAAATTTGTTTTAATTAAGTACTACAGAATCCTTTTTCTATACTTTTGCATTAATGAAAACTATTTTGATATGTTTTTCTTATGCAAATCGGTAACACTAGAACAAAAAATCTGTATAAACTAAACTAATTATAATAAAAATGTCTGCAAAGTTTTATCTAGGCAAAATATTCAGCTATATATAGTTAACAGAGCAACTGAACCTTAAAGTAATTGCCAAAATAAATATTCAATTTGTAGTAAACAGGTTTATTATTCTCAGTTTGCATTCATTCAATTAACAATTAGGTTATAATATAGATCCATTACTACGATGAAAACGTTCGTATGCTTTCTTATGAGTATCCCAAAAGTGGTTCATGGTTATAGAAATCTATATTGATTTTTTAAACAGAAGCATAAGATCTGTTAATCCCTTGCTAATCTTTGATGCAAATGCTTTTAAATATTTTCGTCTCCTAGATACACTTCCTCGTCTATAAAAATCATTGGCTCATCGTCAGAGAACAATATAAAATCATCGCTTTCCATTGGTTTGTCTTCATCACTGATCTTAAGTGTTTTAGTCATTGCTGGCAACTTATCAATATTATCGAAATCAAGCTCTCTTTTTTTGGATTGAGACTTGGACTCATAGAGCTTTTCAAAGATATTTGGTGTTTGGTTATTGTTAGGGTTAGTAATAGTTTCAATACTTAAAGCATCCATTGGCGCACATAAGTCCATATTTGGATTGTAATCTTCACCTTTGACTTTTAATGAAATAGTGAGCATATCGTTAGTTATAAGCCAGTTGGTATCTGCTCCGGCGATCTTTTTCATGACAACCATTCGCTTATAGTTATGACATCTCCAATTCTTAATTGTATTAACGTTGCGTTCCCTGACGCAGCCACTTAATGTACACACGCGTAGGACTTCAGTATTGATATGAATATTAAATTGAGCGTCATTTATATTGATCGACATTTCAGGCAACTGACAAATGGTTTCTACCACTGCATTCATTCCACATCTCAATTTGCGACAAAATTCAACTGGCGAACGAAGATGCAAGTAATTCCCACCATAAACATTGTAAAAGCTTGAGGATCTTAATTTCAGTAGTTCCTGTGAAACAGACAGCGAGAACATGGCCTGAGAATCGTAGAAAATGCTCAATCCTTGGCGTTTAGTTATATCATTGAACAATTTGTAATAAGGTTCCATAAATTTAACACAAAATTCGGAATGTACGCTAAAAAAGCTTCTGTTATTTATAGGTAATGAAATTGCCAGTTTCGAGGACTGTTGATTTTGCTGATATAATTGTTGAATAACTGTCATGTCCTTTTCTTGAATATGGTCCACTCGAGGCAACATGGATTGCAGTTCCCAAAGCTGACAGTTTGCCAACGGATTTCCACTGATATTTAAATATTTCATAGATATATTTTTTAAATGTATTAACTCTGTAACGGCTGCTATGTAATTAAAGCTTAAATCCAACACCTGAAGCGCAGGAAAATTTGACAACGAAAACTCCCCGAAAATGCGCAATGAGCACAAAATGTTGTCACGCAATAAAAGGACTTGCAATTGGGGCATCTCTTTTGCAGCTAGTTTCAACAGTGTATGCAGTATTGGTAATATTTGCAATGGACAGAACTGATCCATCAGCTCTGCAGCCTCATGGAATCGGCTCAGATCTAGTGTGTGCGTTTCGATACAGTAACGTGATATCAACGCTGCTTTCATTGCAACCAACAATCGACTGTTTAAATGATCTGGAAATAGCTTAGGAAAAGATGGTAGACCCTGTACCACATGTATGTTGATCTTTATGTTACTTTCCAGTACAAAAACTCTTCCTTTTAATCGTTGTAAACGATTAGCCAGCAGCTTGTTGTCCACCATAAATTGACAGCAATTGTTGAGGTTATTTCGCTTATAGTTATACAAGCGCACCTGTACTGGTAGCATAGCGTATTTTATAGCAACTAAAATGTCGTCATCAGTTGAGTCCTCAAAATTGGCTATGCTTACAGTGTACCACCCTTTGATATTTGATGTTTTCGAAGATTCATGCTGCTTCTTTGCAATTTCCTCCAAAAGGCTGTCTAAATGACTTGGCTCTTTTACGCATTCGGCTATTAGTTTTTTAAATATCTCATATTTTTTCTTCTTATAACTTTCCAATAAGTTTTTCGGTGCTTGAGCTTTCATATTCAGACGTTGTCCGGTCCTATTAAGGTTTCCATTTAATTTTCCACTAAAATTCATTTTTATTGAAATTTATTTTCGCAAAGGAACTTCAAATTAAATTTACAATTTAAAATGCTCAAGAGTGTGGCCAAATTCTTTGCAGCTAGCATTAATCATTTAATATTAACATTGACAGCATCTAATATTAACATATTAACATTAAGAAGAACTGCTATGGCACTTTTTTTGACACATTTTAATATTTTGCAGCGACAGCAGTACTTGAATGCAACATAAATAATATACATATATACATATTTATTAGCTTTTGTCTAGCCACAAAATAATGAATTCAACAACCAAAACTAACACAACCTCACCAAAGATGGTGGACAATATCAACAAGTGAATCTGGAGGGGAATAAGAATCGGAAAGGGGCCAAAAGTTTGTGTGATTAGAATTCAATAACGTAAATTACAAAACAAACGGAATGGCCTCAGATGTTTCAAGAATTGAGAGCAATTATAATTAAATTTATCTTTAATTACATATAACAAATTATACTAATTTAAATATAACAATGAAATAGTTTAGTACTTACACGCGCACGCACACACACAGACACACATACACATTTTACGCGAAAAAACCACTTAAGCTGCAATACACAATTATTATTTTAATATTTAATATATTTTGTATTGCTGCAACACTATACACTTATTAGACACTTAAAAAAAAACTAATTCACTTTATAATCACAATTTAAATAAATCGGCGCACAACTTTTACAATTACTTAGCTTGCACAGCTGTTTTTAATAACACGAATGGTCAACCTAATAATTTAACATGGTCACACTACACAAGCGCTGTCACGCTGTGATATCTATATCGATATTTTAATATGCACGAAGAGGAAATTTCGCTATCGTTATCGATTGAAAAACTACAACATTAAAAAGCCGCCATGGACGAGTGTACGTAAAAAATTAAATATTTTATTTAATATTTTTATTATAATCTATTAAGTTTACTTTATTAGCGGTAAATTTAAGCGTAGCCATGTCTGATGTTTCTCAACGCGAACAGACAAGATCACTCCTCAATCAGAATGTCAGTTTTAACAGCAGTTTGGATATATCTATGCCGCAAAATTTACAGTCGCGTAATGTAACTGATACATTCACTAGTTTAAGCTTTCGTGTCAGCGACGGCGAACGTCTAAAACTAAAACAGAGTCAAGCAACTGCCAATCTCAACCAACATAGTACACTTAAAGATGTAACTGGACAATTAGATATAACGGACGATAACAGTATTCAAGAAGATATGGAAGGTACCACCGAAATGGATGAATGCAGCGCCATGGAAGTAAGCGAACGTGTTATTCAAATAGAGGATACAATCGAAGAACCTGTTGAACCAATGGAAGATGAGTTAGATATTTACACTTCCATGCAACCGATAACGTATTTTGAAAAGAAACTTGTTGAGCTGGGACGTCGTTGCTGGTCATCCACGGCTCAATCACAGTGCTATACAAAAGGTTGCTACTGGTCGCCAGATGGCACATGTTTGCTGGTACCCGTGCATAAGGATGGAATGCATGTGATGGAGCTGCCCCAGGATTTATACGATATAAACAGGTCGCTCTCTAACTTAGAATCTGCTGTACATGTTCCAGAAGGCGGCACAGTATACGACTGTGCCTGGTATCCTCTCATGAATTCTCAAGATGTACAAAGTTGCTTGTGAGTAGGAAAATTCTACCACGTTAATATATATCTCATAAATACAATCCTCTACAGCTGGCTGGCTACACGGCAACACGAGCCAATAAATATGTGGGATGCCTTTGATGGGCGTTTACGGTGCAGTTACAGTGGTTATGACGATGTCGATGAAGTGATGGCTGCCATATCACTATGCTTTGCAAATGATGGACAGAAAGTCTTTGCGGGTTACAAACGCTGCATTAAAATATTTGATACTAGTCGACCTGGTCGCATCTGCGACAATTATCCAGTAAAATTTGCCATTTCATGCATAGCACAAACATGTGATAATCCACACGCACTCACCTGTGGTAATTGGAGAGGCTATATACAACATTTTGATTTACGTATCTCTCCAAAGCAGGGACCATTGTTCACCCTAGGTGGTCATACGGCGGGTGTTACACAACTGCAGCATGTAACCGACACCGGCAGTAATTGTCAGCTCTACAGCGGAGCACGGAAGTGTCCTAAGTTGCTACAGTGGGACATGCGAAACTATAAAAAACCGATGCGAGAGTTTTTGCGCCAGGTAGATACCAATCAACGCATACAATTTGACATCAGTCCTCAGCAGTCTTGGCTAGTCAGTGGCAGCACTGGTGGCGCCTTAAATGTATGGAATGTAGAATTAGAGAATGACACAAAAGGATTTCAGATTCTAATACATGACGATTGTTGTAATGGCATCAAATTTCATCCTACACTTCCTATATTGGCAACAAGCTCCGGACAGTATCATTTTTTATACGATTTTGATCCCGATTGCTCTACAACTCTAGATTCAGTACAACAATTAGAGGAAGAATACGCGATTACCTACGAAAATTCTGTGTTATTGCTTTGGTGTGGAAGCAGTCAAATAAATATTTAGTTTGAACATATTACTTCAAATAAATTGAAACTATGTAAAAATATTTTATCAAATAAAAGTTTAAATTAAAGTTATGATATTTACAGTATTGAAAATATGCTTCACGTGTTTTACTGAAAAAAAATTATTGTACTAGTTTCACACAAAACGGTAAATTACGAAAGTAGTATAGGGATAATGTACAAAAAGTACGGTACCGTCTGTTAAGTTTGTACCAAAATGTTAAAATTTTGCTTAGCGTTGAGTAATAATGGAAGATGGGGAGCAATCTTTAAAACCTTTGAATGGGAATAGTTCTAAGCTGAAAAAATAGTTCTAATCTAAATAAAATAAATAAGTTACCAATTATAAATATTCATTTTATTTTAATTACGCTTTGTTTATTATACATACATTATTTTGAATTTAGTTATCGTCATTCATTTATTTAAATTAAACTTAAGTTTAAAGTTATGCGTGAACTAAAATGAAAACATTTTAATTGTAGGCTGCTTTTAGGAGAAAGAACAATTATTATGAAAAACGTAAACGTTTCTACACTTTCCTCATACAAAAATTTTATTTATTTATTTATTATTTTCTTTTTTTTTTTGTTGAATATTTCGTTGGTTATTGGTGTTGGTAATACAATATTTTTATATTTATAGTATATCATAAATTGAATATATATCGAAGCGTTTATATCAATTGTATTGATGTTTAGCGTTTGTTTTGTATAAAGGTTTGCATAGGTTTAAGGTATGCCACATGTCTTGGGAGATTGTGGGGGCTGTGCGTGTAGTTTTGATATTAAAGTAGCAGTGTATTTATATATATATATATATATATATATATATATATATATATATATATATATATTATCATAGTATTTTATATAATTAAATATGTTGATTTATAGTAGCCATAGTTACAGAATTACACATTTATAACGGTATATATATGGTATGTGATTTTAAATTTAAGCTAATTCTCAGCGCAAAGAAATCGGTAAAACGAATTTGTCGCAGCTGCTGCAAAAATTTGCCTAAAAATGTATTTTTTTTTGCTTTTGTTTTACTTTCTTCCCATCAATAAATTTCCATTTAAACTCATTTTGTGGCCAAAAAAAATCTGCGCCATTTTTCCTCTAAATATAACCTGACGTTAGACAAAATATGCATTTTATTTTAAATTCTATAATATATTGTATTTATATTATGTTCATATATTTATATATATTTAAATATATATGTGTTTAAATTGTTTGTGTTGTATGTAAATGAAACGAAATTGTGTGTTTTACTTTGTATTGTTTTTATTTGTTTCTTTATAATAAATTTTTTTTGTAAATTTTATTGAGATTTTTTTATATATTTTTATAAGCATTTCTTATGTATTTTTATACTGTTTGACATTTATTATATAGATAGAAAATGCGAACTTATAAAATGTTTTATGTTCTGAAGTGTTATTACACTTCAGACACAAATGTTAATAAAAAAATAAAATAAATTAAAATAGAAGGAAATTATAGATTATATTTTTAAATAATATGATATATGCTGTTCTTTCTTTGTTTCAAGCAAAGCTTAAAAAACGACAGGCAAATTTTTCTTATGGCATTTTTAAATAAATTAATTTAAAATATTTTCTTACAAGCCTTTATTTTATGAATAAAATTAACATCGAATGAACAAAAAAAAATACATAAAAATTTGAAAATAAAAAAAATTGTTAGTGTAACAACGCTGCCCCAAAACACAATTTTAAATAAAACCTTTTTGGGTTTATCAAAATATTATTTTCGCTGGAGCTACATTAGCGTTTTATGTGTTTTGTTATTTAACTTGCAGTATTCACTGTATATACTGTGTAATAGTATGTTTGTAGTGTACTGTAGTGTAGTGTAAGAAAAAATTGTTGCCAGTTTTTTTTTTAGTATTTTGCGCTGCCATTACCCAAAAACATGTTGGTTATTGAGTTGTGTTTCTTTATAATACTTGAAATTTTAGAAGCAAATCTTTTTTCTTGCTTATAGTTGTTACTTTTTTTTGTTGCTTAAATATGTGTATTGTTGTTTCTTGTTGTTTCTCTTGTTGCTGTTGCCGTGTTGTGTTGCAACATCCGCTGTAAGCAATAAATAAATGGGGCGGTCATCAATACTGCTTCATTAATAACAACGGCTGCTGCAACTTGTTTTTTAATCCTTATTTAACCCGACGAAGCAATGGCACTTTGCTGGCCATCTATATCCTGAGTCTGGGCCTTGTTTTGACGCACCACCTCAGCACGACGTTCCTGTAAGCAAAACAAGCACAACTTTAGAATAATTTTCTAGTTTTTGTTTTTGCAACAGTTGCAGGCTAATTTTTTTTTGTGTCTGCTACAAATGAAAAATTAAAGACAGGCAGCAAAAATAAATGAAGGAAAGTAGAAAAATATAAAAGATGAAAAGCGAAGTTTTGAAATTTTGGTATGATTTTTTTTTGTGGATGGAAAACATACAAGTTTTTGAACTTTCTCAATTTTCTTGAGCAATTCCTTTTCACGATTCTGCTCAGCGGTGAATAATTTGTTTTCAATAATGCGCGCTTTCTCCTCAAGCTTTTGATTTTCCAATTGATTGTTCTGCGATTTGATTTCAGCAATTTTGATTGTATTCTAAATGAGATCAGAGAATATATATGAACAAATCAACAAATGTACGATGAAAGAAATTATAATTCTTATATTACATAATTACACAATACATAAAAATAATATTAAATAAAAAATAATAAAATAAAAATGCTAACTACGAAACGAGATCTAATATATATATCTTTATATATAATATATATACATATTTAACAGTATTTAAAAAGCTAGTGTACTTACATGCTCCTTGAGACGGTCCAACATCTTCTTGATATTCTCATCACGCAAAGCTTGAGCGGTCTTCAATTTTTCCTCAATGGCCTTTTGCTCATTGGCCTTTTGCTGCTCCAAAGTTTCACGCGTCTTCTCAATCTCTTGGGCATGAACCTATACAAAAGAAAAATACATTTATATATAATATATTGTATATATATTTATGTATTACCTTTAGCTTTTCTTTCATGTCGCTAATAATGGCCTCACGCTTCTCAACATGATTCTCCATTTTGGTTTCAAGCAGCTCCTTGGTCTGAGTAATAAACTCGTTGGTAATTTCGTCCTTTTTGCGTGTAGCTTCCTCAACCTTAGCCAATTTCATTGAGATCTCGGCCATTTTTCTAGCTTCCAAGGACTGTTAAATTAAGACAAATGATTAGGTAAATCTTTAATTATCATACATCCTTCAGTCAACTTACACTACGACGCTCCTCAGCTGCTTTAAGCTTTTGCTCAATCTCCTCAACACTGACATTTTTACCAGGGGTCACTGGACGCTTTGGAACGGGCACATTGGGTGCTGGCTCGGCCAATATGACCTCATAGCTAAGTCCACCGCGTGACTTCTCCTGGCAACGTATCTCAGTAGCTGCAACAAAACAAGTAAAAGAAATCGAATCCAGTTAGTAATTCAATATATTTGGAGAGTGGTGTCTTGCTGCCACAGCTAAGAAGACATACAATTTCACCCTTAATCCGCCCCAGTATGACGTCATTTTTTGCAAACAGCCCCTTGCAGCAGTAGAAGAAAAAGTTTACCAGCTCTTAAAAATATTACCTCGACTGTACACAGCTTATAATTTATATTATATATATTCTTTATACATTAATTTTTTCAAGGCAAATATTCTTGGCCTTTGCTGTGCATCAGTTGTTGCCACATTTGTTGCTGTTGCTGTTGCTGTTGCATTTGTTGCGGCTTTTTATTGCACACCAAACACTTTGGAGTGCAACTTTGATTAATGGCAACGCTTCGCTGCACCATACAATTTTCACACACTTTTTATCAGCTTTCTATATATACATAAGTATATATATTTCGGGGAAAGAGTTTGCACAGTTGCATGAAAGCCAACACTGACACTGACGTTCCGACAAATGAAATGCAGCAAACAAAAAAACCACAAGGAAAAACATACATGAAAATTCTGCCTAACAATTATGATATTAAATGCACTGGAAAATGCGTTTTTAACAGCTGTGCAATAAAAAATTCTTTTAAAAGAGGAATTTTATTATTATTATTTTGTGTTGTAATAGAGTCATACTGCAACCATACGTCAAATTCCAATTAAGATCTATAAACGAAATTCAATATCAAATGAATGTATAGTGTATATCATAAATGATTCACAAATTCAAATGTAAACTTATATTATATTATCTTTCAGTTATAACATATGTTTCTAACTTATACATTCCGCGAAGATAAATATTAGACTGTATTATATTTACTGGCATTTTTATAAACCAAATTTAACCGATTTGACCTAGAACATATATATATATATATATCTTTAAATAGAGCGGAAAATATTAAAGATAAAGAAGCATATCCAAAGGAAGGGAAAGAAATAATAGAAAAAGACACGAATGGAAACCCTCATACACTAAATTTCAACATTTGTACTTGTGTGTGTGTGTGTATGTGGGTGTGTGGTTGTGTGTATTAAAGGATGACGTAAAAGCAATCTTTACCACAGAAATATACAGCATAAATATAAATTGCAAATCTAAGCATTATATTGAGAGAAAAGGGAAGCAACCCCCATTGAGAAAACGGAATGAAACCCAAACCAAATCTTATGACTAGATTCATCATTATAACTGGCTACAGCATAGAGTGTAGACACAACAGTACACAAAAAGAGCCTATAAAATTGGATATGGATAAGAAGAAACATTTGAGGTGATCAAATGAAGTGGAAAATTTGTTGTCAAAACAGCAACACGTTTTGTCCAGTAACGCAACGAAGAGGGAGACTGAAAGAAGTGGGGGGGGGGGGGAATGATGGAAATAGGATACTGCTGCTACTATGATACAATGGTATCTGTCCAGTCTGTTGACTGTTGTTGTGTCAGTCTGACACAATCTCGGCTAATGCTGTTGACACATTATTAGAAAGTGTCAATCACACGCACAGGTTTCGCATTCGCTTTTCGTTTATATTTGTGTCTGCGGCTTTTGAGCAAGTTTATGCCACAAGTGCTGCTAGTTGGTCAAATGTGTTGAATGAGTCCATTTGGCCTTACTTTATATACGGATTTACGGAATCATCTGTATGTATATTATTGTATGTGTGTAGTGAACCACAAGCTTAAGTGCTTAACACAAGGTGCTCATCTGATTTGCATTTGACCTGCAGATGTTCAACCCTTTTTTGTACCTTAGCCAGATATTCTAGCTATTTCTTTCTACAGGTTTTGTTGGTTAGACCATTTGGTCATCTCCCTTACAGCAAACAATTTTGTAAAGTGGCCTGGGTGGAACAAAAAGTCCTGCCACTCCATTAATCCCAGCTGCAATCAGCCAAAACCCAAACCAATTCTATAAACTATACTCACATGTATTGAGCACTTCACTCATATCAACCAATATATTGGACAGTTCTTGAGAATCGGGATGGTCATTATGTTTTTCCAATATATGCACCTGAAGGCAGGCGCCAGTAAAGCCTAACTCATCACAGAAAGGGCACTTGTAGCTTTGTGGTGCCTCACCATCAACAAGCTCTTCACCCAAGAAGAATAATACAAAATTATCCCGATTGTATATAGCCTTCATGGGATGAAAGTATTTGTGCTTTTCGGAGAAATTATTCTTTCCCATGTTATAACAGTTGCCACAATATGTAACCTCATCACCACAGACGATACACTCATAACGTAGACCCAGATCACCTACAGCGTGGCAACCCAAGCATTTGCTTTGCTTCGTCGATTCAGTTTGGTTGGAGGACGACGACATAATGCGCCTTAATAAATTACGTTTTTTTGGAATAAAAAAAAAATGACAATCAAATCAACCTAAAGAGGATATATGAAAATAGAAATCTATACACTTTTATAGTATTTAAGAAAATTTGTTAGATTTTAAAAATTTTTTTGTTTAGATTTTTAAAACTATTTTAAGTTCTTCTGTTTTCGAGAACAATATTAACACTGAACAAATCTAAGATCGAGAATGCTCAATATTAAGTTTTCAAAGCGTTGCCAACTAGATTTAAAATAAAAATACAGTCACACACATATTGGCGACATCGAAATGTGACAAAATATAGGTAAAAATATATCGATTAAAACGATAATAAAATATATCGATTATCGTTTATTATCTATCGTTATCGATAGATAAACAATAATGTAAAAGTTTGTAGTTTTTAAGCTACAATAAATTTCAAGTAATTAAATAAAATAGATAAAAATATGAATTTCTTTCAAGGAATATAAAACATATAAGCTGTTAAAATCAACGATATCAGAGAATATGTATATATATGAAAATATACAATTAAAATTATATTATATTATATTATATCATATCATAAGTTTTTGATGAAGTTGTAGGTTTGTTAAGAATATAGTTAACAATGCTCGATTTCAATTACAAATGTTGGGTGTATTTCCATATTTATATATTATATTATATATATTATATTAAATTATATTATAATAAAGTTATTACATTATAATATATAAAATACTATATATTGATTTTATATTAATTAAAATTGTTATAGTTTGCTAGTTTTATCTGCTAATTAACCACCGGCTCCACTCTATATACATATTCATATTCTAAATAATCTAATAGTCGAGCCCATAATTATATATATATATATATAATATATATATTATTATATTATATATCATATATTTATGTAGTGGTTCGAGGCTACAAAAAAAAAAGAAAAGACAAAACGGAAAGATTTTTTTTTATACTTTTATTTATTATAATGTTTAGTATAAGATTATTATAATGTATGATAAAGTAGTATAAATTTCTTCGTGTTTAGCGCATCTTATCTGACGTCTCCGTGTTTCCAATCTTCTTTCGCACTTATATTTCTTCTATTTTAGATTTCTCCTATTTTTTTTTTAGTTTTCTCCTATTTTCTTTTAGTTTTCTCCTATTTTCTTTTAGTTTTCTCCTATTTTCTTTTAGTTTTCTCCTATTTTTTTTAGTTTTCTCCTATTTTTTTTAGTTTTCTCCTATTTTTTTTTTGTTTTCTCCTATTTTTTTTTTGTTTTCTCCTATTTTTTTTTTGTTTTCTCCTATTTTTTTTTTGTTTTCTCCTATTTTTTTTTTGTTTTCTCCTAGTTTAGTTCTTTCTTTTTAAATTCATTTTTTAGTTTGTTTTTCTTTTTTGTTTTGTCTTTCTCTACACTTCAATTTTTCTTTCTTCGATTAAATAGTCGCTTTTCGTCTTCTTCGTCATCTTCGTCAGCTTCTTTAGTTATCTCCTATATTAGTTTTCTTCCTTTTTAGTTTACTCCATTTTTAATTCTTTTCCTAATTATCTTTCTTTAGTTTCTTTTTCCTCACTTCAATTTTTCTTTCGTCGATTGAATTCTCTTTTGGTTTTATTCGTCAGCTTTTTTAGTTCTATTTTAGTTTTCCTCCTTTTTTTCTTTTTCGTGTTGTCTTAATCTACACATCAATTTTTCTTTCTTTTCGTCTTCTCAGGCATAGTTTTCTCCTATTTTAGGTTTTCTTCATTTCACATTTTTCCTTCTTCGATTGAATCATCTTCTTCGTCAGCTTCTTCTCTAGTTCTATTTTAGTTTTACTCCTTTTTTTCTTTTTCGTGTTGTCTTAATCTACACATCAATTTTACTTTCTTTTCGTCTTCTCAGGCATCTTTTTTTATAGTTTTCTCCTATTTTAGTTTTCTTCATTTCACATTTTTCCTTCTTCGATTGAATCATCTTCTTCGTCAGCTTCTTCTTTAGTTCTATTTTAGTTTTACTCCTTTTTTTCTTTTTCGTGTTGTCTTAATCTACACATCAATTTTACTTTCTTTTCGTCTTCTCAGGCATCTTTTTTTATAGTTTTCTCCTATTTTAGTTTTCTTCATTTCACATTTTTCCTTCTTCGATTGAATCATCTTCTTCGTCAGCTTCTTCTTTAGTTCTATTATAGTTTTACTCCTTTTCTTCTTTTTCGTGTTGTCTTAATCTACACATCAATTTTACTTTCTTTTCGTCTTCTCAGGCATCTTTTTTTATAGTTTTCTCCTATTTTAGTTTTCTTCATTTCACATTTTTCCTTCTTCGATTGAATCATCTTCTTCGTCAGCTCCTTCTTTAGTTCTATTTTAGTTTTACTCCTTCTTTTCTTTTTCGTGTTGTCTTAATCTATACATCAATTTTACTTTCTTTTAATTTTACTTTCTTTTCAGGCAGCTTTTTTTATAATTTTCTCCAATTTTAGTTTTCTTCATTTCACATTTTTCTTTGATTGAATCATTTCTTTTCGTGTTCTTCGTCAGCTTTTTTCACATCTTCTGTTTTACTTTTACGTACTCTCTTTCTCTTTACTCCTCTTTCTCTTTACTCCTCTTTCTCTTTACTCCTCTTTCTCTTTACTCCTCTTTCTCTTTACTCCTCTTTCTCTTTACTCCTCTTTCTCTTTACTCCTCTTTCTCTTTACTCCTCTTTCTCTTTACTCCTCTTTCTCTTTACTCCTCTTTCTCTTTACTCCTCTTTCTCTTTACTCCTCTTTCTCTTTACTCCTCTTTCTCTTTACTCCTCTTTCTCTTTACTCCTCTTTCTCTTTACTCCTCTTTCTCTTTACTCCTCTTTCTCTTTACTCCTCTTTCTCTTTACTCCTCTTTCTCTTTACTCCTCTTTCTCTTTACTTTACTTTGTATGTGTATGTGCTTATACATATAGTGTAATATATTTATACTAATGTTATATTCTCTTTCTCTCTCACTCTTTGTATGTGCTTATGCACAAAGTGTAGTTGTTTTCCTGTTATATTCTCATCTCTCCCTCCGTATGTGTTTGTATTTATACAAAAAGTGTATTTCTGTCCCCCTAAGTAAGATATTCTAAAGTTCGTATGCTTGGGTAATAGCGTTGACCAACATAGTTATGGTCATATCTGAAGTATCAGAGTCAGAAATTTCGTCAAGGTCCTCCATGTCATCATCGTCATCAGTGTTTATAAGTGGCAAATATGCTATATCTAAATCATCGCCTTGTTTGTCAACGCCTTCAACGTCAACTTCACATTCAATTTCACATTCGGATAGTTCATTTGATGGGTCCTCGACTATTTTATCAATCCCGTTGGAACATTGAGTGGCCATGTGCTGACCGATTGTAGTGGTCATGTCCGTATTATCATCCTCCTCTTCTTCACGTTCATCGGTATCCACATCTAGATGAAAATCTGTACTGATCATCGGTTCATCTGTCGCCTGTCGTAACACATCTGGTAAAGCCGGAGGCACAAAGGTATTATTCTCCAGCTTCTTGGTCATATAGTCACTCAACCAATTTTTGTAGTTATCTAGACCAATATAAAAGCGATTCATATAGCCACCCTTTACACTGGCTGTGGATGCAGTTGATTGGCCAACATCCACTTGAATCTGTTCTTTTTCTTTTTCTTTTAGTTCAAAAGTTACAGTTTTGCCGAGCTTCCGCATGTGCTCAAGGTTCAGAGTGACAGGACCAAGTTCCTCATCTGCAAGCATGGAACACAAAAGGGACTCAACAAAAAGTGATCGATTACTCCTTTGAGCTGACACATTCGAATTTCTAGACCCAGTGCCATTCAGCATTTCGTTAAGCAGCAGTGATTTTTTGGCCGCATTAAATGCATTGCAGCCAAAGTTAAGTGCTTTGGCACTAGTATATGACTGTTGATGTTGCTGTCGGCGGTGCTGTTTGATCACAGCAGTGGCTGATGTCATACCCGATGCCCAATTGTGTTCCGAACAGGTTCTGGGCCTGAGTTCAGATAAAAGCTGTCGACGACAAGAGCTGGCGTTGTGCCTACGCCTTGCAATGACTTCAGAGCGACTACTTAAATCTAAAGATTGTCGTTCCTGTTCCTGAGGCATCTCTGACCAGGGTCTAGAATGCTTGATGTGCAGTTTCTCCAGTACTTTCACCGCCTGCTGTTCAAATAAAGCGGCACGACGTGTTTGAGTCTGCCGGAATACGTCACAGAAGCTTGTACCAGGTTCTATAGCTCTGCGAGAACTAGGAGCTGTAGTTTGCCGCTGGCCGGTAGCACTGTTTCTCAACAAATCAGCAGCCAAACCAAGTACAGGAGAGGCCAAAGCATCTGCAGCATAACGAGTATAAATAAAATAAAAGTATTCATGAAAGTCCTTATGATCCCGATGTACATCGAACAGATGGGGATACAACTGCACAATAGTAAATCCACCGCTGTTACACAATGCGCATTTGTAGCTCTGTGGCACATTGGACTCATAGTAGGGCTCACCACCAAAATAAGACTCATACTCTTCACGCGTATAATGCACCTCTAGTGGATGGTAATATTTGTGTTCCGGCTTGCTCGGCAGATGTCCAGCATCAAAACAATTGCCACAGAGCTGATAGTCAATGCATGACCAACAAGCATAGCGGCGGCCATTGAATGAAACTGCTTTGCAGTTGCAGCAAGTATAACCAAAATGAAGTTCCGGAGGTTGAACAGCGGCCATTTTCCAAATTATCTGAGTTGAAATGGTAATTTAATTTAAACCATGAACAGAACAAACTAAAAAGTCTTCTCTTTTCTCTTTTTTTTTCTCTTTTTTTCTATCTCTTTTAATCTCTCCTTTTCTATTGAATAAAAGTCATAAAACTGCAAATAAATGTTTGACTTATGCAAACGCAGCAAGCTTTGTGACAGTTTTCATTAGAAAATTCGAGAATCTGATTTTGGTTATGTCTTACCCTTTATTACTTTTTATTTTACAGGATATACCTACTTGAACTGTATAAAATCCGGTTAAATGTTTATAATCGCGTTATATTTGCGTCTCGTTAAGAAATTATAAAAATGCGTAGACTTATGTTTTTCAAGATTTTCACACACAGACAATAAGTAACACCCGTATAAAAAGAAAGTTCTTTGTCGAATTGATTTTGTTTTTTTGAATTATTTTAGCGTTTTTCTCCTCAAACGTGAACAAATTTTGTAGAAATTTTATTGAAAGAAATTTTTTTGTATTTTTTTAAAAAAAGGTAATCATTTCTCAACGAGAGCACATTTGCATCTGATAAAAATTTAATGGTTTGTTTTACTGCCTAACATTTTTACTTGCCTTCCATTTTTCAAAGCCTACTATTACAACTTTTTTTTTAAATATGACCATATAATAACAGCAGAACGTTAAGGGTACTCAAGCGTTTTTAAATGCATTTGAGGTAAATAATGTTGCAATTGATCATAAGAGCAATAATGCATTTAGCTATTTATTTAATTCTAAATGTTTTCTCGCTAATATTACAATTTTTAATATAAATATTATTTGACATTGCGAAATAAATAATACATACATACATAATACATACAGTTAAAATAAAAGAAAAAAAGCACAGAATATAATTATTTTTAAATAATAGTTTACATTAATTAATTTATTAAATATTCTTTAATTAATAATTATGTAAAATTAAATTAGCGACAAATGTAAGGTATATTTGTCTTATTTGAGAGGAAAGTGAAATAATAAAAAAAAAATAATAGTTAATAAATAAATAAAAAACGATTACCAAAAAATAATCTTCAGTGAATAAATAATTATATTGTATAATTTTAATATAATATATAAAAAGCAAAATAATACAATATAGTTAAAACATATATATAAATATATATATATAATATTCTATTATTATATTTTTATTATTACTTTTATAGCTTTTATTTTATTATATTTATATATATTTTTATTATATTTAATATTTTTTTTATATATATATTATTATATATATATATTATATTTATTTATTATATATATTAAAAGAACTTATAAATAAATAAATAATAAAAAAAATATAATAAGTAATAAATTTTATAAAAATTTATATATAAAAATAACTAAATAATAATAAATATTTACTTTGCCTTGTTTAATTTTCTGAAATTTTAGCCTTTGTTCTCTATATTTTTTGTTTATATAAATTCTGTTTTCTCTTTCCCCACCGCTTGTTTGTGCCCTTTGCACAGCTCACTTATAAGACCAAATTTGCCCCATAATGTGTAGCCCTTGGGTCTTGTTAATACTAAATCCCCCGCAAGCTGCAGCTGTTTACAGTTATGCGATCTTCCTGCTGCCAAAGCAAAAAAATTAAAAAGAAAAAAAAGAACGGAAAAAATAAACAGAAAAAATGGTAATGGCAAACTAAAACTCTCATTAACATAATAAGCATCATTATAGAAATTTAAAGCAGCGTGAAATTCTGTTACATAAAACACATACACTCTCTCTTTTTACACACACACACACACGCACGCACGCACATACACATGTTCAAAGTTGACCTCAATTAAAATAATTTTAGCCATTTTTTTAATATTATTTTTTTTCTGCGCTCTCAAGAGTTTTGCCAACTTGCATTTCATATGTGTTTTTTAGATGAGAGAGAGAGAGAAAGAGAGAGAGTAAAAAGAGCCGTTGACATTTCACGCTTTTAATTAAAAACAAGCTCCACATGAGAAGCTTAACTTTGGGTATGGAGATTATATTAATATAAACATATATATACATAAATATATATATATATATATATATATATACATAAATATATATTTATATATATAGTGGAACTGAACACAAACAATTTGTACTAAATGCAGCTTAGAAATTTTGCTATAAATTTCAAAATGATTTTAATGGAAACCATTTGACAGAGTGTTGATAATATGCTTTACATTAATTATAAACATACAGCAACACACACATATATATATATATATATATATAAATATATATATACATATAAAACACTCTTAAACAAAAGGCAACACAGATTTTGGCCCAAAAATACTGCTTATGACAGCTGAGGCAGACACTTTTGTGTGTTAAGAGGGTTAAGAGGTGAGGGCTATAAAGGTTAACTGGGGGGAAGTCGGTGGTTCTTCCTACTGCTGCAAAATAACCAAAAAGGTCGACAGGCAAATACACAAATTAAGCCATGTTCAGAGATACTCAATTACCAAACGCCTAAATTTATGATGAGTGAAATGCAGAGCTTAGAGCATAGTGCTTAAGTATTGAATGGCTTTGTTGGGTCAAAAGTTTTCTATATACCCTTTAATTAGTATATTTAATTGGATTATATAGATAATAGGAGAAGGATGTATCTATGCTTAAATAGCATAAAAGAACGTAACTATATAGGATCACTTTCGCTTTATCTAATAAGGTGCAAATTTAACTTGGTTGAAAGCATATATCTTGCATCTTAAGAACTTAGAGCTATGCAAATAATCTGTATGATTTCTTGATATTTATATAAGCATTAATAGGATAACTTCTAGTCGTTCCGTTTCAATAGATTCAAGTCTAGAACAAGTCTGTGTTGGGTTTTTGTATAAATTATTAGAGTATTAACACTGTCATCACTATATATTAAAGTTATATTGAATGTAAATGTTTACATAATTTTGCTATATAAAGGATTCTCTTTGCAAAATGCTTTAGTCCATGCGTATCCTTGTATAATGTACTTTAAATTACAGGAAAAAGCCAAAAATGAACCCTTTCTCAACAAAATTAATAATAAAATCTTAATTTATTCTTGTTATTCTTAGACCAAATATATTTGCTTTTACTTTTGGCACTACTTTTGCTGATGAGTTTTCTGCTCCTTGGAGCTTTGTGTGTATACATACACTTGCACAAATTGTTTTATAGTCAGCAAAAACTTTTGTACAATAAGCCAAAAAGCATTTTCAATAATTATACCAGAGGGCAATTCTGTAAGATATCCATAAGTGTCTGGAAAATATATTCATAAAAGCATTTTAATTTGCATTTAATTGAATTACTTTACAGACAAAGACAGGCTGAGTGTGCTATGGGTGGTGTGTGTGTGTAAATGTGTGTGGGAGTGTAGCTGATAGGCGTGGCATTGCAGACACATGTTACATTTTAACAACGCCCAGCAAACAGGCCCCCTTTTTTCTGCTTTTTTCCACCACCGCCTGTGTCATGCATGTCAATTATCAAATAATTTGCAGGTCTTTTTTGCTGACGCCAAATTAAATTACAAACAATTTTAACCCATTGAATGCTTCATACTTTATACTCCAAGCCACTGCCAGCTGCTAGCTACTTCATCCATTCATACATTCATCCAAAAAGTATGCTATGAAAAATGTTACTACATGAAACGCATAGCAGCAGCGCACAGTGGAGTAAAGGATAAAGTTTTTAACCCCTGGAGCGCATTATTTAAATATAGCAGGCAACAAGGTGTTAAGTAAATACTTTTGCAAAAATATTTCACGTTTACTTACAGCTTAAATTGATGGCCACCATTTTGGGGTATTACAAGTTGATTGAAAAGTACTCAATGGAAATTACAGAAAAATCACTTTTCGGTTTTTTTATTCTGTTTTTATTTTCTGGGGAGAAACTCGCGACGCTGTCGACACACGAAAATACGTTAAGCAACTGAACTGACTGAATGACTGAATGAACTCTGATGTGTGGCAACTGATGCAAAACTATATGTGGCGACATTCAAAATGTTGCTTTCAACAGACTATTCAACGAGCGACAAACAACAACTACTAATGCGACAAACAACAAGACACAGGACACACACATAGAGCTGACCCGGCCAGTCCCAGCTTGGTTGTCCTGCATGTTGCAATAGTTTTTAATTCCATTCGTGTAGCATGCGCTACAGTAGAAAGAAAGGAAATAGCTACAGACAGTGGCTGCTAACTATAAACTAAGAGAAAGGGGTAAAAATTCGCTGGCGACATTTGTCTGGCAACTGTTTATGGGCCTCTCTCTAATTGCCGTTGGGAGTTGGCCAGTTCTTCAGTTGAGGCAATTGCCAAATAGCTGCAGCACCAGCTGATGATGACTCAGTTGTTATTATGACTAAAAACTGAGCAATTGCAGAGAGAGAGAGTGAGAAAAAAATAAATTTTTTCTTAAAGAATATATCTGAAGGATCCGTTAAGAGCTTTGATTTATCAAGTATACTTACATGCTTAATCCTGAAAATCAATTTAACTCATTTTAACTCATTTTAGGTTTTAAGTCCCCAGTATTTCTCTCAGTGTACAGTACTTAACAGTACATCGAACGTATTGCTTGCTCAATAAAGCTCACTAAACTCTCGTAACATTGAACAAATCTTTCGCCAAAAAAAGAGGGCGAAACCACATTTCATTTTTTTTTAAATGCCACGCCCCAGTAAGTTTGGTATCGCGACTCCGTTAAAGCCTCAATCTCTATATGTGGCATCACATAACCCTTGTTCAAACTTTCCCCCCCTACCACGTAATCCTTCATGCGTACGTGACTCGCAATTCGTATGGCCGCCGGCAGCTGTTTGGCATTGATTGGCCTCAGAGTTGGGCGAATGTCGCCGAATGTCCTGACACGGCAAGGCAACTACTAGACGGGCAAAAAACTACTCAAAAAGCACACACACACATACACATGTGGAAGGTAGAGAGGCGTGGCAAGTCAAAAACTGGCCGTAAATACTACTAAAAGCTACAGAAAAAAAAGCGAGAATTGGCAAGCAAAAAACCAAACGAAGAAGCAACAACGACAATAACAAGCTGCAGCTGCTGCTGCTGCTCAATTTGCTGCTGTTGAACGGCTTTTACGAGCTGTATATCGTGCAACAAGAACAACTACAACAACAACCATTCATCAATCGAACCATCTATTCATCTATCAATAAAGGACATACTGATGATTCATTGAGAAGACTTTTGATGCAGCCTTTTTGAGTTTTTGACATATGACTTACCTGGAAAGAGAATGGAAGGAAAAGAAAACAAATAAGAGACAATTAGTTGATGAATTTTGTTAAAAGATAATGCAAAAAATAATATATTAAATCTTTAACATTCTATAATATAATGGATGACTTTTGAGAGGAAACTGCGGCAACTTTTAATATGAAAAGTGGCAGAAAGAGTTATGAATGAGATCTTAAAAGTAAATAAGGATAACCAAAGGACAAAGCTAAAGTAGAACCACTATACTATTTAGTATCTCTCAGACATAGTTTTCGCTGTACTTATACTTGCTTTCTTCTAACTATTTGATATGCTATTATTGCCATTTATAATGGTTGCAGGATCCAAAAAGTAAATAATGAATATTGCTCCTCTTACCGGTGAAGCGGAAGCAAAGGAAACTCTACGTTCTACAACACCCTAGATAAAAATGTTATATATATATATATAAATACTACATATAAATATATATATGTAAGTAATAAGTATAAGTACTTGAACAATAGGCAGAGAGGCAACCACTTGGAACGTAGCGTAGCATTGGCACAGCTGTCTCGGAAAACGGAAAAACTTATTTTCCTGTGCAACATTTTGCATAGTTAAATAGTAAGTCCAGAGCAAGAGGGAGAGAGAAAGAGAAAGAGAGAGAGAGAGAGAGTATATACTTATAGATACTTAGTACTCTTCTTAGTTAGAGATGAAAAACTTTTTGGACAATGTACTTGAAGTGCAAAGAATGCTGCAAATAGATAAGAAACTTGCAGCATGCCACCAGCCGCGACAGCTACCAAAAATTACACAACAAAAAATACAAAAAAAAAATAAATTTCGCACTTATTGTTGCAAGTGCGATTTGTTGCTTTTGCTGCTGCTGCTGTTGTTGTTGTTGTTGTTGTTCTTGTTGTGTTTGTTGCTAGCTGAAGTTGCTTAAGATGTTATAATGGCAGACAGAAAATAGTTTTATAAAGTTTATTTTCTTCTTTATTTCTGGCGCAGTTACTTTAGCTACTTATTGCATGCTTTCACTTTAAGGTGCAAGATTGCAATATACACAATTAAAATCTTGCATACAAATTATAGAGCAAATAAGGATAAGTTAATCAAATTTGTTAACATAACACAAGTTTTCAGTTAAATCCTGCAGTGTTTGCTTAATTTTAACATTTGTTTTCATGTTAGTTATATAGCGTTGCCAGCTTTATAACTTCATAACAATCTGGCTACCCGGACCTATAGGCGTTGCCAATATTTGCATTATTTATAGGCAACTTATAGTTAACATATTTCCAACTGAATGAAAGAAAACTAACAGAGATATGACTATAGAAACATATCTGTACTATATTAAGATGGAATTAATTTCTTACTTTGTGTTAACTGCAAGTTAAATTTAACTGCAACATATACGGTTACAATTTAGAGCATAAATTGAGCCACTTTTGCAGTTTTTAGCCATATATAAGGCCACTTAACATTTACCACTTAACACCATTTCTTTTATACTGATTATTTCTTTTCCCTTTTGTGTACTTCTGTGCTCACACGTCAACATATTTCAACTTTATATATATATATATATATATATACACATATGTAGGGAAAATATTTCTCTGCTTTGTCTTTAGCATGTTTCTAGGCGAATACACAAGCAAATACAATGTCTACACGTGCAGCTCTAACCGACTGTTCGTGTTCCCTGCCCTTTTCTGTTACCCAGAGCCCTGCTGTCGCGTCCCACTGTGCGCGACTTTGGTCAAATGAAGCCTGGCGCTTTGGCCCAGACAGCGACGGCTGCGCTGCTTCTTTGATATATATTATATACTATATATATATATATATATATATATATATATATATATATATATGTATATATATTATATCTTGGTATATAAGCAGGTATCACATTGCTACAACTGCAAGTGACGCAGTAACGTAACGTGACGTGACTTGACGTGTTTGCAATACAAGTGGCTAAAAGCCGACCAACTTGAAATGGCCACAAATGTTGCAACAGCATGTAATAGGGTGGAGAAGGAGCGCTGTACTTGGCTCTAATATATATATATATATATATATATATATATATATATATGTATATATATTATATCTTGGTATATAAGCAGGTATCACATTGCTACAACTGCAAGTGACGCAGTAACGTAACGTGACGTGACTTGACGTGTTTGCAATACAAGTGGCTAAAAGCCGACCAACTTGAAATGGCCACAAATGTTGCAACAGCATGTAATAGGGTGGAGAAGGAGCGCTGTACTTGGCTCTAAGGTATGAAAAAGTGTTGCAAGTCTTGTTGCTAACGTTTGCCGTTTATCACCTTGCGAATGCGGCTAACTTGACGTTTCTGGCTATTGCAGTTGTTGACTATATAGCCAAAAGGCTACTGCACTATTGATTTTATGTTCTCTTCTCTACTCTTTTCTATTCTTTTTTACACTCTTTCTTTTTTGATATATGTATAACAATTCGTTTGTTTGATGTTTTATATAAATGAGACTGACCATGCGAAAGGACATTTCATAAGTTAAAGTTGAATAAAAATTAAACACATTAAAAACAAGGATACTCTACGTAAGCTAAGAATCCTTTAATAATGATATGTTAAAGCGGAAGCTTTACTTCTTTTTTCTCTCGTTTTTCAAGGTAAGCAAATGCTAGCCACTTGCAGGTGTACTTTATCCTTTATACTAAATTAACATTATATTGTTTACTGCTTTTCTTTCTACTTTCTTTTGTGTTGTTGTTATTTGTTGTTGCTGTTTGCTGTTTACTGTTACTTAAGCTCGTCTGTCAATTTCAAACCGGCGTCACAACATTCAACTGAAAATTACGTTTCTATTCTTAACGCGTCGTTTTCAAAAGTTCCTTCAAAATCAACAACAGCAACAACAACAACAACAACAACATCAACAACTGCAACAGCAACAACAACAACAACAACAAGTTCATAGTGTTTGCTTTTCAGGACATATAAACGAGCTGCTGCCCAGTAGAGTGAAGAGCCACTTTTATGCCGTTTCCTTCATTAAGCCCCAGTAAGTATGCTTTAGTTTTTTTTGCTTTCTATTTTAACCACGCCTTATTGTTGTTGACTTTGCCTTTGGCTTTGCTTTGCTTTTTCCCTTCAACATATGTGCAAAGTCAGCAGCTATTTTAGGGCTGTGCACACGCCCTTTTAATGTGCATTGCATTTAAATTAAGAAACACTAAACAAAATTACAAAATAATATACGACAAACAAATACGCTAAGAAAACATAAGCAAGTCTTTTAAGTCTATTCCACCTTAAACTAGTTCTGTGCGCTATATTTATAAGAGAATCTACACTTTTCACTGCTTATATCTTGCCCTAATATACCTTATATTTAAACATCTGTTTTTACAGGGTATATTAATGCTTGATGAACTTGCGTTTCATGAATTAAGATGCGTAGCATACGGGCCACAAATTGCAATTGTTGATTTTGTTTCTTTTGAGCTTGTTTTTTTTTGCTTTCCCTTTCACTTGCTTCCCCTCCCCACCCCATCAACACACTGGTAACTGTAACTCATAATCATGTACTTGCGCTTATTGCCTTCTCTTTCGCACATTAACATTGTTGTTACCATCAGATGCTTTTGCTTCGCTTTTTGCTGTTTCGTTGGTTTTACGTCTTCTTGTTTTGTTTATTTATTTGTCTTGGCCTCTTCATCAGTTGCCGCCGCTTTGTTCTTTTGGGCCCTGTTGTTCAAATGTTCAAATTTATGCCTGAATGGCTAATTAGCCGGCGTATTATAATGCTTCTGTTTCATTTTTCTTAATTTACAGGACCCTGACATATCCTTCCCTATGACAAAACCCTAGAAATATCTTAAATTATTCATTGCAGATTTTTCTTTTGTTTAACCAAATGAAAATAAAACGATTTTTAAATTAACTTTTAATTCAGGTATATATATATATAGATATATAGATATATAATATATATATACTTGTTATATTTTGCGTCTATTTTCCCTACACTTAATTAACATCCTAGCAAAGACTCATTACTTCGTTAACTGTTATCCTGCTTCAGCTGCAGCTCACCTTTACTGAACGGACAAGGCTTGAGTTAATTTTCGCTCTCCTGTTTGTTGTTTGTGTCTGGTCACATGTTAAGCCTACTTACAACATCAGCAACAACAACAACAGCAACAGCAACAACAAGAACAACAACTACACTAACAACAACACCAACAATAACAGTTGTCCAGTGTCTGCTGCTTGTTTGAGCTTAAATATAATCTTGCAACATTGTTGTGGCATATCTGTGGGTTAAGGCAACAGTTCTTGGCAGCTGCTGGGTATTGGGGCGGGGGGAGGAGTGTTGGAGTTGCAACATTGCCTGCATATTGTGGAAAATGTTGTTGAAATGTCACTGACATTTCTAGCGTTTGTTATGACGCTTCTTGTTCTCTCCTCCTTCTCTCTTTCTGTTTCCTTTTTCTCACTCTTTCTGTCTTTTTATCTGGCTTTGCATACCATCGTTATAAGCTGCTGCAAGTTGCAGTTTCAGTTGCAACATTAAAATTTGTTGCTGTTGTTATTGTGATAAACGAGTGGCGGCAACACACAAATTGTTAACTGTCTACCCCCCTGTGTCTGCTCACTAGTGTCTAAACCCCCGTCTGCTGTCTAGTACTGGCTGTACCTACGCCTTGCAGTAACGCCCACTTTTTGGGCTAGCGTTAATGCATCCGCATCCGCAGCTGTATCCGCTTGACAACGTCAACAACGACAACGATGATGCTGACGACGACGACGACGAGAACAACCCATAAGGCTCTGAACAATGAAATTTTGTTGCCATACTTTCTGCTGCCATTTGCCATTTGCCATTTACCATTCGACGTTGTCAGTTGTTGGTTGTCAGTTGTTGGTTGTTGGTTGTTGTTGTTTGTTGATTGTTGTTGTTGCAAGTTGTCAGTTGCCAGTTGCAAGTTGTCAGTTGCCAGTTAGCAGTTAACAGCTAACAGTAAGCAGTAAGCACTTTTCTGGCCATGTTATGACATGTCCTTGGTTGAATCGCCACAATGCAATTGCCTTCTAGGCACCAAAATGTCAGATAAATGTAAATTCATGCATACACTTACACATACATATACACATACATAGATAAACACATACATATATATCCTTAGCATACATATCCTGTGCATCAAATACAATTTGTTTGCCACATTAAAAATTAAAAATGATTCCATGACATTTTTAGCAGCAATTAGAAAACAACACATGTTTCGCTTTCAAGGATAACAAAGAATAAAGAGAATATATAGCTATATATACCATCTCAAAGATATATATAACTGCAGTTTAATTATATGCTAGATTCAAGCTAGACAAGACATATGAAAGCTGTTTGTATGCACCTTAGTTATAACCTAAAAACAAACTCCATTTTAGTTACCTCACAAGGACTCATTGAGTGTTGCATTATTTTAATAAATGAAATTACTGCAATATTGTTTAAATCCTGATTAAAATCCCAATTCAATCAGTTATAAGTTACCAAGTTTAACTGGATTTCAAAATCCTTTCTTTAATGTATCTTAATTAGATAAAAAAAAAGTAAAACTATTACTTCATTTCAGTTAATTAAATAAAGCACGTGCCAGAGCTTTTCCTTAGATAAGTTTTTAGTTATAGTTCCCCTTAGAGTTTTCCAAGAAAACGAAACAAACCTTGAAAACTAATGTTAAAACTAAAATAACTGTACAAAGCGTGACTCGCTGGCGATTGTAATTAATACAAAATATATCGATTTTATTTGCAAAGTAAAGTTTTACTGTACCAAAGCATTGTCAAGAATACATACACATATATATATATATATATATATGTATATATGTATATATATATACTATGCACATATACCAAAACCTATATATATATATGTGTGTGTATACAGTTAAGTATATACCCCTTTGTAATATTTGTTTGTTTTTCTGTTGCTTGCGTGTGGTTGTGCTCTGTCTCTCTGCATGTGTGTGTGTGTGTATTTAATGTCCAGCTATAGTAAACTTTAGTTGGAGTTCCATTTGGAATCCATTTACTTTAAGCGTCGAATGTCCAGTTTTATGAGCGTTCAAATTAGTGCGTTTCCATTGTCCGTTGTTAATGCCAACGCAGCGCGCGCACCCTTCAGCCTGTCTCTGTTGCTGCCAATATATAGACCATGCCTTACCCCTCCCTCCCTTCCTTCATCCGTATACTATACTACATTAGACTGCTGTTTCATGTGTTAGCTTTGTGGGTGGTTGTTGTTGTTGTTGTTGTATGAAAACCCCTTTGGATATGTCAGGAATATGTCAGGGTTTTCGTGTTTTGTGTCCACTTTGTGGCAAAGATTGTTTTATGGCCAAAGGCTGTTTAGTTTATTAGCCACCAACATGCAGGTAGTAGTAGTTGGTGTTAGCCACCCCAAAAATATCAAATGTGTGAGGTGAAGAGACGTATGTGTTGGATTGTGTGTGTGGTAATTAAAGCTTTGCCAAAGCAGAACGTGAAACGTCAATGTGGCGCCTCATGTGATGTCAATAGTGGACACTTTTCGTATCTCTAACGTGACTGAATTTGGACTTGGTGCTTCTAACGAGCTGCTGATAAAGTATGGATAATTAGTACTTGACGCTGATTGAACTGACTGTATGCTATATTGGTGTGTTTGAGTGTGTGTATAGTTGTATAATTATCCACAAATTTCAATTTGGAAAACTTTAGCATGCTCTTAATTCAAGTCTTTAAAGTATTCAATATATATGTGTGTGTGTTTCACTTATAATTCCCAGCAGAAAGCACAACGAAAGGAAATTTGCATAAATATTTTATACAATTTTATCAAAGTAATGCAACGCACACAAACACACGCACGCATACACACAGAGAGACATACACATAGAAGTCAAAAGCAATGACGGCCATAAATAAAATACATGCCAGAGCGACAGAATACAGAACAATTTCTAACTGACAGTAAGAAAAGTGTGTGAGGAAGAGAGAGAGAGAGAGAGAGAGAGAAAACATAACCACAAAACACTTCAAAAATGCGCCAAGTGTGAAAATTATGCGTTCAATGAAAATATTTTTGCCTTGTATTAAAAGACCTGGTCTCAACCCAAAAGATGTTGCTTCCTTAATGCCAGGCAGCTGCTTTGTCTCTTTCTATCTCTGTATATCTGTCTCTTTTAGTCGAAAGCACCTTTTAATCCTGGCAACAGCAATATGCAAAACAGGGCTTAGACACGAGGAGTCTAACCACAATGCAATTTTGTGGTTTACACAGATACAAAAATGGAATGCTGTGGTATGGTTTGGCATGCAAAGACTAGGGGATTGCTATTCAACTTAGAAGCTCACTTGAATGCGCAATCAGCAGGACACAGGGCACAGCACACTGGACATAGGACACAGAATATAACATAGCATAGCATACAGTACATTGAATATATATCTATATATATATATATATATATATCTATATGCGTGCGTACATAGTATTATGTGTGCTTATAATAAAATTGTCAGGCATACTCCACTTGAACCATAAATAAAACGTTGCATACAATAGGGCGCACTGACTACCATAAGAAGTGCTAAAAGGGGAACGGGGCATGCAGATAGGGAGGTGTAACCATTGCATACTGCACAAGTCAGATAACCAGCTGACCGCATTGCCCAACCGGCAACTGCCCAACCACACACTGCCTCTACCCCTTACCCCTGCACCAGCTGCCGCTGCATCACATAATTATTTTACTGATTTTTTCGGTATTTATTTTTAGGTCAGACTCCAAAAGCTGCAAAAAACCAATAAAACTTCCATTCATTTAACAGTTGCCTTTGTGCGTGCTGCTTTTTCCTCTTCGATGTAGGGATAGGGGTAGGGTGGGATGGGGTGGGGTGGGATGTGTAGTGTTTGGTTTTGATTGGGTTTAAACCTGCCTTGCATTTTATCATTTGTTTAATGAACTTTGCTTTTTAGTTTACGAAACGCTTTAAAATCATATTTTATGATGATAATTATTATTATTATTATTGATGCTATATATATATTATATATATATATATATATATATATATATATATATGCATTATATATGTTGTTGTTATTGTTGTGTGCAAAAGGTTTATCAAGCACGCGCTTCACTGCACATTTCAGCTTTTGATTGGATAATTTGCAGGTTTATTATGAAATGATTTTATAATAAACAAATTTATTATTGATATTTAAAGTTATTGCTTTAAAATATGTTTTTTGTTTTGTTGTTTTAATTTTGTAATTATTATAAGTTAAATTTCTATGAAATATATAGAATTTTATATAGTATAAAGCAGATTAAATGCAACGAGGGAATTTTCATAAATAAATCCTATGGAATTGGGAACTTTTTTTTAAAAAGGAATATAGAGGATGGTTGAATAGATAATAAGCTGATTAAAATTTGATATATAGAGTATATTAGTATCTTCTAAAGGGTCTTATATCACAGTCAAGTTTTTAGTTAAAGTTTCCATATAGAAAGCTGAGCTTAAAGCGTGTCTGTCTCTGTTCAAAGGATGTCTTATTAACTCTAGGTACTAAAAGGTATCTGCTAACTTCTAAGGATTCTAAAAGATAAACTACTTATATTTGCTTTACTCCTGTACAGTTAATGCGCCTTAGGCATCAGTAGAAATGCTAAAAAGGACATTCAGAACCTGTTTCTGTCCTTAACTCGATTGTTACCATAATGGAAGTAAATACTATCCTCAAGGATATTCAATTCCTGCGCCTTGTTAACTTTGCTGACAAATAGAATCTCGAAATCGAATTTGTATCAAATCAAAGTAGCCGCTAGCTAACTTGTATATGCTTTTAGCCAACTTGTAGTTTATTTGAGCCAAATGTCAATGTCGCAAATGCAATCACAAAAATCACAACCAAATTATGTAACTCTCAAGAGTAATAGGAGAATGTCAGTTAGGCACAAATTTTTGTCATTAGCATACGTAATATGCATTTGGATTATTATTATTGTTATTATTGTTATTATTCTGATTATTGTGATTATTCTGATTGTTGTGTTTATTGTATTTTGGGCTACAACTGAATTGGCTTAAAGGAAGGCAGCAAAATAACAAATAGAAATTCAAAAGCTGGCAAACAATTGGTAAAACATATTTGTGTTCACTTTTGGCCAGAAACTAGAAAACATTTATATTTGCTATGCAAATGATGATGAGGACAGCCAAAGGCATATCTTAAATGTGTGTATTTGTGCATGTGTGTGTATATATATTATGTACAGTATGTGTGTGTGTATTGAGGCGTTGCTAGAGGGCATTTCTAGGGGTAAACTCTGGTATTTGCAACTATCCAATGTTATTTAACAGTAAAGCAAGCACGTCTCTTATATGTATATATACGTATGTATATGTGTTTATGTATGTATATATGTATGTGAATGTGTGCGTGCATATAAGAGCATTCTAGCCAAAAACTCGACACGTTTCAGAACTAAAAATCAAGCTTAAATCCCAGACGTCCAAAAGCATTTTCTATCAAAAAATTTATTTTACAATTTGCATATGAAAATACTATGTGAAATTTTTGCTTGAAAAATGTAAAATATATTTTCCTGGTCAAAAAATGTTGTTAACAATTTTATAATATTATATAGGCAATTCTAAGTAATTACAAGTTGACAAGCTAACAATAGTTACAAGTCAATTATTAACTGTTATTGTCTTAGTCACTCTTGATTACTCTTTTACTACAAATAATTTAACATTTTTCTTCTAGAATCTCAACTGCTGCTGAAGCTGCTGCTGCTGCTGTTGCAGTAGCTTTCTAACCCTTTTATTAGCCTTTCAGTGCAATTTGTAAAAACGCCTGAATGGCTGCTGCCATTTTCTACAACATTTTTCTTTGCTGTTCGACAAATTTTCCAAAGGTTTGCAGACTGCATACTAAAGATTTATCTTGCATTGCTTCAAGCTACAAGGCAAGCATTGCTCTATCTCTCTCTCTCTCTCTCTCTCTCCATCGCTATAGCTTTCTCCTTTGTACATATACTGTCCCTTTTGCTTTATATATGAATGGTGATTTGTCATAATAAACAATAATTTATAGTATCCGCTTCTATAGCTATTTCCGTCTAACGCCATTTTATGCTGCGCTTTGAAGTGTTACAGCCATTTTGTTGTTAAAAGTAACAGAAGGAGCAAAAAGCAAAAAAAAGGTTTTTAAAAACTTTTAATGGCATCAGTTTTGTGAAGTGTCGTCGACCATTTTGTTTGTTTGTTTGTTTGTTTGTGTGTTTGCTTCCTCTAACACTTTTGCTCTTTGGTCATTTAATTGACTTACTTCCGTTTTTAATTGCATTTTTATATATTTTTTTTAACTGACGAAGTTTTAAGCACGTTTTTTTAAGGAAATTAACTTTATATAAGCACTATAGATACCCTGTTATTTTCTGCAGAGTTCTTACAGTAATAATTCAATTCAATTTTTCTGTTTGTTGTTTTTAAGCTGAGCATCCTTTATACCCTTGAGAACCTACAAAATACCTGCCTATGCTTGACAAATTTACAGGGTATGAAAATGTCGTATATATCATATGCGTGGGCAGCTAACAAAAGAATTTTAATTAAGGTAAATAAATAAAAACAGTAATTAAAAATTCGCACAACAACGAGGCATAATTGAATTGTTCAACTGAAGTTTCACATACCAAACATAATATCCTGACATATTCCGAAAAACAGGCTTTATATATACATTTATATATATATATATATATATATATATATAAATGTCGTAATAATTTGAATCACACATTTATTCGGCATTTATGATAAATATTTAATTGCAATTTGATTGTTTGTTTTCTCTATGTCTCTCACTCTTGCTCTCTCTGCAGTTGTCCCTTGATATTTTGGCATTTTACACGTTTATTGCATTAACAGAGTCAACGGCATATTTGAGGCTTAATTTTCAATTAATTTGGCTGAGAGTATAATTATAGTGTCGCCAACTTAATTACCTTTTAATTAGTTCCTATTGACTGTAAATATTTAATGTAAATTTTCAACCAATGCAAATTATATGCAATTCATATTTTAATTTTAAAATTGACCCCCCACAAAAGCAATTTAATTGTTATCTGACAATTAGAGAAGAGAGCGAGAGTGGAGAACAGTCAGTAATGAGTGTGTAATTAGTGTTAATATAATATATTAATATGTTATATGAAAATACTCACAAGGATTAAACAGTTTAAAGCAATTGCAATACAAATTTCTATAAAAGAAACCTGAAATCATTTCAAGGACTTTCAGGTTTAGCTTAAGTTTAGCTGTGACCTTAATTAATATATTGTTTATCTTAAGTCGTTGCATTAGGCATAAACTTAAAGTATAATCCTTTTTGTATATCCTTGAACCTTTAACAAAAGTGTAGTTAAGATAAATCTGTTTTTTCTTGCTTTTTGACAAACTCAAAATTTATCCCTTGACAACTTGTCCATTTGTGCACAGAGAAACTTTAAGTAACTTTTCCACTCACACATACACATAGATACACACACACTCATACACTAATGACTTTCGCGCGGGCTTTTGGGGCTTTCCTCAATTCTCCTTGGGGGGAAAATCTTTTAGCACAGTCAGAAGCTAGAGCAGCTCATTCCCTGCATATATAGAAAATTAATGAACTTGATCTCAGTGCCGCGGCAAAGCGTGAAAATTGGCAGCTGGCCATAATGAATATGAATGTGAAAATCTGAAAATGCTAAAAGGAAAATACTTCTGGTGCTACTGCTGTGTGCTTAGCCAAAATTCTAGATAAAAAAATATAAATAAAAAACTAATTCTAATTGAAAATGTGTTAAAACGATAAAAGGCCACAAGTAAAAATCAATTTTATAAGTTTCAATTAATATTTTACAGTTCGAAAAGGGAATCGAAAATAATAATTTCATTTGGGGCTGTTCAATGCTTTCAATATTTTAACAAAAGCGACATCTATTGTCTCTTGGCAAACTATCTGAAGTCTATAGAGTTCATCGTCTAGCCGCTAAATGTGATAGCTTCCCCAATTATTTATCAACACTTTCAACCAACTCAAACAAACCAAAAAAAAAAAAAAAATAACCACAAACAAACAATACACACACACACACACAACACACACATATATATATATATATATGGATTACCTGCACTCTTAATTACAGTTGACCGCAGAAAAATAATGGAAGTAAAATATATATTAAAAGCGACTGTTTAAATACCCTATAAAAAAGGTGGCAACTTTAACTTTCTTGCAAGAAACAGTTACTGTAAATTGCAAATTATATATCTATGTTTATATCCGCTTAAGTCTGATATAATAATTTATAATTTATATACTATTAATTTTATGTAGCTAAAGCAGCGCACAAAGTTCCTTTAGCAACTTCAGTTTGGAAGCATATTACATGGAGAGTGAAGTATGTAGTATATCTTGAAATGGTTCAGGTATATATATGTTATATGATTAAATGAACTTACTAAGCTTTAATAAGCTCAAAGTGCATCTTAACCTTAAACAAATTGAATTACTTTTAAGCTAATTATAGCCACAGCTTCACAGAGAAAGATAGAGCTTACTCGCCTCAACGGCTGATATTGACTCGGATGAAATATATATATTCTGGATTAAAAATATAGCTCTTTATTTATATATACTCATTACAGATTGTATATAAAACTAGCTGTTGTATATTTCTAATACTCCTTATTAAAAAACATTATGTTTACAGGGTATAAACACAGCAGAGAAAAAAAAATACTGCTGTCACTATGACCAGACAATTAACTGAAGCGCTACGGTGGTGTGTGGTGTGTATGAGTATGGGTATGTGTATGTATGTGTGAGTGTGTGTTGTCTGTACTGCTTAACAATCTCAGCTAGCAGCAAAAGACAGTTGGCATTGTATTTAAAAATGTTGCAACTATAACAAATTATATTTAATACGCAGCGTGCACACAATGTACACTTAAAACACGTATACGCCGTGTGAGCCGCTAAGCTCCAGGGAGTTTACATGGTAAGGTTGTTAGAAGGCAATGTGTCGTGGCATGCGGATAAATCTACTTCATTTGCCATGGCGCCGTCCAGACGATTTTGACATTTTATTACCTCAAAACAAAAGGCAACACAAAAAGGCAAAAAAAAAAAAAAAAAAAAACATAAAGAAAAACAAAAACAAAAGCAAAAACAAAGTTGCTAGGTTTTGGGCCAATGACTCACTTGGCCAACGGCGTCTACCTGACCGGCTTAGTGTTACTTGTTGTTGGGCAACAACTTGTGCTCCCGCAGGGATTGTGGCGACCATGTCGCCTGTGCGATGTCCACTGCTTGTTCTCTTCTTTGTATTTTGCTATTTTCGTGCTTCGCCACCTTTTCGAGTCCACAAACCCCCAATAGCTCAGGGCGGGCAGCAGGTTTGTTGTTGCTAGTTACTAGCCATATCTATGCTATACTATACACACACCAGCACGCACAAGCACACACAAGCACACACAAGCACACACCTATACACACCGTTAAAAGACAACTTCACGTTTTGCCCATCAGCTCTTTTCAATGTCTTCATTTGATCCATTTAGGAAAAGTTATTTTCTTTGAAACGCAAAGAACTGGAAAATCGAAGCACTCAAATTGAGTGTTTGCTAAGATAAAGCCCATTGCATTTTCTTTAACTATGAGAGCTATTTTATATATATAATGTATGTATGTACTATATATATACACGATATAATAATATAATATAATATAATATAATTTTTACTTACTTATAAATTTAACTTTCTTGCTGAGTCGCGGCTGCTTTGAGCGTATTTTATTATTTTTCTTAATTGGCGCCGATCTTCGCGACACGACTATATATACATATATATATATATCAATGTATATATATATATATATATATATATGTGTTGGTAAGCATAGTGTAAAGGAATAATAGAAATAAATTGCATTGGGTTAGTATTCAAGTTGTTTAAGTTCAAAGACAAAACCTTGGTAACAATTTGACTCTAAACAAAATATAATTTTCATCAAGATGACGCAAATCAAATATAATAAAGAAAAGAAAACTTGTATATTTTGAAGGAAAATTTGAAATTAAAAATACAGAGAAAATTTGTTAAAACTTTGTTTCTATGCGCAATGAAATTCCAAGTTGAAATATAATTTACTTTTTTTTATTTGTTTTCACTTCGAAGAAACAATTCTATTGTACAGCAGAGATATTTATATAAAAGGAAAATTTATATAGAAAATCTGCCAAGAACAAGTCAATTAACATAAATTGTTTATATATATAAACTTTAAGGACCTTCATATAATATCTGTTTATGCGTCTGTGAAAGGTCACTTAGGAAATTGGGGCAAACATTTAATTTACTTGCTTCATTTTCATCTACTTCTACGTTATTAGCCTAACCAAGGAGAGTTCCACAAGGTATTGTGGTGCCACGCCCTACTGCGTACTAATTATAAAATTATGCTTAATCTAGCATAAATAAAACCCGCCTTACTAAAAGGTCACAGGCAATCTTTCACTTGGCCGCCTCCCAAGTATGCTATAATCAACATAATTTCGTTTATCAGACGATGTTGCAAACCGCTGTTTGGCTCTATCCAAGGCTTTTCCTTGGTACTTACTCAGCGTTTCCTATTTTTACCCACTCTCCCTCTTTATCTTAGTCCCCTAGCATTAGAGTCTTGGCATCTTAATGAGCGGCAGCAGTCAACGCACACCATAGATTTTTACATTGCGTATACGACCCCTATACCAGGTCTTAGCAGTTGACACTTGCGAAAGTTTTCTTCGATTTTCCTGCCCTCTTAGTGGTCAGCTAAGTTAAGATGAAAACTTTTACAATTCTGCCTTGTCACCCTACACCACCACCAACTACAAACCATTTCTCCCACCAATCCAACCGTCTATCATAAAAATGAATGTTAATTTCTAATTAACGTTTAGACACTGTCAGTTCGTCGCCACCTTAAACGTTCAACAAAACTTTTCATGCCCATATACTAACTGTCATTAGATATCAAAATAACGACAGGAATGCCAAAGCAGGAGGATACTGACAGCATCCATAGACAGCATGACTTTTCAGTCTGGCTCTCCTTGCTTCCTACTTTGCTTGGCACTTGACTATTACTTTTGGTCAGCTTTTGCCTTATGTGGCAGCCAAGTAATTACCACAAAACGATATGAAACTTTTGGCCATATGGCTCATTCTTTAACTTTTCTTACTACGCTTTCCTTTTACCCCTTTTTCTTGCTGCATTGGCCATAAAAGTTTATTGTTTTGGCAAAATATTTGCATAAAACATTTCTACATTTCTTATTTCAACCATTTGTTCGTTTATGTTTCAAGAACTCTAAACGTGTCACCATAAAAATTCAATGTTATTGTCAAAACACTTGCCAGAGCACAAGACAACGAAAGAGAGAGAGAAATAGAAAGAGATAGCTGTCATTTTATTATTGTTATATTTGTTGCTGTTGTTTCTATGCATTGGACAGCGAATTTTGTGACACTGTTACAAAAATAAACATGCACAAAAAGGGGTTTTAGCAGAGACAAAGAGATAGAGTGAGAAATATAGGCATGACGTTGAAGCAACGGCCTGCTTTGTTTGTTTAAGCTTAAAAACAACAACAACAACAAACGCTACAGCAACTAGCACAACAGTTCCAACATAGACACAGCTGTTAGCATGGGGAATACCCCTAACCATATCCTTTCTGCCTTTTGTTCTATCTGCATTATGCATAGAAAAATATGTTAAATTTTTAAAGCAGCTTTTTAGGAGCTTGCTAAAAATATTTGTACAACTTTTGCATCTTCCGGTTAAGCTAACGAATCAGCTGTTAATAGCAAAACTTGTATGTTATTTCCATATTCCCATCCAACAACTGGTCATATATCTACAAATAGGATTCCTGTAGGTATCCGTACGCTGACAGATTTGATAGATATTCCCGCATGTGGCATATGGCCAAAAAGTTAGTTCCTTTCCATGGCCATGGCATATCCTGCTACAATCGCAGACATTGCTGTTACGTGCTTCTATTTCCTTGTCTGCGGCGCCTAATGCAATTTACTATAACTTCTTTTTGCCTTTCTTTTTACACATTTTTCTTTCAACTCTTTCTCTTTTTTTTTATACATTTTTCATACTTTTCTAAATCGAGTTTTTATTTGCATTTTTCTGTGTGCTGCTTTTAGTATTTTTCCTTTACAATTTGACTAACTAAATTTGGTTTCTATTCATACCCTGTAAATTGTACAAAAGCAAAGAAAGGAGCAAACACAAAGTGAATGAAGAACTATTCAAGTGCTTTCAAGGCGAAACTCTAATTGCTCTTTAGACTTCTAATTAGATGCTTTAAGAGGCAGTTTTATATTTGCTTTCACTTGTTCTTTGTTCAGTGTTTTTTTTACAGCAATTTACTATAAAAGAACTTAGCCTAGTATAAGCAGGGTATATATAGGGTATACAATAGCCTAATAATATATATATTTTATTTCTAAATTATTGTTGTGGTTTGCTGGCAGCTCTGCCTCTGCTGTTTGCTTATGCTGTTCATGTCAGGCAACAAGGAATTGTCACTGAAAGGATACTCGTCAGTTCGCATTTAAATAATTCATTGCATTCATTCTCGCACTCGTGAATACTACATTTGAGTGGTGACATACTCAAACTACGAGTAGTATGAAATCAAACATTGCTGCAATGACACTGACATTCTCTAAGGTTTAAGAGTCAAGAAAGGATTTGCTTTTTGCCTATTTTTGCTGCAGTTGAAAATGCATTTAAAAACGATGTGAAAAACAAATTGGAAAATTGTCAAGGAAAGGATTATACTTAAAAGTCGGTTTCTGTATGATATACAGATATAGATAAGCTACACTCTTAGTTGAAGCAGTTCAATATACAAACTTCTGTTGATATCCTTAAGAACTTTAGCATTCTTCAGATTTCTCAGCTTAAGGCTATATAGAAATTTGAACTTTTAATATGATTTTTCAGCTTAATCTTAAGCGAGTTTTCAGTTGGATTGTCATTTCGCGTTCAATTACAGAAATTCATTTAAATGGCGCAAAGAAGTCAAAGGGCGTGTAAGAGCTTCAGGCTCAGGATATCAACTACAGCCAGTAACTCAGAGGAGAGAACTGGAGTCGAGGCGACATCTGGAATTGTGATGTCTTTAGGTTTTCACACATTACTCGTTATCTGTGCACAGTCAGGCAGAGAGGGAGAAGAAAACAGAAGTAGAGAGAGATAGAGCGCAATGAAAAGGACACCAAGGCATTAAGAGTTGATGACATTGGCAGCACTGCCAGAACACTGCCTACAGAATGGCATACGCAATGTGCTCAACATTGGGTTGACTGCGGTGTGGTATCTCCCCCCCCCCCATCGGCCCAACCAACCGCTGGATAGCTGCTGTTTGTATTTTTAAATGTTAAAGATAATGCAGATGGTAACCTGCCAGCCAATTTGTTGGACCATTATTTTCTTTCTCCACATTTTTTTAACATTCTCTTAACACTTGAAGGCATGTCGTTTTACAATTTGAGTAGGAAGTCGCCAAAATATGCAGCTTCATTAATTTGTTGGCCTTAGTTTGTTGGTTGGTGGCACAATGTAGAAAAGAAAGAGCAAAGCAAGAATGAAGAAAAAAAGAATGAAATGAAATGAAAATGAAAATTAAGTAATGTTATGTATGCGTCTGTTACGTGAGCGACATTCACAAGGCATAAGGAAACAATGGAGAGCCTACAGCATTGAGTCCTTGCAGAGAGTATCCTACACTTGGTTAATATGGAAAAATGTGCCTGCTACGTGACAGCTTGTCTCAAATAGTTCTTTTGGGGTTCCTCGTTCATACAGCATGCAGCATGTGGCATGTGGCATGTGGCATGTGGCAAACTGTATAAAGAACAGACTTCGCTTTCTACAAAACCAATTCAAAAACTTCTACATAGTAAAACTAAGAGAGAGAAAAAAGAAATTTGATTAGCTTGCAACAGCAGCGGAAGTAGCAGCAGCAGCTGAATTATGTTAGAATTGTGGCATTGGTATGTTGTGTTAGTTGTACGTTCGTTGGTTCTTGTGTTTCACGCACGAAACAACAATTTTGTATAAAATGCGATTGCAAAGATTTTTGGTCGGTAATAAATGAATTCTTAGTAACTTTCAAAGGACACACATGGGGCTATATAGAGTATCAGCTGGCAAATAGAGACTAGAGATTAATATTATAAACTGTAATGTTTATTTTATGCCTATAGCCAGCTACATTGCTTATATCCTTTGAGAGTAGCCTAAGAATGTCTACAGTGATAGTAGTATATAACGTCAAGGATAATACAAATAGAAAGCCATATCTCTTTCAATACATTTTCAGTTGAACAATTTCTACTGTTGCTTTAGCTTCTTCTTAAGGATTTTTAGTGTTCTTTTGTGCTCAGAAATTTCCTCAAAGCAAACACACAAAAAAGAGCAGGCTGAGCCTAAGAAGAAGAGAGGAAGAAAAGAGCAAAAATGAGAATGCCCAGGGACTTGAAGCAGATTTAATTTTGTTGCCTTTAAAAGCATTTTATGTATGTGAAGTTAAACGTGAAAATTACACACCAGAGACTGAAAAGTGTCTACTTCTCGCTCTCTCTCTCTCTAACTGGCTGTCTCTGTGAGGTTTGTTGTAAACATTATTTATGACTTTGACAGTTTGCAGAAAAACAAAGGTAACAAAGTGTTGCATATAGACATAGACGGAGGGAGAAACGAAGAGAGGGAAGAGCTATGTATAAGCATGTGTAGGTGTTTTTGAGTGTGTGTGAAAAGCCGCACTTACAACAAACATACCAGCAGTACAACATAACATGCATGATGTACAACCGTGCACAGGACTTCGTCAACGTTGACAGTGTGTCAAAAGGACCTCAACAAAAATACAGTTGAAAAAAAAAACAAAGAAGAAAAGCAAACAACTTGCAACAATCCAAAAAAAGCGGATAATGAAAATCTCCACTTGTCAGAGGTAAAAGCTGCACAGGCGGAAAAAAACACACTGTCAATTTTATTTATTGTCAACAAAAGTTCACTCGCTGGAAACAATTTTGCAACATGCAACAAAAAAATTTACTGCAAAAAATTTGATTGAAAAAATACGCGTTGAAAATCTATGGTAAAAGTGGTATTAAAAACCGTATACCATTACCATAGAATATCCTTATAAATACAGTTAAAAAAAACACTCTCTCAGAGGGAGAGAGAGAAGCTATTTAATTTTGGAATGTATTTAATGCTGGAGGCTTAAGCTGCCATTTAATAATATCCTTGGAAAAATATAAATAAATATTTAAAATAAACAAAAATGTGTTTCATTAAGCAGCAGCTGCAAATCAAAGAAGATTCTAATATATATACAGGATATCCTTTAAACATAAAGCAGTATGTAAATTATTGATTTTAAAGTAAAGACGACTAATTTTCCTGTTCATTTCCTATAAGAATAACGTCAATATTGTTAAAGGATATCCGTTTAACTTGGCGCAATACCAAAGAACCCTAATGGTACACCTTACCAGGATAATATTCTAACCTCTACAGCCAGCCACACCTTAACAATCTTAAGCTCATTTAGTCTGACATTTTTTTTTATTTTTTACCAACTTCTACTTGAACAAAGTCAACAGATTTCAAGGTCAAAACATATACGTTTATGGCTAACAAATATGTTTTGCCCTTCCATCTACTGCCATGTACTTAACCTAGCTTATATTTGAAAAGGAAGTGCAACGGAAAAGGGAAATGTAAGTTACAGTCACGCAAGATTGAAATTGTGTCGATAAATTAGTTCAATGTGTGTGTGCGCGTGTGTGTCTGTAAATATTATGAAAGTTGATTTCAATAATTACATAACTTTTGTACTTATTTTATTACTAATCTAAGCGTGTAACTAACTGCCAGATAGTTAAGGAAATACACCTAAATATTGATCAAAACAAAGTTAAAGTTGCTTAATTTTTAATCAAGTTTCTCTTTTACTTTAAACATCAGTTTAATTTTCACTAACTGTTAATATATTTTTGTTGCTAATAACTTTGTTAAAATGGGCTATAACAGCGTTTTACTGCTCATTCTTGTTGCCATTTTTATAGCCAATTTTAAGAGCTGTTTGCAGCTAAAGCTAAAATTAACCTTCTATAAACTGAGAAAGTGTATTTCATAGTTCGGTTTAATCCTAGTGCTTCCACTTTGTTAACTGTGTGTGCGTGTGTGCGTGTGTGCGTGTGTGCATGTGTGTGTGTGTGGGTGTGTGTACCGCTTGTGTATCGTTTTATTTTTCTGTTGATGTTTTTGCGGCACAAATTTGTTTTGGCACAGCAGCTGCTCAAGGACATTTTGGTAATGAAGCAGCACACGCATAGTTAATTTCAGTTGATTTCCTACATACTCTCTCTTCCTATCTCTCCTTCTCTTTGTATCTATATATCTAACATGCACTCACTCATGTTTAGCAGATGTGTTTAGCTTAGTATGCGTTGAAATCTAACAACTAATCCATCATATTATATAATAGCTCAATGTCCTTTTGCCATGTTTTGCCATTTGCCGCCGCCGCAGGCTGTCAAAAGGCCTCCTGCTGTTGTTTTTGTTGTTGTTTTATCTCATATATCTCATATCACAAATCACCTAAATGAGTGAGAGAGAGCGACAGAGAGAGCAGAAGTTGCATTAAATTAGATTCACACTGACATCAACTACATATAAATAAAGTAGATTTCTCTGTTCGTAGCATGTCCCTCTATCTGTCTCTGTGTGAGTTGATTGCAATTCATCTTAATTGATTTGTGCCCTAAAGCAAACCTTGTTAATTGCTAGTTGAATAAGGCTAATATAAAGTACTCCTATCTCTACTCCTACAGCTACTCCTTTCCTTCTCTCTTCATATCCTTATACCCTATAATTAATGCAGTTTATGTGTCGCAGTGCAAGTTTTGTGTCCTGTAATTTATCTAATTGCTTTTTGTTCAAGCAATTAACTCTAACTCTTTGATTAAATATTGATGTGATATTGCAATTTTGCTGCATAGACATTTAAGTTATCTAAAATTTTCAACAATTTTCAAAAATTTTCATTTGGCTTTTCAAAATTTTTTTTTTATTTTTATTCACAGTTGGAATTTGCAAATTCTCAACTGCCAATGTCGTTGGCAAACATCAAGTGAAAAAGCATTTTGAATTGCAATTTCGCAGCAAGGAAATCTAATTTCCCCAAGCTAAAAAGCAAAACGCAGTACGCCAAAAACCCTAAGCCCCAAAACCCCATTACAAACAGCGCAAACGAGTAGGTCAGAGCGTGAACGAGTGAGAGACAGAGAGACAGCGTGAGAGATAGCTGTATTCACATAGAGCGCAATATGAATGGGCGGCTGGCAACCCCCTAAAGCACCGGCACTGACAATTAGAAGCGCTAAATTAAAAAAAACCAAAAAAAAAGAGGAAGAGAGAGAGAAATCCGTTCGCTGTTGTAGTTGTAACCTTGGCCAGAAGGGAGACAAGGGACCTAACATCCTTCAGCCGAGTCCCCAGACCATTTTTGAAATTAAGATGTTTCCACATATACGAATTGCTCTACTCTGTCTGTCTGTGTGTGTGTGTGTGTGTGTGTGTGTGCATGTATACCATAAATTAGACACTTTCGACGTGTGTCAAATGATAATTTAGCTCTGTGCAGCATCGTCAGGTGTTGAAATTAAATGTACACTGAGAGAAATATCTCAAAAACATCAAGAGCAACTGAAGAACTTTTAAATTTAAACGAAATGCAAAGAAATCAACACAAATGTGTTGCCATATATTATCAGTATATATATGTATATATAAATATATATACAGAAAGTATTATCAGATATATATATATATAGCTTTAAGCTTGCCGCATGTTTCAATTTCAAGTAGCAATATTATAAAACAGATTTATTGCTTCCACTTCATTTGCTTTACACATGGGTTTGCTTTCATTTTTCTCTGTTTCCCTGTCTCTTTCTCTCTATTTACTGCCTTCTCTCCCACTGTGCATACAATCTCCCATGTGTTAAACGCTAATTGAGCTGTTTTCTTATTTTCCATCTCCAATGAGCTGCTTGTAATTAGGTACAGTTACGTTTCAAGATTTATTCTCTCTCTGCAAAAAAAAATATAAAAAAAAACCATTTCAAACAACAATTGAAAAATTGCCCTCACGTGTCATTGCTTTTGGGAGCAAGGCAATTGTTCCCCCCCCCGCCCTTACCGCTATATACAATTTGTTGATACTCTTTTTAAAAGTGAAGTATGCTAAGTTATTGAAATGGATTGACTTCAATGAAAAGATTTGCTAAGATTTTTAAAAGTATGAAATCAATAAAAGCTAAATTGAATCTTATTATTATTATTATATTATTATTATTATTATTATTATTATTATTATTATTATATTATTATATTTGCTATTTCTTTTGCGATCTTCAATAGAAAACTTTAATAAGTTTTAAGCTTTTAAAATTTACTTTAAATTTTTGTCATCTATTCTATAATTTATTTAGTTAAAAGTCAAATCAAAAGTTGATTTAAATTTTACACTTAAATTTTACTCTTTCGAAGATTCGGTCAGCATTAAGACTTAAACTCAATTTGTAAGGGTATTTGTTATTCGGTAATGCAAGTGTATTGCCGGTACTTTTATTTTTCATTTTGTCTTCTATAAATTTTTCTTTTTTTTTTTTGTTTTTTTTGTTGTATTGTAAGGTAAATTTTTTCAATAAATCAATATATACCTTCTTCTGTCAACGTCATTGTTTGTTGGCTACTTGTGCCTATATGTTTGTGTGTGTGTTTACGTATGCTTGTGTGTGTTTTAGTTAGTGTTTGTGCTCGCTGGTCCGTGTGCATATTGCGCAATCATTTCATACTATTCGTATGTGCGATTGTTCGCACGTGTGTGTGTGTATGTTTGTGGGTAAATGCGGCGATTATTGCGTTTTAATAGCCCAACAACAATAATACATATACAATATATCTATATCTATATCTATATATACATATATATATATATATATATGTGTGTATGTATTATAAATAAAATTATCGGCATAACTGAGCTATATAGATTGAATGCCTTATGCCATATGGCCTGTGTATCCTTTGTGGCCATAGTCCAGCCATACGTACAACCATTGATTGATTCAATATAAGGAATATAAGGATAGAATATAATGCAGACATTCATATGCATTACAAAGAGTCAAAAGAATCGTTTTCTCTGTGAATTTTGCTTCCTTTTGGTAGGGGTGGGAAAGGGCTTTAAGGCCTGGCTAAAATTAAATTCCATGCCCATTTCTTTCGCATATGGATGACTCATCGTTGTCGGCTGACTGGCGCCGCCATGCGATGTCAGGCCAGGGTCCCATAAAATGCGGCAACAACTACAGTAAAAACCCATAAGCAGCAACAGCAACAGCAACAACAACAGCCAACAGCCATCTAGTAAATTGTTATTGCCTACTTCGTGGCGTTTAGTTTTCCACTGTAACAAAAATCAACGTCATATTGTTTGTCTTTTCGGTTTTTATAGTTTCAGTTCCTTATTTTTTTCGTTTTGTTTTTTGCTTTCTTCTGTGCTTTTTCTTTTGCCCTCTCAAATTGATTTTCCCTACCAACGTACAACGTACCAAACGAAAACTATAGGCAAAATTGTGTGAGTAACTTGATTTTTCATCAAGAATTAAGATACATGTGTTGTGTGTGCTCATTGTCCTTGTTACTGTGCTTCTTGGGGGTTCTTATTGGTGTATTACATAATTGTCTTGGATGTCCTGTCGATGACTTAATAGGTCTCACACTGTGTCCTTGACTATTGGGGCACACACACACACACACACACACACACACACACACACACACACTCACACCTACACTCCCTCACACAGGGGAATAAGCTGCTGTGATTTTGATTGATGAATGTGCCCAGATTTGAATTTACTCAAATGCTGTGAACTAATAGCTGATTAGTCTTTTTACATGATTTGAACTGTTAGGGTATCCCTTGTACTTAGTCCTGCTATTATCCTTTTTCAAAGGCAAACATTCAAAATTAATCTCTACTTTAATAGATGATCAACCAAAGCTGTAAAGAAGCTTAGAGACTTAGATTTTTTTTGGGTTTTTCATAGGATTAAATCTAAGAGAAAACTTGATTCTCTAGAGATTTCATATGTTAGGTTTGTCTCGAACGTGACTTAGTTTATGCTATTAGTTTCTTGATATCCTTTTCATTTGAACTTTTGTACAGTTTTTTGAACATTTTGCCAACAATCAAAAAGTTCACTGCAACAAATTGAACCTAATTGACGCCGCAAACTCTCTATACAAACTGTAAAGGTCAGTTCAAGTTATGAGAAAAGTGTGGAGTAGAGTAAAAAACAAAAAAAGAAGAATGTGGTCAAGAGTAAAACAAATACTAACAGGATGTTAACAATGGTATCCTTTTAAGGACTAACCAAACAACTTTCGAATACGTAAGCAGTTTTAAACTGTATCTGCGTCTGTGTATAAAAAGGACAAGTAAACAACAACAGCAACAGCAAAAACAACAATAAAAGTTGAAATTTTGTTTGACCTTCAATTTGAATTGAGTGAAATACGTCAATAGAAAAAAATAACGAAACAACTTAAAATAAACTTGCTTAAAATAAAACAAAATAACACAAAAAAATTGCATGACAAACGCAACGAATGATAAAATTAGTAGATAGTAATGAATTAAGTAATTAAGGCACCGACTTTATAGTCAAATTGTTACCAGTTTTGTATAAGTATAGTAGTAGTTGATTCTACTACCATTTTCATACTACTATTTATTTTGTTTGTGCTTACCCGATGGCAATATGCCCGGTGCACGGCAAGTGTGGCAGAAGCACTGCATCACCGAATCGCGTACTAATCCAATCAGCATGTTGAGCTTTTTTTAATTGCGGTTTATACTCAAAGATTTATAGTTGTATATAGATAGTACTTAGTATATATAAATACCGTTAGCTCTTATGAGTGGGATATGTTAATGTTTATTATTGTATTTCTATTGCACTACGAATATTCAAATGTGTTGCCTACTTATAAGCGCGCAACGCACAATTATTCAATTTGTTTATTATAATATTTATATATATTAAAACTTTGTTATTTATGAATATATAAATATATATATATATATATATTTGTATATATTGTCTAAATATTTGTTTATACACGCAACTTGTACTGAACTTTGACTTGGGTCAGCTATAAAACTATGCTACTAAAGGATTTTATTTATTTGTTTACAATGTCAAAATACGGCGCTTGCTTTTGTTTTTGTTGTTGTTTGGTTTTTTTTTTACGTATTTCCTTAAATTATTCTGATGTTGGGTTTGTTATTGCTTTCGCCTCTGTTGTGAATTTTCAAGTACGACAAGAAAGACAAAGACAAAGACGACAACAGATACGATACGTAACGAGCGCAACGAACGACGAGGACAAACTAAATTATGTCGATGTTAATTTTTCAGCAGCAGGCGAACGACTGACAACGCCAGCGCTGCCACTGACGTTGACTTGAACGTTAACGTAAACGTCGGCAGCGACGTCGCTATCCTGTTAGCAAGGACAATGCATATACAAAAGGACAAACCACTTTGGGGAGCAACAGCGCTGGCGGCTGTTCGCAGCCTATGCCCCGTCGCCCACCACAAGACACAAAACGAAGAGAGAGAAAGCAACTGAAAACATCACTGAGAGAGCAGTTCAAAGCAGCACACACACAGAGAGAGAGAGAGAGAGAGAGAGACTTTAATATGGGGGTGGATTGACAATGTGATTTCGAACAAACAGCAGAGTAAAGCTGCATATAAGCTTACGAATTTTAATTTAAATAAATTAAAATTAAAAAAAAAAATAACTAAAAATATATTTAAATTTTTCTTGCATAACTTGAAATTTTTTATAATTTTTTTTTTTTAATAATATATTAACTTTTATTTTTTATTTTTCCCCCCCACTAGCTGCCGCTTAACCTTTGCGAAATTTCGAAAATGCGTCGTGAGTGTTGGCAGTCGACATTTCATAGCTTCGTTTTGCAGCAGCAGCGATATTGTGGGAGAGCCACAAACACAAAGAGAGAGAGAGCAACAATAGAGAGAGAGAGAGCATATTAACTGTAAACTGCAATTGAGCGTCAAACATAAAGCCGGCTGATTTCGTAATCTGCTTTTGTATTACGGTTAAATCTTTTGTCAGTGGAGAAAATAATAAAAATTTATTGAAAAATTATATAAAAATTAATTTGATTAATAAAGATTATATCAGAAATTAAAATAAATTTAAAAAGTAATTTTAGTTAACTGTTCTAATTATAAAATTAGTTCTAATTAATAAAATTCCTTAAACAAATTATTTTAAATAGTTTTAAAATATATTTGAAATGAAATAAATCTAATATAATTATCAACAATTATTTTTATATTTCATTTATTTTCGAACTGCTTTTCTAGTTGACATCTGGCAACGCTTGCACTTTGGCGCAAGAGAACATCGGCTAACGACCAGCTGACATTACCCCAAAAACATTTTACACATAATTCTTTCTCTCTCTCTTTCTCTCTCTTACTGTTTTCTCTCTGCTGCAGGTTGGTAAGCCAAACCTTTCGAATATCGAAAAAATTGTTAACTGCAATTAAATTAGATGGCAACAAAGCCGGGCAGCAGCGTGCGGATAGCGCGAAAAACTGGGAAAGAACAATAAATAAAGTTGCGATGACTCAAAAAGCTAAAAACGAACCAGAAGCGAAACGAACAAGAGTAACAACAGTTATATATATATATATAAATATATATATGTATGCTTGGGTTGGTAGTATGAAGCTGGCGACGCGTCTGCCACCCCACAAAGGCGGACAAGGATATAGAGCGGCAATTTAAATAGCTGAACGGCGCCAGTGAAACTAACCACATGGACGATGGCAATGGCAACGCTGAGCGACCCGATGAATCACTTTGGGCCTAGTCAGAAGAACAGTAGAGCCAAAGTTAAAGTCGGAGTTGGAGTCCGAGAGCTACTGGCACATTGTAGCTTGGGGCATAGTTGAACAAGTTCTGAGCCTGCAGGCGACAGTGCCTCTTTTACTAGCCTACATGGTTGCTCCAGCACTGCTGTCAAACGGTTCCATGTCGTTGTCTAGCCTCATGTTGTTCTCGCCGTTGTTGTTGTTGTTGTTGTTGTTGCTATTGCTGTTCGTTCGTTCGTTAGGGTATGCAGTTGGCGTCGGAGTTCGACGGGTTAGTGGGTGGGTTGCTTTGGGCAGAATATCATGACAGCAGCTTGTCGAAGGCATCGAAGCACACAATGGTTCAACAATATTAGTTGTCGATTTAACCGGGGAATCAAAGGGAGACGGGGGGAAAGTCAGTTTTGGTTTGAGTTTTGTGTGTAGTTGGAAAAGGTTTGGGTTCGGGTTACATTTCACTTTGCATTTGAATTGCTCTGGAAATCATTTGCCGGCAAACAATACGAATGCCTCCTCTATCCGTCCGGTGAGCATTGATGTGTATGTGTCATGCCATAAATGGGCGTAGGGAACAGAGAAAGGGAAAGGCAAAGGGAAAGAGAGGGCGAGGTGCAAAACAGACATATATACATATTATATAATGGCATCAAAGTGTGAACATTTGTGTGTTAAACGGCCATCGGTTTAACAGACAATTGTGTGTTAAGTGAGTAGAAGTAAATTTAATGATATTGTCGAGAATGTCAACGGGAGGGAGGGGCAAAGGGTTACAAGTTGCCATTCCGCATTTGCATAGTTGATAAAACTTACATGTGATAAGAAATATGAGCTTCAAGTTCTATAAAAAGCCACTTACCTAAAATGAAGAAAAAGAGACAGAGAGAGAGAGAGAGAGAGAGAATATTATATAAATGTTGATGATATAAAATTCGTTCTTATATTATCTTAAAGATATAAAATTAGTTTAAAGATAAGCAATGTTTATTAAAAGAATCTGCTGCATGAAGTAAACGGGTTTGCCGTCAATTATATATCTTACTTTATTCATTGTGTATCATTAGACATTATCTATCTGGCAAAGCTATGTCCAAATGATATCTGCAACACTTAAATATCAATTTGTAGACAAACACGTTAAGCTGCAGCATAGACTTGCCACATTAACTTGCCCCTGCACTTGAGGAGCATCAGTTAAGTATAGCTTACTTAATTACAACATCGACGTATATCGTAAGGAGTACACAGAGAGAGAGAGAGGGAGAGAGAGAGAGAGAATGGGAATCGCATTGTAGTCTTAGCTGGTATTTCCAGTTTGAAGAACATGCAGCAAATAGTTAGTTAATTGAAATGCATATCTATTTCTTTTGTTTTTACTCAATGAAGTTTTACGCTTCTTGCATTTCCTTTTACCTCGAAATGCATTTAATTAAGCAGCTAAACATTCAAAGCATACAACGATGACGTTGCATCAACACTGCAGTAAAATACTGCAAGCAAATGCTAAACAATTTGCAAATCATCTGCAGCAACAGCACTTTGTTTAACGTAACTTCTTTGCATTGCCACGCCCAACGCCTACAAGTCATAAACATATGTAATTATGCACTTGCAGCAAGTTGAGGCAACTCCTTCACTTCGGCTTCCTCCCTCTTTCAAGATGAAATTAACTGCTTAACTTAAGGGTAATCATAACATTTGCTTAGCCCCCCCCACCTCCTTCAGCATCGTTCAAGTGTCACGCAATACTTGCCGCTGTTTGTTTTCCTTACTTTCATCACACTCTTTTATTCATCTATTTTCTATTCTTTTGCGCTCTCTTTCTCTCTCTCTCTTTTCTCTCCACTACTTTCCTTTGCGTGTTTCCGAATTGGCACCACGTGCCTCCTGTCGCCCGGCATAGCTTATCCATAAATTTTCGCATGTCGGATAACTAAACATGTACATTGATCCTTCTATTACTCACACATACATATGCATAACAATCAGAGAGTTGTACGAGAAGTTCGAAATAACATTACTCTACGAATATAAAGTACACATAAATCTTAATCTTCCCCCCCTCAATTTCACAGCACTTTGTAGTATTTCAGTTGCTGCCCATTAATATGCCAGCTTGTTCTTATTCTTGGCAAACATCTTAAACCACCCTCGCTTCAGTTAAACATATGAGTACAAATGCAGTTGTAGTTTTTGCCGGCTGATTTCGTCATCAGTTTCCAAACATGAGTCACAGCCACGCAACGCATTTGGTGCCGACAATCCCGCATCAACTATAGCATGAGCGGAGGGGCAGCAAGCGGCTACGAGGGGTGCAGTGGTAACAACACTAAAACTGTTGGCAATAACAACTGACGCCGTCGTCGCCAACGTTGCCTGTCTTTTGGCAAATAAAGAAAAAAAAAAAAAAAGAACACCCAAAAATCCAACCCCCAATTCGAGTTTTGCAGTGCCGAATTATCCACCCAAAAAATATTTTATAAAATAAAACTTGTTTGTTTTTCTCTTCTGTTGTTGTTGTTTGTGCTTTTTGTGGGTTTGCTGTTGCTCGTTGGTTGTTGAGCCATGCAAAATTAACAGCTGAGCGAAGTAGCAGTTCGATTGCATGTTTAGGCCACATTTAAAGCAACCAAATTTACACGCTACTTACTTTTTCTTTACTGCAGTTAAAAAACTATATGGATACCCTGTACTCACAAAAAAAAGTAGTAGTAGATATAGTAGTAGATTATGTCTAACTAAATTCTGTTATACATAAAGTGAGGGTGGTGTTGTCCAATAGTACTATAGATCCTTATCTAATTGTATACTATGATTCTATCTGTTTGTATTTGCAACTCTACTACCCTTTAATGTAGGGTATTTGATAGTCTAGTATTACCTGCTTACACTCTCTTATATGTTCTTATTGAATTTCTCTGGCCTGGCTATATTCTCACCTACTCCTTAAGCCACAGGAGTTTGTTTGCTTTCGTTTGCGTTACGTGCCAGTCGTCGTCTCCTTGGCCAAGGATTCATTCATTCCTCCTTACAGTCAACGTCGTCATCGTCAGTCGTTGGCTTTTGTTTGTTTCAAAATTGAATTTTAGCCATTTCACTTTGTGTTCCTTATACGCTGCTACTCTGCTCTGTAATGCTTTGCTCTGCTCTTTACCTGCCTTTTGGCATTTCATTTATTTTCATCGATTTAAAGTTGTCAAGTTTTTTAAAGGAAAAGGCATGTTTGAAAGGGCATGTTTCTTCTATCTTTGAGTTTGTTAAAAACAAAAAAAGAGTATTTGTATAACTAAGTTTCCTTTAAGTGTTCCTTGGCCACATTTTGAGCCACTTAATGCATATTTGTTTCAGCATCGTCTGGGTTAAATTTTTGATTCCGTCGCCAAAAAGGGAAATGCTCCTTAGTGGGTTTACGAGTAGAAAAGTTTTTTTTTTTTGGCAGCAACTTTTGCTGCTAATTTGTTGGCCAAGCGAACTTAAAATAAAAAAAAAGGAAGGAAAAAACGAACGAGTCATTTCCATTTACTTTTTACTCAGTTTTCTACTTCAATCTCAATTTTCGCCTATAAGTATGCAATCACTTTAACACCTCAAACTCAGCACTCCGCCAGTGTCAAGTGTCCTTTGGAGGTAAACTAAACACGAACAAACATACAGTGATAATATTGACAATGTCCTTCGGTCGCATTACAGGCACGTACCAACCGCACAGACACACACACACACACACACACACACGAACATGAACACGTACACATAAATATATAAATAATATACATAATGACTTGTCCTATAAAGTTGTCTATATGTAGATTATGATCGGCATTGTCTGCCGCATGTACCATTGCCCATGGCGCAGCTATTGGCATTACGCCTAGTTATCCTTACTGACGTTGTCCTTCGTTCCATTCTTTCCCATTCCTCCATTTACCATGTCTACATCGATTTTGTTGCGGAAACAACAAGGTTTATTGAACCTTCACAACTATTTTTAAAATTTTCTTTTTTTGCAGCTGTTAAAAAACTTTCAAGGATAATACTATACCTAATGATAAATAAATATACAAGAAAAAACAGGGCACAACAATCATAGATCAAATGTTTTGCACCAAAAACTTACAGTTAAAGTGAAGCTTTTTTTTGTATAATAAGAATAATTGTATTGTATTATAGTTAATAATCAGTTACAGCTGTTGGCGTTAGCAACGCTCTACTAAACCAACAAGTAACCAGGCAACAAAATCAGTCGGAAACAGGCACTCAACTGGCAGAAACTAAAGAGAGAGAGAGAGAGAGAGAGTAGGAAGGTAGACGACAACAAGTCAAGTGCATATAAGCTTATAGGAATACTACATATGCTGAAATGTACAAGTAGCTCCACAGGATCTGCCGGTTGATGTTCTATGAATGCATGTGTATGTGTGTGTGTGTGTGTAAGGGAAAACCCAATTGCCGGTTTTGAGCTAAGGCCACGTCACGTTTGTTGGCTATTTTGGAGTATATGGAGGGAGGGGAAGGAGCAACCGCAAGAACGATATGAAGTAGTTGGACGTCATTGCGGTTTCTGGCAGGAACTGGTAAGGCACAGAAATAGGAGCTTGGCAACTACAGTCGGTTGGTAACTTGCAGGGTTGTGTCGCGTGTAAGACAACACCAGCTGCGGTGGCAACAATAAAAAGGATCAAAGGGATAAAATGTCTTGCGAAGCGTACAAGAACTGGCAAAACTATGCAGCCAAAGTTGCATAAGACATTGGAATTGACTGGGTATTAGTTATCCAGGACTGCCTTCATACCAGCAGCTGCCATTGGTAATAGAGTAATTCAATATTGGGTGTGGCAGCCACAGCAGTGGTAGTGGCAGTGGCAGTGCCTGTGGCAGTGGCACTTATTGCTGCACATGCATTTGAGTTGTGTTCCCCAGGAGCTATTGATTTTTTTTCCTTCTTTTATTTTTTGTTGCGACTAACTACAGTATACCAACCACTTCATCAGGCACTATGGGGCACATTTTAAGCCTCAACAATGAGCCGCAATTTCTTTTCTTCTTTTCACACTTACTGACAGACATCTACCAGCTTTAACCCATCCAAATCCCTCCCCACGCAATTTCACAACCAGTTTATTACCAGGCATAATATGATGTCGATATTCCACATCGTTCACAATCCTTTGCTAATGTGAAGCAGGCACAAAAGTCAAAGGCCAAACAGGAGAAATGTCTGGGCAAAGTAAACTACTTGAGTTGACGATAAATGCGAGGCGACGACATCGTCGATTTGATAAACTCCGTTACAACAGCAGTAGCCCAAAGGACTGAGAAGGCTAAGAGGACTGCAAGGACTGGGCGTGAGTACAACTGCCTCGAATCAAGTCGAGTAGTATTAGAAGACGAGGGATGGGATGATTCTGTCAGACTTGTCTGTGACTCTCTGCTTGTTGTTAGGCTTAAAATAACTTTCATTTCTGACAAGTTGATGCGAAAACAATCAAATGAAGACGAAAGATTAGGGATTAACTATAAATATACTTTTCTTAAAATCTAACATTCTATATAATATAGATAGCTTTTGCCAATTTCAGTTATATACATTTAATATCAAACATGACCTGTTCAGCCCTGGCACTTGCAACAACCAACAGCGACAACTTCAAATATTTATTGGTATTTTCTTTTCGTCTTGCCATTTTTTTTTTTTTTTGTTATATATTTTTTTGGAATTTTGTTTTTTTTTTATTTGTTTGTTGTCTCAGAAATTTGAAACCCCCATTTAGACACGTTCCCAAGTTGTCGTCGGCTAGTGTTGCCGCCTTCCTTGCCACCATTTGAAGCACCTATCGAATCGATATTGATGAGATAACTTCCCAAGAGTCTGCCTTCACAGTGTTGGTGTGTGGAAGATAGATTATTCAACATTTTGTTTGAAATTTTCCATATTTTTTTTGCTTTCAAAATTTTAAGTAGGTTCCATATAACTTCAGCAATGTCGGAAGAGGTCAAATGTTGGCGCTGTTTAGCCAGTCAGCTGCTTTATAGGGTCAAAATTGAATATTGTTTTCAAATATGGGCCAATGTGGTTGCTCTTCTAGCTTTTTTATACAATTTATGAGCTTATTTGTCAAATATCTTTTGCTTACTTGGCCAAATGCCAAATATCGAGTAAACTGCTATAGAAAACACAAACTTCAAAAAAGCAATAAGAACGCTTCACTCGAATGTAAACGATTATGAGAAACACTTTACCCACATACATACACAGATATATGTATACATTCGTTAGCAAACACACACAAATAAAAATTGGTTAATATATGCTTTTATTCAGTCATTTTGTAAGCCATGGCCAACATAAAGAATAATAATTATTTTTAATTTAATTTAGCCAGCGCTTTTAATATCAAAAATCGAAATGAGAAAATTCTCTTAAAGCTGCCGGAGTGCTTTCAGTGCGATATTATTATACATTATCATTACATTTTTATATTATTTATATAATATATTATTTTATTATTATTTTACATACAAGACTCTACTCTTATCGTTTTACTCTTATCTAGTAAGCTCCAAGCGTCTTGCAGTAACTACTCAATGATATTAGATCATTGCCCTAACTTATACACACATCTCAGCACTATTGAGAATCTTAATCAGTTGATATTTATGATTTATCATTTGAGAATAAAATATATTATTATATTCTTCGTAAAAGCAATAACAACTACAGTGGAAATTACAGTAAAGGAATGAATAAATGAAAGGACGTACCTTATAATTCTCAGCAAATCGGACTACAAAGATTTTATATATATGACATATGTTAGCGTACACAACACATACAACAATATTTTTCTGTATTGTCTTGTCAGTAACTTACACTTATCAGTTTTAAAATAATCTATCTGCTTAGTGTATAACAAACTGTGAAGCTGATTGGATGCATTTTGAATTGCAACTGCAAGATTGTTTAAATATAGTATATATTTTTCTATTGTTTAAAAGAAAAAATAGTTCAAGTCGAACGATAATATGGAGGTAATAATAATACTTACTTATATAGCGAAATGCATCGCATTTTCTTGATGTAATTTTTTTTTGCATTTTAAATAAAATGTTTGACTTTTTACTACTTCAATTAAAATGTGTTTTAAATAATTATAACATAAACTAAAATTAAATTATCTAATTACAATTATTCTAGTACATCAAGTACGGTTCATATGGATCTGTTAAAAAGGTTCCCTACAGTAATCGGATAGTACTAAAGGAGCTACTCCCAGAACAATATGAAGATATAGAGACACTGACACATATCGATCATATAAATATAATAAAGATATATAAGGTACACCTCGGTTTCTTAATATTAGAATACGTTGATGGTGGATCTCTAGCAAATTATTTGCATGGTGAGGAACAACGAGAATATACGGGCTTAGATGCAAAATTTTGGATTCTACAAGTTTTGAATATAAGTTATATTATATAAATATTATTCAATTGAATAAATGATCTTTTTTTATGCTATAGGGTTTTAAATATCTGCATTCTATAAATCTAAAATTGCAGTTTATTAATTTAAAAACTGATAACTTATTTTTATATAATAACTTTCGACTGTTAAAGATCTGTGTATTTAAGAATAACTCTAAAGATATATTAGTTTATAATCCTGAAATAGACTTTTATTTAACCGTTTGGGAGATATTAACGCGTAAGGATCCCAAAGATTATCAACAGACAGAAAACTCTTGGATATATGGTAATATATGGATTTTGTTTATTAAAAAAATCAAAAAGGCCTTAAATTACAATTATTTTTCTCACGTATTTAGAACAGTTTTTAGATCTCATTACAAATACAAATGCGGACAGTTTAAGAGACATTTTTGCAGACTCTTGGCCACCAGATGAGGATATCAGAAGTGATATGATTCAATTTAAAAATTATTTCCGAGAGTATATTACGTACGTAAGTCTTTAAAAAGCTTTTATATTTAAAAAATTATTTTTTTTTATTTATTTTACTTTCGGTACAGTGAATTTGAAGAAGAATTAAACAAACAATTTTTTAATGATAACCTAGAAGCAATTGTTCTATGGTTCCATGATGAAGTACCGTTAGATGAGGTGATACAAAGATAATATGTAGATATTATGAAATCAAAACTAAATAATATCTATTTATAGATTGGGGATGGAGGTGGTGCCTTTGGCAATTACTATAAAGCAACAATACATAATACGGATTACAGTGTAAAAAAATTTAATAAAATTAAAACTGGTCTAAAAGAGGAATCGATATTAAGAAAAGAAATCCGAGAACTAATTGGTTATATTTATCCATATGTTATAAAAATAATTGGTATGGCGTTTGGGAAAAGTTCATTACATTTAATCACAGAGTATACAGAATGCGGTTCGCTTGATAATTTTTTACATGGCGAGGAACAGCGTAAATATTCAGTGGATGAAGCTATCAAATGGATGTTAGATGTAGAGAAGGTATAAGTTTTTGTTAAGTAATAAATTGTTTATTAGTTATTCTAAAACAGAATCATTTTCTAGGGTATTGAATATCTACTACTCTCAACAGAAATAATATATGATGAATTCCCACTTAATTTGAAGCCAACAAACTTAATGTTCTTTAATAATTTTCAATTGTTGAAGATAACCGATTTTTGGTCTCCCTACAACTATAAGACTTGGATCAAACACCTGCCTGATACACTTTATTTAGCTCCAGAGGTTAAATATAAATTATTTTGTATATCAATATATGAATCTACTTAAAGTTTTCATTACCATTTAGATCACCAAAGGAGAATTGGAAATGGAAAAAAACAGTATCTATAGTTTTGGCATTATCTTTTGGGAGGTTTTGACTCGATTGAAGCCTTTTTATCACTTGGATGATTTGCCTACATATATGATAATACAAAAGATCCAAGCAGGTATGAATATAATTGGAAGTATCTCTGCTCGGATTAGGATTTAAAATTATTTTATTTCCTTTTTTCAGGGGAACGACCTCTGCTTAGTGATCTAAAATTAACTGAATACAAACTATTAGAAACAGTTATTAAGTATTGTTGGAGCTCCGATACAGCGGTGCGACCTACCACAACGGAAATAAATTTATTTTTAATGGAACCAGGGTAATTCCATATTGGTTATACTACGATTTATCTAGCTACTATATGTCCATATTACACTAATAGAAATTTTCAAATTACTGATTTAATCTAATAATCGATGTGTGAAATTTTCATTAAAAATTTTATTTTTTTAGACTGCTACATGAAAATGTATTTACAAGAAATACGCCTGGACTTATCGTTTGTACAAATATAGAACTAAAAGAGGTAAGAATTAAACGAATAAATATAACTCACATATATATATATATTATATAATAAAAGAAAATTGGAGAAGGTGCCTTTGGTACTGTCTATAAGGCCTATTTGGATAAAAAGGAAGTTGCGGTAAAATATTTTAAGGCAATTAGTGATGAAGAACAGCAAAAGGCAACTGCCAATTTCAAAAAGGAACATGAACAATATTCTCTCGTTGAACATGAGAGTATTGTAAAGTTACTTGGATATTATTACTATAATGGTATACCACATTTAGTAATGGATTATTCCGAGAATGGATCACTCCATAGCTGCATACATGGAACAGAAAACAAAGTATATACAATGGAGGATGTTAACAGATGGATGACACAATGTGTAGAAGTAAGTTTGATACTAATAAACATTTTTATATTATTTATAATAATAACTTTTATCCCTAATAAGGGAATGGTGTATTTGCATTCTAGAACACCAAAAGCAATGATTCATCGCGATTTAAAGCCCAAAAACTTATTGCTTTCAAATAATTATCAAACATTGAAAATTTGTGATCTTGGAATATCAACCGAATTGAAAACTATAATGACAAAAGAACTTGGTACAGCCCCTTATATGGCACCAGAGGTTAGTATTTCCATGAACAAATTTTTATATAGAAACCAATAAACTTTTAATAATTTGCAGGTATCACGTGCTGAACACTATAACGAAAAGTGTGATGTCTATAGTTTTGGTATTACACTCTGGGAGCTGCTGTCCAGAAAGCGGCCTTTTCAAAGGCTACAACCGATTCAAATACTTTTTAAAGCCGCAAACGGTGAACGTCCCCTGATTGAAGACATAAAAATACCAAATACTGAACAAGTTATAGGATTAATCAGGAATTGTTGGGATCCAATTGCAGCGCAGCGACCAAATTTCAAGGATATACAACTTTCTAGTATGCCTTGTTCCAATACATGTATTGTACAAGAATAATTTTCAAGTATAACTTCTGTATCCAGAGTGTTGGCACTTAATAGTTAAGCTAACTTTGTCACGTCGCGTATGTTTTAAATACTTATATTTGCTTGTTGATGATACAAACTTTACCACAAATCTTATATACCCATTTTTACCCTATGTAAGGTTAAAAAGTGATTCGCCTTCACTTTTTCCACTTACGAGCATTTTTCAATTTAGACAATGACAATACCCACGAGCTGATTTCCAGTTCTGATTCTACGATTTTCATAACATAACAACGATTTATATGTAAACCACAAAAACAAAATTACATTCATGGTTATTTTTCTCAAAAGGGCCAAAATATCAAGGATGTTCCTAAAACCTTTAACTTTGAAACTCAAATAATAATTTTCAAAGCATAAATCTAATATGATAAAGGCTTCGATTGTTTTCATTATATATACCTCAAATGATATAGTTTATATTTTTTAATATAAATTAATTCCATATAAAGTTTTTATAGTTTATTTTAAAGTATTATTTAGATTATTATAAAAAGTTATAAAATATTAAAATATCTTTAAATCTCTGGAAATTTCTAAACGAAATCATAGAGATTTTCTGCACTGGAACGTAATCGATTATTTTGCTAACTTATTGTGGTTGAAAATTGCGTCAATTCATCAAATTTTGCCCTTTAGAAGTAAGTCAGAGTAAGATTCAGAGTCAGTTGCTTTCTGGAGAGCCTGGGGGTGGGGTGGCCTTCTGGGAGTTTTTCACATGTTTTCATATATTTCTCTTTTTTTTTTGCTTTTTTTTTAATATCCTTAAAACGTTTTATGACTACCAAAGACACACGTAACACTTGAAAACTCAAACGTTTCTTGTGTAATATCTCTTTTAATGCGCATAAAGGGAACAACACACGAGAAGGGTCAGAGTTCAGAAGCGCATTGAGGTGAATCCTTTGATTGGGTTTTCGCTTATATTTCTCTTTTGCTTTTTCGACTCTTTCTTATTTGTGATTGCTTTAAAGTTTTTCCAGCTATATAAATTTTACTTTAAAAATCGCGCCTCAGTCACCTTTTACATCACATCGTTCTATGATTCAATTTGCAGGCACTGCGTCAAAAACATTTTTATGCCGTTCCGCGTTGCATTTTCTCGGCGCCATTTCCCTTAGACTTTTAGTGCCTATTTCCCGTTGAGGCCGTAAAAAAAACAGTTTGCAGGAAAAACCAGAAACAGGACAAAAAAAGAAAAAAAACAGAAAAAATATAAAACCTTCAACGTTCAAAATTGTTGTGGAAATTGTTTAAAGTCATTCGCATGTGTAAAAGGTAACATAAAAAAAAAACAGAGAAAAATATATATATTTTAACGCGCACAACACTTGGATATGTGTGTAGTGCTGTACATATATATAAATATATATATATGTGTATGTGTATATAAAGGCTGCCGGGAAAAACGTCCATTTATGTCACTGGGGAAATTTACGTGCCACCCATCAAAGTCAGCAACAACTTGAATCTGCAGCATAGAACACTCGAATTGTAAAAACAGTTGAAAGGCCAGGGAAGTAGAGGGAAAACTTTGTGTGGTGCCAGCATTTAGTTGCTTGCAACCAAGTTTTATATTAAAAAGTGTTGCAGACGCAACAATATTGTTATTGTATGTTGTATGTATATATAAACACAATATAAAAGGGATTTATAAATACAAAAAGCGCAGCAAAAACAATGAAATTAAAATCAAGTTTTTATTATTCTCTAATCCAATAAAGAAAACTTTAAATTTATATTTCTTTAGTTCTTTTTACTAATATAACTATATGATTGTTTTATTATTGATTAAAATGGAAAATAACAAAATTAATAATAGTAGGATAGTTAAAATAAACAAAGTTTCTAATCAATTGTTTCTAAGCAATTTCTTAATCGAAGTTTAAAAACCACTTCTTATACTATATAAGATTTCATTTTGATTTCTTAACAATTTCAATTTGCAGCATGTCACCTTACAATTATCTTCTTAAATTTATAAAATAAAAAGAATTTTTAAGTGTTATTCATTTTGCTCACACATATCCAGGATATGTATATCCTTTAAGCTAACTTAGTGCTTTGGTGCTAAACACACGTCGACTTAGGTCTACTTTAAATGCAATTTGTTACTGGTTTTTATTGAATTACTCTTGAACATAAAATGTAATTGTAGACGCTGTAAAAACCAAGCTAAGGAATGCTCATAGTGTATAAGCCACAAAACAGCTTACTTGACTGACTGACTGACTGACTGACTGACTGACTGACTGACTGACTGAATGAATGAATGAATGAATGAATGACTAAAGGAAGGTTTGTCTGTCTGGCTAGTCGTGAGAATATTACCTACAGTTACGCAACAAATTTGCTGAAATAAGAAGCTTTTGGACAATTAATTGAATTTATTGCGTATTTTGTGCGTTTATGGAAGTTGTACAAAGAACTAAGGGAGAACTGTGTAAACAGCTCAGAGGAAGCCCCATAAGCACCAGCAACAGCCGCAGACGGAGCACCAGGAAACAACTCGGAAAATAGGGAAAACCTAAACGAAAATAAAACTAAACAAGAATGGGGGAGGGGAAAGGTAAAAGCTGGGCACACCTGTATACAAGTCAGGTAAAGTTATTGTATAGAACGTAGAAATGGAGAGATGGAGTTCAAGTCATGCGTCTAGACACAAGGAAGCTGAAAATGTGTTGGGCTTAAAGTAAGCAATATTTTATGGCAATTGAAGAATTGAATTTTTGGACTGGTTAACGCTCTTTAATATATACATATATATATATATCTGTAACTGTTTAACTGTTTACCTCTCTATAGCTGACCGTAAAAATCCGCCCTGAAATGCGAAAAAATATAATATTTTATTTATGAATGCAAGTCTCTTATACTGATGTGGACAGAGCAAGAACCCTCTTCAGAGGAGTTGCCCATTCCCAATATCAACTGCTACCAACCCTACTACCCCCCCTCCCCACATGGTACACGTGACGCATTACGTGCAATTGCGTCTTGTAACGTGTAACGTGTAACGTGTAACGTGCGTTGTGCACACACATCATTATTAATGCATTTGCACACGTAAACCGGTAAGTAAACCGGATTGGGGTACACATACAGAAAGAACTCCCCAAAAAATACAAATACAACCCCAAGGCGATAAGAGGGCATAAGGCATTTGGGACTGTGAGGGAAGGAGAGATTGCTGAGGGGCAGTTAGGTGACTAACTTACCTATTCCTTATATGCCACTTGTAGCTTGTCCCCCTATTTTTTTCGTTTTGATCCCGTTTGAACTCTTGAAGTGGGTAATCCCTGGCTGGAGAGCCAAGTCCATAAGAGATACAGAAAACAACTTTGATGCCAAGTTTTCTTTTTACATTTTGGGCCATCATCCAGGGATTGCTTCAATGCTCCTACTATTCTATAGATGTTACTCTAATTTTATTTATTTGTTTTGTTTTTGCCTGCCTCGTTTTTTTTGGACTCGACAGTTTTAGCCCTCTTGATGAAGTCAAAGTCCAGTTTAGCTCAAAGATCCCACACATAATGCCTGGGATCAAGTTTCTTTTTTTTCTTTTGCTGTCTTTAATGTACATTAAGTTTCTTGTAGTTTTGGCCTTAATGCCATACAAATTGAATGCGCATTTTGTTTTAATTTACATAAAGGGTAAACAGAAAGGCTCGTAAAATGTGAGTGAAGTTGTTCCTACTTCTTCTTTTACTTTGAGGAAACATAAGCATAAGATTACATCAAGTCACATAATAGTTCCTTGATAAACTTTGAGCACAACATTACCGAATCACCAAAACAACAAAAATATACAGAAAGGCTGAGTTTAATTCAGTTCAGTTCAGTTCAGTTCAGCTCTGTGCAGTTGACTCAGTGCTCGTCCAGTGCACGTCTAGACATTGTCTGCCGTTTGGGTAATAAAAATGTATATAAAGGTATATTGGGCTATAGCCGGATCGAGCCTGGAGAGGACAGCATCCGGAGGCGGTAAAGCAACGAGACACCATCATTAGTCAACGTTGCCAGTTTGATTTTATATACGCATTTTTATGGTTGCATTAAGTACGGTTGAAGCCAAAATGTCATATGAGAGAGAAAAAGTTAACGAGAGAGAGAAGGCAGAAGGAAGAGATAACGAAAGGAGAGATGTAGGCATAGGTAGAAAAGTTTGTAGTACACAGAAATCGTTTAAGGAAACACACAATTAGTAACGCTCGTGACAACATTTATTTAAAGGATAATTAAGTGGCCAAAAGATACTTTGAAACTACATGAGAAACTTGAAGTCAATTTTAACAACAAGTATACAGAACTATTATGACAGCTGGCCACACCTGAGCATACAAATTATGAGAAGATTGGCAACGCTTAACTCATACAATATTATAGATACTATATTAATATTATCTATCATTTGATATAGTAGTAAAGTATTGCAACCGAAACAAACTATAAACTTATATTTAGATATACATATATATTTTTTAAAGCTGTCAAATATATTACATTTTCTATATTCCCAGGTTTAATTTAATTCAGTTTAATTTAATTTAGTTCAAATTATTCAAAAGTAAATTTTAAATAAAAAGTCTTATATAAAATATTTTTTGAAATATTTTAAATATTAATTAAATTTAAATTTTAATTTGACATCTTACGAACTATTTTTGTCAACTGTTCTTAGTCGACACTAAATAAATAAATAAATATATATTAAATTAATAAATATATATATATATTAAATAAATAAATAAATATGTATTAAATAAATAAATAAATATGTATTAAATAAATAAATAAATATGTATTAAATAAATAAATATATATTAAATAAATAAGTAAATATTTATTAAATAAATATGTATCGCCTAAACCTTCTAAACATTCCTTTCTAGCACTCACTTTAAATTTTAATATTTTTGAACAATTTCCTGAATCCAATACCAAGATCGATATACAAATATATATATATATATATTTATATTAATATCCTTGCATGTACTCCTGCTAATGACTTCTCTAATTGAACACTTTCCTAAAGGTTCAAAATTTTTAGCATGCAGAAGGCCATAAAACTAATAGCCCAAGCTGCAAACAAATGAAACTTTTATGGTGCATTAAAATAGCCACAACAAATTATTTCCCATGTGGGTGGAAGGTATTAAAAATTGCACTGCAAGTCTTGCACTTAACTGGAAGTTTAACTTACAAGCACACACCCATACACACAGAAGCACACACAAATGCAACACTCATAATTATGATATGCGTGCCATAGGGATACAGGAACTAAGGGGAAGCAGAACACATCAAGCGACCAACTCAACCATATGTTTTCTATGTGGCAACCTTCTCCAATGTTGGGGTATAATGTTCCATAGAAAATTCTGAACTCCTTTGGGGTGACAATTCAAAAGAATTGATTTTTATTACAGACCAGGCCACTAATGACGCTGTTGTTGCGGCAAGCGTAACGAGCAATTTATCAATATATATATGTATATATATTGCACTAAATATATATATATACATATATATGTATGAACATGTTGTTTAACAGATATGTGCAATATTGCATGTGCTCATCGTATATATATATATAGTGGCAGACAGGCACACATATTTCATACTCGTCTGCTCCACCCGCTGCCCTTTGCTTACAGCCCCAACTCCAGTGGCAACCCCAAACCTAAATTCAACCTCAACCCCAACCCCAACCCCAACCCCAACCCCAACCCCTGCCCACTGCAAACTCCACACTCCAGTGAACTCGCGATATTCGCTTGCGTGCAAACGACCCCTCAGGGCATGGAAACTTTGCCGTATCCATTGGACGTAGTGACATCGACATATGTTTCCCATCGCCAATGCAGCGTAAAATTTGCTCACTTTTTTCTCTCATTTTTTTTTTTGTCTTTTGTCTTTGTCCCTTTTACAAATGCTCTTCTTCTTCCGTATGCTATTGCTGCTGTTGTTTTTGTTGCACTGCCTTTGGTTTTTGTTAATAGAACATGTGTTTTTGTCTTTGACCCCCAAAGGGGTTAAATGCAACGCGTATTCGCACACAACTTCTGTGTTGTGGCAACATTTTATTTGTTTGTTTGCTAGTGTGCAGATTTCAAAATGTTACACTCGACATGTACATGAATATATATATATATATATATATATATAGTTAAATCCCAGCCATATGTTACAACTCAACAGCAGATACAAAGAGTTCTACATAAATAAAGAGCAACTGAATTTATGACTAAGAAGGAAACTTCAATACCATAAATCAAGGTTATATTTTATATAGGTTTATTTAAGAATATATGAATCAGACCTATATGATATATATATATAGTTTACGCTGAAAGGGAGTACAACTTTAAATTATGTTTTAATAGTGTAAATACTATTGTATTCTCTACGATTTTTCTCTGTGCTCTAGACTCTCAACTAAAGAGCACAAGAATGTCCCTTAAATCAACAAATTGATATTGAAAATATCTTTAATATATGTAGCATATATTATATATTATTATATATTATTACACTATTAAATTATATATAAGTTATCTACAGTTTATAGAATCAACTACAAACGAACTTAACTGAAGCTTTAGAGGATTTTATGATATGCTGATGTAGCTATAGGAATCATATTTGTATATAAATTCCACAGTGGACTAAAATATTTATTGAGATATTAAATATACACATATATATTATATATATATATATTATATTTCATATTTATTTAGCGGTTTATTGGCCACTCTATAAATTGCGTATAAAAATGTCAATAAATTGCCGGGTATTATATAAAGCTTTCGTTATATAAAAATTAATACTCAACTTTGTAGCTCAGTGCTATTAAACTAAAAAAAAAAGTACTCAAAACGCATGTGTAAACAAATGAATTGAATTAATAATATTTTCTGTCGTCTGCAAAAAAACGTGACATTTTGCTGTCCCATTGGACTAACTTTATGCCCGAACCAATGCAGTTTAAATTGCATTTGAGAGTTTGAAAATTTAAAAAAAAAAAAAAAATAAAAATTAAATATACTTGCCACAGGCATAGTGGCAGCTACAAATACGTACACACACACACAGACAGTTGATGACAATCAATTTTAATAAACTTTAACGTTTAACAATTTCAAGTGCAACTCCCATAAATCAGGAGTCGCCGGGCAAGTGGAGGAAAATGAGTTTCATAGAGGTTTTGACCCCATTTACAATGACAACAACAAAACATAGCACAGTAAATTCTATGCATATATATATATACTAAAAACTCTCTGCACCCTAGGATCTATCACACCCACTACTCATTTTCTCCACTTCCCATTTCACTTCATTCCACTGTACTTTTTACTTCACTCCACTTCCTCGAACTGACAGGAGCAGCCCAAAACATTTTTCAAAACACATTTTTACTCACTTCAAACGAAATGATGCGAGGGCAAGTGAAGTTTTCAACCCAAATAGACCCCGAGGCACTTTTTTTCCCAGCTGCTGTTCATATACACTTACAAAATAGATCCCTAAGACTATGGCAGAAGCTTTGTATCTTAGTATATTCGGATATACCTCTCAAATGCCTAGCTATACTAGACTTTCTGCCATATCGAAATTGGAGTCAAACTCAGCAGTTTTTAGCCCCTTTGCCTTTTTGTATTTTGTTTTTGACTTTCCATTTACGCAATTATTTTTGTTTAAAGTTAGAGTATTTAACATTTGTCATTTTTATTGTTATATCTTATTCATTTCGTTGGCTTAATGTTTGTTGTAAGGAACGCTCATTTGCATCACTTATACAACAATTACATAGCCTCGAGGGTCCTCTGACGAATGCAGACAGGCAGACAGAGAGAGAGAGAGAGAGAGTGAGGGCGATAGACTGAGTAAGAAAGAGTGAGAAACAGAAACGGGGAACACCCAAAGAAACAATAAACTTGGCATTAGAATGACAGCCGGCTGAGCTCTGCTTAGCTCAAAGAATCATCCAAATCATCCATCCAGACGCGGTTATATGAATAAGTAATACAATTTTTGTGGAGTAAAAATCAGAGAAAAAACAAAACAAAAATAAAAACAACTTACAGCTACTATGACTAAGCCAAAACCCTATATATATATATATATATATATATATATATAAAATAATAATAATAAAAAAAAGAAAACAAAATCAAAAATGCGCCTTAAGGCTACCTTTGTTACAGAAGGAAATATTTTTGGTAAAACACAACAAACAAAAAAAGGAAAAAGCACAAAGCATTTGGAAATTGCTGGGTAAATATGATTGGCAGAGGAAAAAGAAAAACTTAAAGTAGACTTGAAACAGACGAATCCAAAACGGAGCCTCCTTTAGGGCCTTCATTTCCTGCATTGTTGCCGCATTTCACGCAGGGCGCACACAGAAAAGCCGCCAACCAACTTCCGGTTCAATAAACTTTGCTAAAAAGTATAGTCGTACATAGTTTTCAGCCCATTTTCCAACTATTTTCCCCCTATACCCACCATTTGCGTCTGCCTTGTATCACTTAACGTTATATACGCTTACACATACAATAATGATAACGATTTTTTCCTTTACTGCAGGCGCATTTATACATTTCCTTGTGTGTGTGTGTGTGTGTGAGTGTGTGGATATAATACCCTATCTCTGTGTGTGTGTGTTGGTGTGCATCGACAATAAAAACAAAAACAAATAACATTTATTAACTGGTTTTAAACGTTTGTATGTAAGTGCAACTGTGTTGCAAAGCAAAGTTCCACAGCAGCGTTTTAGGCGACTTGCACGATTGGACATAGGGACAGATGAGCTAGAAGAAGTTGACAGGGAGAAGGTTCTGGTTGTAATACGTGTAACCGCGTAGTTGCTGCGTATTTGTGTTGTGTGGCAACAGCAATTGCAATTGCAACAATTTTATGTGGCTTTCAAATGGATTTTCTAGTTGCTGCCGCACAAAACTAATGCGAGACACGATAAATGCCTGTTGATTGTGCCACAAGTATGTTGCACATACATGTTTTCTGCCACAAACGTAGCCACACAGAAGGTAAAGTAAAATTATAACAAAAAAAAAATAAAATAAAAACTTTCTAATAAATATGAAACTTTATCAAAATAATTCCAATATAAAGTCGGATATAACTTTAATATTAACCTTAAAAGTTTTAATTTCGTCGCTAAAATAATAATTAAATAAGAATTGAGATTGAAGGTCCGTAAAATTTAGATTCGACTTAATAAAGTGTACAACAGTTGGCACATTTAGAAAGCCACAAGGCACTTCATTTATTAAATGATATTGCCATAAAAGCAACCCTAGAGCTACACGTCAAAACAATCAAAAAGGGACACAAGGACTTGCCTGTGTGCTTATAGTCCAACTAAGGACTACCGTTGCCTGTCAAAGGATAAGCTGTATGGCAAATGCAACCATCAAGCGAATTAATCAAATTTTCTCAAATCTACTCTCTCTCTCTCTCTCTTTCTAACCATTTGCCTTTTCCCCAATTTGATTGTCAATTAAAAGCGTTGGAATGTCAGACTCCCAATCAGAATGGCAGTAAGACAGGTCCTGAGTGGGTCGATCTATTGCGCTCAATGGCAAAAGGCAACAGCAACCGGCAATTGGCAACTGGCAACTGGCAACTGGCAACTGGCAGATAGCGACAGGAGAGTAGAAAATAGTTGGTATGAGTATATAAGTAGTATATGGTAGCTGTTGGGTCGGTAAACACAAAAGGATGCGTCGTTGTTGTCCTTTCTAGTATAAATTGATAGCGTTTTGCCCTATGAGAACCAATTGTTGCATTTGTAATCCCGCAAAGGGTTGAATTGAATTGCTGGCAATTTGTTTGCAGTCACCAGAGATTTTGGATGGAGTAAAAGGTTTACTTTTACAGAGTGAGAGAGCTCTGAAGTTTAACTTGGCATGGAACCCTCAATCTGAATCACAATTCGCCTAATTGCCGACACAATGAATCGAAAGGTTTAAACAAAAACCATTTTCCAAACTAATAATTTTCCACACTTTAATAAAACATAATGCAAACGGAAACTTATATAAAAAATTTTAAATTTTGTATTAGCTTAAGTTTAGTTAATCCTATACGGAAGGTTAAAGTGTTTTCTTTCAGTGTGCAAATGTAATGAAACTCATTAGGAGCGGATATTATGCCGCTAAAGAACACAATGACCGGTGGACACCTGCGTGGTTTATGCCACCAAAGTGTTGAACGTGATTGTCGTTTGGCACAGGAACACAAACCCCAACATTTTGGCTACAATACAAATGAACTTAACCTCACAAATCTCACACGCATTTCGAGCGACAGCGAAAATTATGCAATACAAAATGCGACAAACGATTGTGTTCAATGTTCGACGCTCAATTTACCCTAGAGTATAATAATAATCATTGTGATACTAATGATGATGATGATGTTAATAATGCAAGTAATGTTGTTGATGATGATGGTGTTGGTATTGGTGTTGGCATGAGGTTGTTGTTGCTGCCAGAGAAATATTTACCGCACATTTTGCGGTGACATTTGCACGTTATGGCTTGTAATTACCTGTAGAAATCTTTTTGAATACGGAAGTACAGTGAAACCTGGCAAGAAGTTAACATTATATATATATATATACATGGAAACGAATTACCGCTGTAGTAGACACAACAAATGAAGAAGTTTACGACATTTTCCAGCACAATTTATGACCATTTGATTGCTTTTGACCAAAGCATTGGCAACGGCTGCTGCTGCTGTAACTGTGCGTGTTTATGGCTTTCAAATTTACGTAAAGCTTTTTTTTATAAGTTTTTTGTTTTTATTTTTTATCAAAGCATTTAAATGTCATTAATTGACCATTAGGCCAGGTCTATATCTAGGTCAAGGTTATATATGCAAACCAAAGCAGACAAAACCTTTGGTGCAGACTAAAGATTTCACTTGAATTTCTTGCCGTAAAAAGCTCTTTATATAAAAATATATATAAATATATATATATATATATATATCTACATATAAATAGGTAACTAATCTACTTGTCATTATCAGCCAGAGCAGCAGACACAAAGGAGAATTCCGAGTAATTCAATGTTTGTACAATTTTCACATTTGACCCAAATAGAATGGGCCCAAAAATAAAAATGAACGAAAATTGTTACTAACAAAGGAAAATTCAGTGAGAAAATCGCTTTTGGCGAATCTCTGCACGTAGCGTTTATCTTGTATAAATAATGAACATCATTATAATTTCGCACATAATGTGACAACAACAGCAGCAACAGCAGCAACAACAGCAGCAGCAATAGAAACAGTAACACATAACGGTAAGCTGTGGGTGTGACTGGATGTTAAGATATATCCCAGATATATATATATATATATATATATGTGTGAAATGAAAATAAACCCACAATAAATACGCATCTATTACATACTTATATATATATATATATATATATATATATACATATATATAAACCTATATCTATATCTGTGTATTGTATATAATAGGATCTAAGGCACATAAAACACTTGGGAGTTGGCTTTTAATGGAAGTTTTTATACGCACACATATGTTAAAAGGAAAATGGAAAATGTGCAAAAGTGAGAAATATGTGAAAATGTGTGTAAGGCAGCAGGCTCTGTGTGTGTGAGTATATGTATGTATCTGTGTGTATGTGTTGTTGTTGTTGTGTTGCTCAAGAAGCGCATAATAAGCAAGAAATCTGTTGATTGTCTATAGAATGTTGGGGTCTGGGGATTGTAATCAAAGTTAGCCCAGCCCATAATCAAAGTGACAGCAACCAGTTGCTGCTACTGCTTCTTGTTGTCGCCGCTTGTTGTTGCTGCATTGTTGTTGCTTTCGAGTTGGGACAACAAACTTTGCAAATAAAAGAGTCGCAACTGCTGCTAGGAGTACTTATATGCGTGCCGGTTCCTCAAGGACTTTAAACAATAACAACAACACCACCAACAATTGAAAGGAGCTAAATATAAAATGTGCGTATGTGTGTGTGTGTGTGTGTGTATGCAAGTATATATGTATATATGTATGTATTGTTGTAGTTGCGAAACTAACCTCAAAAAGTCACTTTGCTGCGACAGGCAACACAGCAAAAGAAGACATAATTAGAAATTGCAAAACTGCAAACAAAACTAGTTTTATCTCTTTCCTCCCCTTTACTACCGAAGAACACAGTGCAGTTGTGTCTATTCCAAGCCACCACCCACTTCTCCACTCATCCAACAACTTTTTTTTTTGCCCCTCTGCTCTAGACAAACGGACTATGCGTTAGGCATTGCAAATGAGTTATTCGTACAACCTTTTGCATCCCGACCCCTCTTTCTGTGTCTCTCTCTCTCTCTCTCTCTGTCTCTCTGTCTTTTATCCACTCGAAAGTTGTTATCTCACTCTGCAAAGACATGTTTTGCGACGGAAGACTCTGAGACGTTGACATTTTGTGCGTTGCCTGCCCTCTCCACTTTGGCCTGACATGACCGGAATAGATAATTATTTATACAACTATGGATATAGATGAGAATATATATATAAGTGTACATAGATGTATATATAAATATATACATATATATATATATATACATAAGCATGTACTTGGCTAGATCTTGTACTTAGTTGTGTTTCACTCCCCGTTGCTGTTATACAATACTCTAAGCATGAAAAGTTCAATGGATTGCATAAGAGAAAACACAAAGGTTTTTCATGAAAACTTGTCACAAACTTCGTTCAAAGGGTTGAAGGTTAAAGTAAGACATTATAAGCATTATTCTATGATCTTACCAGATATTGCATGGAACCTAGAAAAATGACTTTGTGCGTCAATTTATAGATGTTCATATATTAGAAATAAGCAATTAAAAATCAAATTTTATATACATTTTTTAAGGTAACTCTTATGTTTTATAGGGTATTTGCTTAGTCTAGTATATAAAGTAATATAATTTCTACTTATTTCTGTTACATTTGTTGGAAACTTGTCGCCCTTCAATGTTCAAAAGAGACACTCGTATACTTACAAGTGCTACCCCAAAAGTAATTCAATTTATGTTTTTGTTGTAGATACAACATCATGCAACAACCCAGTGCATAGGTTACGTTAGCTACTCATGTATACTAACTGGGATTTTGAACTAACTGGCTTCACTTTACTCTTACCCTTAACACAAAAATAAAGCCACCTTTGTACAACCTTTAGCTGCTCTAATGTGATTTGCATGCTTCACAGCTTTAAAGAGGATTTAAGCCGCTTGCAACGAACAGGATTTTCAACACTTTAACATAGAATATAAAAGACAAAATTGTCGAATTTTATGAACTGCAAAAACTAACGACTATAACGTAAAACTAACACTTTTATACAAGTTATACAAGTGAAATGTACTGCAGTTTAAAGATGGAGAAAGAGCTTTAAAAACCAACCATATTTTTTACACATTTTGTCATAAAAAATTCACTGCTGATAAAAAAAGCAAATGAAGAAATGTCTGAGAGTAGTTTGTAGATTTTAAGATACTTATAAAATATGAAGTTTTGCAATTAGGGTTACGTTTATGCAATGAAATACAGAATAGCTTCAAACCTAACTAAAACTATTGTCATAGTTATAAACAAAATTAACATATCATAAAAAGTCACAATTAAAATGAATTGTAAGCAATTTTGTAATATAACCCACGCATAAACATAGTTTAAGTTCTTAATTAAAACTTTGCATGAGACAGCAGTTGGCTCTCTATGCTTTATACTTAAGTCTTAAGCTTCCATTTTGAGCAGCTTTCCTTGTTCATGCTACTTCTATCTAAACCTAAACTCACTTCTTAACCCATTTCAACAGCATACTGCAAATGTCATGCTGACTTTGTTCTTTGGCATGGAACACACTTAAGCTGAAGAAGACGAAAACAAAAAAAAAAAACAAAAAAGAAATGAAATGTAATGGAAGAAAAATTTATACTAATAAAACTGGCACAAAAGCCTCCTTGGCTATGTGGCCCATTTGGCAGGATTTGTACATAAAATTTTCTAAGAACCCAAAAAGTTGGGCCAATTTGCGTTATGACCCCAACTTTATGTGATGCATAACGAAATGAGTTTTTAATAAGCAAAGCAAATTCATATTCAAATTTAAAATTGAAAACTCAAATATACAAAAAGGTAAATAAAAGCATCCAAATTATGTCCCTCTACTAGTTTTGTGTTTGTTGCCTGTTTTCTTAGGCTGTTTGTGCCTATACGTAATTTACACATGATTATCGCGGGTATCCCAAAATGGGACAACTTTGTCAACGAGATCATCCCAATGGAGAAGGTGTGACTGCAATCATTATTCCGCCTGAGGTACGGTCGTTGGCTGTGCCTATATACACATATATATATATATATATATACACACACAAAGAAGGTTGACAATAATATATTCAAGCTTTGTACGTGACTTACGCAAAAAGCATTGCCTACTTACAGGCGCGTATGCATATTTTACAGGAATTCTTGGGTCTTGGAAGATGGCAAAGAAATTGCTTCAAGTTTGAAGTCCACAAAACTGGGACTTGTCATGGCTTGAAACAAGTAAATTAAACGCATAAAGTAGACCCTTTGAAGTTAATATTATAAACAACAACTATATAGATTTTAAGGACATAAGTCCGACTCTGTACATAGAATATCATAGTTATTGTAATGGGCTGCCAGCTCTTTTATGCACTTCTGCATCTGGAGGAGTACCCATCAATGCAATGTCATCTTAATTTAGTCTAGCGATGCTTTCAACTACTATGCAAAATACTTGTGTGCGGTGACCTATTTCAAACATTTGCTATACACATCCCGCAGATGGGACCTCAAAAATTGCCAACTCAAATCAAATTCAAGAAGAATTGAATCGCAGTATCTACAAATTGAGTGCTGGGTTCGAAAATGCCAATGCCAATGCAGCAAAAGGCTAAGAGGAAGGAATACAAAAAAAAAAAAAAACAAGAAGAAAAAAAATTGCAATTGCTCAATGGAGCTGAGCGTATTTCTGTCTGAAATAACTTTCCAACTTTACTCTACCAGTACGTAGAGTACTAAGCAGACAAGCACACATACACATACGATAATAAATTCCAAAACAAATTTATTTTGCTTGCATTGAAGAAGAAGAAGAAGAAGCAGATGAAACTTAGTTGAACCTGGCTAAAAGTTTCTCTCCCTAAGCAATCAATTTTTACGGCTGTTTAGTTTGTCGAACTTGACAATCAATGGAAATAGTTTAATTAAATGCGGCTACCAGACGTACTCATGCCTGGGCACTGGATGAACACTTCTATGGCAAGTGGTTGAGTGTTTAGTGGGAATTGGGTGGCAGTTGGGGTGGCAGTTGGGTGGCAGTTGGGTGGCAGTTGGGTGGCAGTTGGGTGGCAGTTGGGTGGCAGTTGGGTGGCAGTTAGTGGGTATTGTTATTTTGGGTTGTTTGACCCGGTAGCGGAACTATCTACCAGATTTGCATGCCATTAGTCAAAGTAGTAACTAACGAGCTCAAGTTGTATGCATTAACAGCGGCAGTGGGGTGTGTGGAGGTGATTGTGGGTGCAACAACCTTTGGCAACATAATAATGCACTACAATTTTGCCATCTCATGATTTGCCAAGAAGCAGCACATTGATCAACAGAGTGGCTAAAACGGTACATGAAGTTGGAAGGGATAATTTGAAATCCATTTAAAGTAGAGCCCCGCAAGGGCAGTGGCGTCGTAGAGAAAATTTTTACTTTTCAATTGGAAAAACACTTTATATCAGCTCACAGCTATATAAAGGTGTCATTATAGATATAACTCTGTGAAAATTTAAATAACTGAATCTTATTTATGCAACTTTATTGAATGTGCCACATATATTATGAGTCCAAAGATTTGGCACACATTTTAAGCCTTTACAGTTTATAAGGATTGTAACAATTTCTCTGTTGTTTAGTATCATATAGATACTTTCACATTTATAACTTTATATGCAGCAAAATGTTGCAACGTTCAGTGAAAACTATCTCAGCTACAACTCTTCTATTTGCAACGTAGTAACGCCACTGGCATCAAATTTACTGTAAATCTCAGCGCGTTTTATTTATACTCAATTCTTTTTTTTTCTGTGCAATATTGAAATGCAACTGCTGTGCAACAATAGAGACTTTAGCATGTTGCAGATTGACAATAATAGAAGCAACTGACAGCCAGGCTACACGGTCCTAAACACTTGATGTCATTTTCAATAAAATTGTCACAATGGAGGAAGGAACTGTTGCAGCTCTATGCAAGTTGCCGGTGATATACTGATACTTGCATTTAATAGTCATGTATACATGTATACATGTATATATATACATATATATATATGTATGTACATTTATGTGTAGTTGTATCTGTTATGAATGCGTATTCAACGTATTTGGGCTGCAACAGCGAGTAATCTATGCCACTCGACTTTGCAACAGCAACGATTGTAGCGCCAACATTTTGCTTAGCAATTGCAAATCCACAAGATACTTTTACACAGACACAAATGCAAACACAACAACAAAACAAAACACAACAAAACCTAACACAATGCAGCTTAACGCCAAAAGTGCACAGCGCATGAATTTCATTTTATTTTCCTTTGCATTTTTATGATTGCTATGCAAATGCACAGTTCGTAAGTTACAACAACAACAACTCCAGCGGCAACAACATCAAATGCAACTTCAATCTGTAACGCAACGAGGCGTGGCATCTTTTGTTTGGTGGGCGTTGCAACGCCCGCATTATAAAAGAGCAGCACAAAAACGAAATAATAAGAAATACTCAGAAATGAAATAAACTTAGGGAGAAGTCACATTTGCTTATAGAAAACATAAAAACTGTTGTTGTTGTTGTTGTTGTTGTTGTTGACAATTCAAAATGTAAAACAAAAGAAAAAACTTTACTTTAATGAGTTAGAATTCTGACCCACTACAAAATATTGAAGAAATAACTTTTAAATACAATTAAAGTCATCAATATAATAAAAATAATATAATTTTATTATAATTTCAAATTCAAATTTACCTTCGGTATCGTTGAGTGTAGCGGTGTTATTGACCATTTTTGTTGATTTATTTTTAGTTTATGTTGAAAATAAAATAAAATTTGTTACTGAAAAGAAAATTAAAAAACAAAGAAAAGTTAAAAATTATTATTTTTAACAAAAGACACAATAAAGCTATTGTTTAAATAAATAGCAAATTGCTCTTAAGTCACTGACTTGTAAATAGAGTAATATATGATGGGAAATCTCTTAAGTACTTAGTTTGTTTCGTTATAATCATCTCAAAAAATTACATATTATTAAATAATATTTTAACTTTTTATTTTAGCTGTCGGCAGAGTTTTTTAACGTATGTTATCTTTTGTCTGCCACTGTATAAACCCGTATTTGCAATTTTCCTTTTGAACTGCCCACAGACAGACCACAGCAGCAGTCAAAGAAGAGACGCCCTTGCAAAACGCAGGAACAGCAAACAACAAGCAAAGAGCAATGCCAATAAAAAGAGTGACAGGCAGAAACAACATCAACAACAGCAACAACAAGAACAAGAATATAAAGTACAACTAGAACAAGAAATCGTTCGTTTTTGTACAAAATAAGAGAAGCAGCAACAACACCAGCTACAATAAGTATAAACGAACGGCACCATTGGAAATTGGAAGCAACAAACCATAGCTAAAGGAAAAGGAAAAGCAACGGCTGTTGCTGCCAAGCGACCAACAAAAACAACAAGACCTAAAAGCAGCAAAGTTATTGGCGTCGGCGTTTTGGTTGTATTGCAGCTGTTGTTGTTGTTTTTGCTGCTTATTGCTTTTATTCCATTTGCGCAGTAGCATAAAAAACGGACATCGATGTATATGGTATTATTCCAATAAACTGGATAAAAGTTTTTTTTCGACATTTTACATTTCATAACCGCTTACCACAAGATGTATTTAGCAATTATCCACACAAATAACGTTAATTATTATCACAAAACCTAATAATTTATTTAAAATAACACAAAACCTGGTTTAATTTCACTTTTTTTATTCTCTAAATTATTCTTTTCCTTCCAATACTTTTCTATATTTCACTGCGCACTGCGCTTAGTAACGATCGTGTCGGCGAAAATTTAACGACTGAACAACTGAGGCGCCGACGAGGCTGCTTTGTAGTCGATCGCAGGAGAAGCGGCACAGTGGTATATGTAATACAAAACTAAATGTTTGTACATGAACTATAATGTATACATATTATATATTATATTATATATTATATATCATTCATTTTACATATATTTATATCCATATGTTATATTAATATATAACCTGAGCTAACAAGTATAAGTCCAATATAATTGTCTGTCCACAGTGCAACGTTGACAACTGTGCTTCTCAGTTAATTTGGTAAGGGAAGCTGCTTCCAAGCTCCTTCGCTCGTTTGCATGAGTGTGAGTGAGATGACAGCTGTTTTGAATGTGCTGTTTGGATCAAACGGTTAAAATTTGAATGGCAATTTCAAATTAAAACGGCTATTAGCTAAACCGGTTGACAGCGACGTCGTTATAAATGAGTGTCACAGGGGAACACAGAGTAAAGGTGCTGAATATTAATTTTTGGCAGGTCAGACCACTATCCCAAAGCTCAATTGGGGCAGTTCTTTGTTTACTTTATTTATTTGACTTCTGTTTGTTATTGTTATGAAATCATCGCTTAGATTTATTGCGAAATTGCGGTATAAATATAGAAAAGTATATACATACATATATAATATTTAAATACCTATGTTAATATAAGTCAGGAATTAAGACAGTACAGAATTATCTTAGACCCGGCGGCTTATCTGTAATATAGCTATACAACCTATAGACTATAAATTACAAATAGCAAATTGCCTATAGAGATAGTACTATAGTAGATAAGATTTACTTACTACAGTTGTCAAGTGCATTGAACTCTGAAGTGTTCCGCACTAAACGCGGTGAGACCCACACGCTGAATCTTAAAGTAAAATTAAAATGAGATAATAATAAAATTGAAACAAAGTAACAGAGAAATTTTCAACCTACATACAAAAGGTATACAATTCAATTACCTTTCAATCAATTAGACCAAGAGGTTAACACAGTTTATAGCTATAAATATATATATACATAAATATATACATATGTAGATGAAAATCAATTTGAAGTCTAAACGTCTTAAAAAAGTGAAATTTTGATCGAATTGCTGTTAAACTTGTCCAAGCCAAGTGCATACGCACCACAGCTAGGAGATTTAAACAAGTTTTGGGTGCGTAGACAGACAAATCGATGGGAGGTTGTTAGTCGGTTAGGAAGGGGGCGGAGAGCCAAACAAATTGCGCGACAATTTTCATTTTCACCTGGTCACAGACATTACGATCATAAAAAAAGAAACATACATCAAATTTGAATTTGAGTTTTATATTAATTAAGCTGTGAGTGGCGCCAGCACAAAGCAATAACATGAGATTGACTGGAACGTAGAGCGAAGATTGCTTTTTGTTTCCCACCACCCACTTTGATAAGATGAAGCGGGGAAGATAGCCGTATTACCTTATGCAGTTAAACAAAAGCAGAAAGCAAAGCGCCGCTTGAGACAAAGATGCTGCTCCGATGTCAAAGCCATTGACTGACTCACAATGCAACACCATCGAAAACAACAACAATAAACACAACAAAGATTGGGTGGCAATAAAAACCACAATTGACATGCAGTGTGCGCTGGCAGTATTAAAAAATTTCCACCCGAGAGCAGCAGCTGTTACCATATATGGCATGTGTTCAAGGAGAAGCCGTTTTTTAAGCCACACGTTGTCATCCGGGTTATAATCCCATACAATAACCGTTCAGAACATTCCAGAAAATACATTTTTTTATCCATTGCGTTGTAATAATGTATTGTTTTTAAAGATATGAACTATAAAAAATAGAAGACATCGTACTATGAAATTAAATGAGATTCTTATACTATCCTTAATTTAAAATTTAGATAGATCAAAATTAAAGTAATGCGATATATAGTATATACAATCTTAAGAATATATTGAATGCTTAAGGGAAAAAAAAATTATAGAATTAAAATAAACAAACATTAATCTTAAGTTTTCTATAAATAAATCTATGGTACAAAATTTATGATGTACAGAATTTATATCACTTTGAAACAATATATGCATAAAATAATTTTCTATGTTTCTTTTTAAAAATTACAATTAGCTTTGAGTAAAATAAGTTGTTCAAATAAATTATCATACAGATCACTGCGTCTGGAATATATGTTTAGATGCTCAAAAGATAGCATTTTATTAAAAGATGTGATTGAATTTAATGGCGTATTATATTTAAGCGCCAAATCGTGGAGTAACGGATACCTCTCCAGCATATCAAAATCTGTACATGTATCCAATAGGTAGTTATGCAATTGGACTTCAACATCCTCAGTTAGTTTCATAGTGGGTAGTAAGGGAGAGGGTTGCGATGCATCCAAATCACTTGTTTTACAATGATCATCTAAAAGAAATTACCAAAATATATAATGAAATACATGACTTCTGATATCGTAAGCATATTAATATACCTATGTCATCAAATTCATAAAAATCTTCCTTTTTCTTCGTAAGAGTTTGGTCTAGGGGCGTGGTGTAGGTACTTTCCTTAGTTTTGGCATGTCTTACAGCCTCAGCTATTATAATTTTTTGTATATCTTCAGCAGTACGTCCATGTGTCGAGAGTTTAGATAGGGCATTAAACCAACGCATTTTGACGCTTGGACATAAAACTGATGCAATTATTGCATTGTTTGCAGCCTCTGTAAGGTTTACATATTTCGAAAAGCGTTCCTTTAATTTATCCTGTAGCCCAATTGCGACATCTCTTAAATCAATCAGATCCGACGAATCTGATATCCTTTTCAGCTTGACACAAAGGGAAGTAAGTGCAGGTATAAGACAACCATAGAATAAATTGCTATCCATCTGTAGAAACTCGATAGTTGCTGCTATTGGAGTCATTAGTATGCGATACTCTTCCATATAATGAATATCACTCGCGGAAAAACAAGAATTGTGCAACGATAATTTGTTACATAATTCAAACAGTTTGTCCTTATGTGACAGAAGATAACAAATTGAATCGTATATCGAGTTCCAACGCGTGACAGTAGGTATAACTAAAGCTTCACCTAAGACAGCTGTGATGATCTCTGCTGCTTTTGGACAGTTGTGTTTGCTCCACAAGCAACTACACTTCTCGAAGATCTAAAATAAAACCATCAAATTTATTAATTAAATATAAATTAAATTACTTCATTATCTCTTACATTTGCATGTCTCTCCTGTAGGGCTTTATCTTTGCCAAGAAGCTGTATAAAGTCTACAGATGCCAAATGGCTAAGCGTATGACTTGCACATTGAATATGATTAGGCAAAATATTGTTTTGAAACTCAATAGACTGTGAGTTGACATTCCTTTGGCATTGACAAATACTCTCATCATTTATACCATTACTGGTAATAGAGAATTCCTTAAACGCTTTAGCGTAGTTAGAGCCATTGTGTGTTACGGTCGCCACAATCTTTAAGTTATTTAAATCATATAATGTATTAATGCTATGTATCAGGTCCAAAATTTGATTACTTCCATTTGAAATTCGCCTGCATCCCAGCGTAATAGTAGTTCTATGGTATTTCTGATCCAAGAAATGACACCTATAGTTTAAGAAACTATTGTTCCCGACTCTACAGATATCAGCACTTGTGCAGATATATTTGTTTTCACTTATTTCATTCCTTATAATGTTAGACATTTTTAAGAAGCGTTTATGAAGTCGTGTCTCTAGTGTGGGGCGATTCATAACCTGCAAATTTGTACCCTTAAATAAGTTACAGAAACTTGGTGTTTCTACGGTTGATAGAGGCGCCGCAGTATCTATTATATAGCGCATGACTTTATTATCAAATGATTCATTTTCATATACTTCAGGTAATTCTGTGCAAGCAATTTGTTTTCCATTGAGAAACGCTGTATAAAGATCACAATGTTTAATACGCAGATGTTTAATGAAATTTGAGGTAACTGATGTAAATCCTTTAATACGTGTATAACATGCATTACATGATGCACTAATTGCTCCTGGCTTTGCATTATCTGGCATCTAAAATCATATAAAATATAAACTTTATTTTTACTGAGATTAACAGATCCAGATACTCACTTTCTCAATATTGCCAAAAAATCGAAATATATCAGGCAATTTTGTTTCATTCGACACTTGTTTTTTCCGTTTTAGTGCACCGTTTTCTGTGATAATCGTCCTCTTATCACCAACTTGATTTGGCACCTGAATTAAGTTACGTTCGGAACTACTTACATCTATAATATGCCCATTTATATACTAAAAATACATATTTAATATGTATATTAAGATAGTTTTCTATGAAACCTGTAAAAGCACCTTATTTAGTTAATTAACCAAAAACTACAAAAAATTACGAAACATTGAATGCATATTAAATATTTATACATGTTGTATGAAGTCGCGACACATAAAATAACTAGGCGTTCATTAGAAAGGTCACACTTACAGCTTTAATTTGAATGTATATGTTTGTAATAAGCTATTCATATAATTTACATTAAATAGAAACGCGATTTGTATTACTTATATAATAAGGTAATGTAAGTTAATTTAAAGTAATTGAGCATTTAATTGCTACAATTTCAGAATGCATAAAATAATGCTTCTTTAAGCTTGTATAAAAAACGAATGAGAATCATTGTAACCATACGTATATTTATGGAATCACTTTTCAATTATTACTTACTACCTCGCATTCTTCATAGGATCTCTCTGGCTGTTCCTTTGCCAATACCCAGTTTGGCATCGCCTCAGCGTGCTGCCATACAGCTCCCGTATTATGTTCCATGTTTGTTCCCTGCGGTGTGGCTATCCGCGGTAATTGCCAATTTAATTGCTCTGGTTTAATATTAATGGTAGATTCATAGAATCCCTCTTCTTTCTTGATAATGCTCACATCTGCGATTTGTCCCATATTAAACATTGTGCTGAGCTTTATTTGTTTTAAAAATCTTAATTTTACATAGTCGACATTTGTATTAATTTCATTTAAACACCATAAACATTTATTTGGTAAACACAATCGTTTTAATGTTATTAAGACTGCCAACTGGCGTAAATATAAAAACATTTGAATGGCAAACAATTTAAAGAAGAAGAGTTAATCATTTGCCCGCAAAGTAAAATATTTAAAATTAGATATACTCCTACTTGTTGGTATAATTTCACAATTTACAAATATGTGTTATGTAGTGGGTTCTTGATCGTCTATTTCTTTATCCCCATCAAATACTTGTATATTTTATGCTAAATTAATTATATTTAATATCTTTTTAATATTTATTAAGTTTAGGGCTCTTGCTGTGGTCGAAAATAGTTATATTATTAAATATAAATAATTGAAACTAATGTTATTTAAAGTTTTAAACACACGCTTTTAAAACTTAACCGAATTCTTGAATTTAATAATTGTTTCACAATCGAAACATCCGGCAGCACTGTATTATGGAAATTGTGAATGTCAAACAGCTGCGCTTCGTAGTGACTGCCTATATCGGGTCAAGTGTACGTGGAATTTCGACTACTTTCACGACACCGACGGGACAAACAAATGGAAAATTCATAATATAATTAGTGTAAATAAACAATGCACATTAGTAAATTAGTGTAATATAACGACAAGCAGTAACAGTGCGCGTAAATAATTAAATTATAAATATTTTCAATAATAAAAACAGTCCTCCATATAAATGCGCTTGAATCACAACTGCTGATAAACGACAATCACAAAAAGGCACAGAGAGAAAACAACTGTTTAAGAGAAGTCGCTTGGTTATTATTAAATATTAATTATGGCACCCACACGTAGGCCTAGCGATGGTCTGTTAGCCCGCGTTAATTTTCCACTTTATGCCGTAGACATGCTCACCAGCCGCCACATATTGGTTGCCGGCGGCGGTGGTTCCAGCAAAACAGGCGTAGCTAATGGATTTGTAAGTGTGTCAAATATTATGTTTATGGGTCAGCTCCTATCAGTCATAGAAACCAACAAACTGCTGAGTTAATATACAGCAGACAATTTAAAATTTACATACAAGTATATAAAATCAAACACTTGCAGTCTTTTTTGGTTGCTTTTATCAGAAACAATCGCAATTGTTTAAAAATTTAACATAGTTTTATAACAGAAACTTACAAACAGAAGAAAAAGTTTTGCTTGAATTCTATTTTCTAATTTGAAAATCATGTATGCACTTAAAAGGTCTTATCAGTTTCCTAACTAGATAACTTTAAAGTATATATATAGTATAGTACTTAAATGGTTGCGCTTTGTCTTTTTTAATGTGAAAGTAATCTTGTTTTATTTAAGGAAATATATGAGCTCTACCATAATGGGAGCCACTTTTGTGCAGAGGAGGTACTGCGACATGAGACTGGCTCCAATGTTGTTATGAATTTTGCTGTACGCAACAATGGACACCGAGCGTATCTTTGCGCTGGACAGGAGGCACATTGCCAAATGTATTTTGTACAACCGCGCACAGAAGAAGAGGATGGGGATTCAGAAAAGAAACCAGCACCCGTTGAGCGACCACATGAGAACGGGGTGCACTTACGTGGTGGATCTCATTCTGGTGTAGAAACAATACCTAACGGACATAGTAGGCATGCTGCACCAGTAACTGTTGCAGACATACTCAAAAAATCGCATCGTCTGCATTTCGATATTAAGGCGACTGATGTAGTACAAACGGATTTTCTAAGCACTGCAGAACCTTTGCAACGTGTGGTGCGTATTAGCGGTAATGGACGTCTGATGGCAACTGGCGGCACCGATGGACAACTGCGAATTTGGACTTTTCCTCAGATGACGGCAATTACACAATTGCCAGCGCATAATAAGGAAATTGATGATCTGGACTTTAGTCCAGATAGTAAATATATTGTTAGCATTTCGAAAGATGCTCAGGGATTGGTGTGGGATCTCAGTACGGGCAAACTGCATCACAAGTTGCAATGGCAAACTCCAGAAGGTGTCAAGTATTTATTTAAACGTTGTCGGTACGGTACCGTGGAGGCACAAAAGGACAACTATAGATTATTTACAATTGCCAATCCACTGGGCAAAGTTGGCAAGCAGCGAGGATACCTACAGCAATGGGATTGTGCGACTGGTCAGTTACGAATTGCTGTGCCCATTGATGAAAGTTTAGCCTCACTAGCAGTTAGAGATGATGGACGTTTCGTGGCTGTGGGCACCATGTTTTCTGGCAGTGTCACCATGTATATCGCTTTTAGTTTACAGGTAAGTAGTATAAGCATCAATCCGTAGGATCTATCCTTATTCTTTTTCGATTTTAGCAAGTTTTGCACATTCCCCATGCTCACTCTATGTTTGTGACCGGTCTCCAATTTCTGCCCAATACCAATGAGGAGGGTCCGCCCATTTCAAGTGATACTGAGGCAGCTGTGCTCTCCATATCGGTAGACAATAAAGTTTGCATACATAGTTTACCACAACGGCGTAAGCAATTTGCAATTACTCGAAAATAAATTACAAATTCTAATCAGAAATATTTTTTCTATTTATAGGCACAATTCCTGCTTGGCTTGCCATTGTCTTTATGATTGTTATGATATTTCTGGTGTTTGTGTTCTGCTCGTATATTGGCATCTGATCCAGACTGTTGAACAGATAAATCCATTTGCATTATTAGTATATAATATAAAATGTTTAGTTTTTCTAATTTGCTTAGTCCCCCCGCCTAGACCGACCCATTAATTATTTTAAGTGTATAGTTGTTTTTGTGTCGGCGCTTTACTTTTTTACTATCTTTCTCTTACTCTTCTCTTTCACTGTCTTTATGTAATGCCCGTTTTTGTAACATAATTTGTCCCCCTTAGCATTTTTTCTTTCATTAAAGTTTAACATTGCTCGTTGCCAGTTGCTAGTTATAAACTATACATATAGTTAGCCTTCAATTGATATTTAATTATTGAGAATATAATATACAAAGAAAACTGGTGAATAAATTGCGTATAAATAGCAATAAATGAAATATACAAACGAAATTTTATAAACAATATTAACATTTGTTTCTTGTATTAAAATGAAAATGGAATATATAAACTGAACTAAAAAATTAGAAGTAAGCAAATTAGATTTTTTTAATATATTGTACATTCCTTAATATAAATTTAATTATATGGCATAAATACTTTTAAAAAAACCGCGTAGGTTAACATATACTTAACAGCGTGTAGCACTGTTAAATGAAATGTAGACGATTACTGCACTATATGAATCGAACGAAGTGGCAACGCTGTTAAAGAAGTACCCGCTCATTATATTTTTGAATTTATAGTTTTCTTAATAAAATGAAATGAGTTTTTTGTTTTACGCAATTTTGTTTTTATTATTTAAATTGCGCGTGTAATATTTCATGCTACAATTTATAACTATATGTATATATATATAGTATATTAATTACTGTTTACAAAAAATTATTATATTTATGCATTTTTACATACAATTTGTTGTAATTTGTTGGTTAAATTAAACTTAATTACGCTTGCTTGCTCTTTGCTTATCAGTTCATTATTCTCCGTATGTAAGTATAGTAATAAAATAGTGTATTAAATTGTGTCTGTATGTAAGTTTAAGAATTTAAAATGAATGATTTTTATGTTTGTTTTCGCTTTATAAAATATAAAATGCATATAAAATTAATTTTTTGAATGATTACTTAACCATATTATGATTTAATGGGCTCGCAATATTACATAAATTGTTATGTTCTTTCTTGTTTAATTGCATTTATAAATATTTATGTATGTATGTTCTAAAATTATATATGTATTGTATATTAATTGTATGTTGCTGCTGTTGCTGCAAGGTTTGCTATTGCCAATATGGCCTTGATTAGCATAAATATTTTATTTTAAATTTATTTTAATTATGTACGTAGCTTATTATTGTTATGGTGTTTTTTTTCCTATCTTTTTTATAGTTTATGTTGTTTGGATTTCTTTGTTTTGTTTTTCGATTTGATTTTTCATTAATTTCCTTTTCTTTATATTCATTATATCCAAATGCAAACGCATCATAATCCAAATTTTTAATGCTTAATGCCAATCGTTGAAACGCACATAAATAACACAAATATAGAAAATGAGAAATTTAAAGCATTTAAATAATATTTAAAACTGGTAGAGAATCCTTCTGAAGCAAACGTGATTTAAAAGTATTTATAAACATAATAGGATAATAAAATCTTTATAAAATATTTCATCTTCTTTTATAATACTTTTGGCATTTCTCGCTGCTTAAAACACAAAACACAAAAAAATAAAACTAACGTAGAACGTAGAAACGTAAAACGCATGCAAATTGGCATCTGGCCAAAAACCTTAAAAGTATAAACTAATTTCAGTTAGATTTTGTTGAACAGTCTTTATGCTGATTGGTTGCTTCGAGGGCATCCACTACGAGGCTTTGGCAAATTGAATGACAGAGCTGAGACGCATTACTTTGGCATTGTTGCCATTGTTTGTGGTGTCTGTTGATGCAGCTGTTGGTGTTGCATCAACATTACCGCCTGCTCCTGTGCTATTGCCGACCACATTATTAGTTTCGCCCTCGTTCATATAATGTTTGCGCTTGCGTAATGGCAATGTCATAACATTACGATCGGCCATCATTAGGGAATCGCTTTCTGGTGAAGAACTACGCTCTGGTGACTCAGTGCTGGAACGTAATCCAATGGCTGCCTCTACACGGCGTACAATATCCGAATTGGGCAAAGCAGATCTACAGAAAAGATGAAGAGAAAAATCAGTAAAAATTGCTTGAATACTTTTTTGGGTGTGAATACTTACTCATATTTGGGCACTGGCGCATAGCCCTTGTGCAGTCCATGACGTGCCAGATCACCATTTTTGAAGTGCTCTATAAGCACATTGGCCTCGTGTATATCATCATAGTTAGCTGCCAGATCGCTTACATGTAACGTTGGCTGTTCTGGCAACTGCGCCAGTGCTGGAGTTGTTGTCGATACACCGCGACTTAGTTGCATCATTTGACGTGCAGCGACTTGTACATCCTCATCGTTTTCATGGGCAATGCCATTAATATCATGGTCAACGTTGTCATGATCCCGGCGCGCAATGCTTGCGGCTTCCAGCAATGCAGGATTAATGGTTAGGCCAGGTGGAGTTGGAGTTGGTGCCTGTGATTGCTGTGGTGGCTGTGGCTGCAATTCTATTAAACTGGGCGGTGTTACTGTTGGCTGATGATGTTGATAGTAAATAATTTGTGGTTGAGTCTGTTGCATGCTCAGATCTGTGGGCAGCTCCTCTTCAGGATAACTGTGCAGCAGTTGAGCGCTGGAGACGCCACTGTCACGACTCAATGCATCCGGATCAGTTAGTGCCGGTGTGGATAGATACTGTGGTGGCGGAGATGCCTGGCTACTGGATGGCGAATAGGTGGAACTGACTGAGCTGGGTGAGAGTGGAGCCGGAGCAACTGTGGCAACTACTTTGGGTGCACGAGGTTGACGTGGCTTTTTAACAGCTGGCGGCGAGCTGGGTGGGGAATTGTTGCTACTCTCCGAATTGCTCACTAGGGAAGGAGATGAACCACTGGCAGCCGCAGCTGCTGCTGCAGCAGCTTCTACCTCATCATCGGGCACCTCATTGGCATGACCCTTGATGTGAGCCTCCATCTCCTTTTTATTCTTGAATGTTTCATCGCAGATGGTGCACTTGTAGCACTTAGCACCGTAGTGCTGCACACGATGTAGCTTCAACACATGATTGTAGCCGAAATCTCGGAAGCATATGTCACAGTGATAGGGTTTCTCGCCAGTGTGCGTGCGGGAGTGCACCTTCAGCTGTTTGGAGCAGGTGAAGCCCTTGCCGCAGCCAGGTTCTGGGCATTTGTAGGGCTTCTCGCCTGTGTGCGTACGCATATGGATGACCAGCTGGCCGGATTGAATGAATGTCTTCTCGCAGACGGAGCACTTGTGTGGACGTTCGCCCGTATGGATGCGCATGTGGCGATGCAGCTTACCGGAGTGCTCAAAGGCACGTCCACAGACATCGCATTTGTAGGGACGTTCCTTCGTATGAATGCGGCGATGCACCTGTAGATTCTCCTTAACACTAAACAGTTTGTGGCAGAACTCGCACTCAAAGGGACGTTCTCCAGTGTGTGTCCTATAATGCCGAATCTGTCGAAGATTAGAAAACAATTCATTAGAATGCGTTTAAGGGAATGTCTGAAGAAACAACTTACCAAACGAGCGGGCACAGCAAATGTCTTCTGGCACACATTGCACTGATAGGGATCGGCTCCAGCGGCCACATTGGCCAATGGCTTTATGGTCGGACTCTTTGGTATGCCTATCGGCAGACCCGCCTCATTTAGCTCAATGGGCGGTGAGCTGGAGGATGCACTGCTGCTGCCATTCTTCAATCCCATCGCTGCATCAGCATTCTTCATATGGGATTTGGTGTGCGAGGTGTGTGCCGACTTGCTGCCAAAGGTCATGCCACATTGCTCACACTTGAATTGTTGCTTATTGACATTTGGTTTGCGCGTTGTTGTTGCCACTTTAGATGTGACTGGCGTTGGGGCGGCAGCAACAGCAACTCCATATGTAAGGGGCAGCTCCGTTTTGACTCGTTGTTGTGTTGTTCCATTAGTTGCTGAAGCTGCTGCTGCTGCTGCTGTTGTTGTAGTTGGTGTTGTTGTTGTAATACTATCATGTTGTTGTGGCTGTTGCAGCGACAATTGATAATTGTCAAGTTGCTGCTGTTGTTGTTGCTGCTGCTGGTGCTGTTGCTGTTGCTGTTGCTGTTGCAGTTGCAATATTCGGTGTTGTGGTGTCTGCAATAACTCATAATGCTCATGCTGACCACTTGGTGGCGCTACCCCTATACCAACACTACTCGTCGCAGTGAGTGGCGCCTGCAGACAAAACTGCATCTGACTTGGTTGCTCCGTCTTTATAAGCAGCTGATTAGAGGGATAGTAGACCATATTGGTTGTGGAAGAATCTATAAATAAGAAAGAAATCAGAAGAAAATTAAAATTTATTGTAATGTTGACAATCAAGAAATAATGTTATAGCTTACTTAAGGATAATTTATATTATTTTCATGGTTACCTTTTCCATGTACAATATAAAAATTTAGTTTAAATCTCAATTTATACACAGCCGTTAACTATTAAGATCCCCAGTTAAGTAATCCTACCCATAATAGTCTTTAACTTTTACTTTTAAGCCTTTAAACCTATTTTCCTACTTTCCCTACTCTCCCCAATTTATACATTCTCCCTTTTAATTTTACCTCATATCAAAAGAAAATTGTGTAAGCGATTTAGTTCTTATAAAAGAAAACTTATGAATGGACAATACAAAGAACATGGATGAGGGTTTTTACACTATGTGAGTGCTTAAGAGCCTGTCAATGGGCTTGCAACCCAACCCCCGTTGCAGGAGATCAGCCTTAAGAAAGGAACTTGACAACCTGCATTACGTGTTTTCCCATTCATTCGATGAGCAACAACGCAAAAGCCCAAAAGGTAGCTAAAGTTGGTGGTTGGGAAAACCCTGTTAGGGTTGGGGAGAACCTCGTTTATATGGCGGTAGAGAAGGAACAGAAACATACAAAAAAAAACCACCCTACGCACCCAAACTACGCAATTTTCTGTTATTGCCGGTTGAAGTTTTACAGGGAGAGGAAAAACGCATAAGCTCGACGGGTGGCAGGGAGTTAAGGAGCGCCAGGGAAAGCAGCTTAATCCCTGAGAGTGGGCAGAGAGTGTACGCAACTACGCAATAGAATCAATGGTAAGTTCCAGAAGTGGGGGCATGGCGTAGCAGCAACACATACTGAGAGTAGTACGAAAATTTCCCTAAATTGGGAAATTTTTTATGCGTAAGCTTTGAAACCGGCATTTTCCATGTGTTGTTTGGTATTTTCATTGACTTTGTATACTCCTCCCCAAGCTCATGCCACTTCCTCCTGGAACGGCAAAAAAAACTGCGTATACCAAAACAAAATGGCGTACGCATAACGTTTGAATGTTGGAGGAAGGGCGGTACAAAAAAATAGGAACATTTTCCACAAATTTATTGAAATTTTTTTAAGTTTTGCCCCTCTTTTGTTTCGTTACCTTTGCCATTTGTTTTCTTTTGTGCAACTTTTGTTTTGCCCTTGGATATATCCACTAGATCCGTGCCAGATTTGGTTAATGTATCCTTTATCCAATTCTGCTTGGAATTCCAAGTCTTTTTCTCGCTCTGCTTTTCAGTCATTGTGTTTCTTTTTTTTTATGTTGTAAAAATTTCCAAATTTCAGTTGATTTATTTTAATTTTTATATTTTGTTTTTTTTTTTTTGTTTTGCAGTCAGTTGTGCTTTTTTTTAACAGTCCTTTCTTTAGTCTTATTTAGAGATCTTTTTTATGTTTTATTATAAATATTATTAATAATTTTATAATTAAAATTATTTTAAAAAGTTGCCACTATATAAAAATGCTGAGGTAGTTTTATAATTGAAGTCCTTGGATCAGACTATGTTGTGCTTTTGTGTTAGCTTTGTAAATCAGTCCTGAGTTATATAGGTATATAGATATATATATATATTAACTATATAGCAGCAGTCTTATATATTTTAATAATATATGTATATAAAGTTTCATTTGTTTTTATTGCTTTTGGAACTGAATTTTCTATTCGTATTTTAGACGACAATTTTCATTTTACGCGAAATCTTTTGCTTTATCAAATTCTTTTTGATAATCTTTATAATTTTTTTCAAGTCTTTGGTTTGTTGCACTGGTTCTGATTCGTATTGTGTATAGATTTGGATCTGTTGTGGTATCGGTTGATTATATTGTGGGATTAGGTTATGATTGCCTTGACCGGAGCACTTGTTCATGCGCATTTTTCTAAATGATCTTAATATTTCGTTCATAAGGAATTCGGTCATTTTAGGTATAACCATGCGTATGGTATCCACTCCCACATAAACCATAATACACGTACATACCACATATCTAATAAACACATACACACACGCACACACTCACGCACACTCGCACACTCAAATGATGGCAAGCTAAATTAATTTCGAGCTCACATTGCCGCACGCGATGTGTGTTCTATGTTTGATGGTGCACCGGAGACTGGTGGGTGAGTTGCCCAAAAATAAGCTACAAACCCAATTTCCAAAAACCCAGACCCAAACCAGACAGCGAACAGCGAACAGCCAACAACCACCACCACCAACACCAACACCATCATCAACAGCAACAATATAGGCCCATTGATCTGTGTATTATGATGGAAAATTTCCCAAGTGCGCGACGCGCATTCAATTGGAAAAGCAACAAACTGAGCGCTTTTCCTCTCCTTCTAATTGAGTGAGTTCTTATTTGAGTGGGGAATTATTTGAGTGCATTTTTTTTTTTTTCTTTCTATTTTACATTTGAGCTACTTTTAAAGTAGCTGAAAATTACCCAAATTATGACTCATTGCCAAAATCTTATCAATTTATTTTAATTTTCACTGTATCATGCTGAATTTGGCATAATAATCTACATAATTTCCCAGTACAAGAATTATAAATATGACATGTATAGAAGTCTAGAAATAGTAACTGAGATAATTAACAAATGGCTTAAAATAGTATAATAATATAATATATGAGTAACGATAAGATATGCCCGGGCCTAGCGCAATAACGTTGTGGATCAGTCAATGATAATCCTAACTGTTTCAATTCATTCAAACTTCTATAATAATATATAAGTAGATAAGTATATAAATAATATACTATATATAGTTAACCTTATGTAAGAGCTTTTAGGTATTTATTATAATCAGTTGCCACCTTCAAGAGTATTCGAAAAATTCATGAAAACCAAATGTTAAATATATATAAATATATATATAAATATATTTTTTTTGGTTTTTTGGTTGGACGCAAGTTCAAAAAACTTTTTCAAGTTTTTGTTATTATATACACTACCAGGGGTATGTGTGTGTATTTGTGTTTTGTAGTTGTGCCTCACACACACATTCGTTAAACTGGCGCAAAAGTTCATTAACATTCGACACAAAAACTATTTTCGTTTGTATGTGTTTCGAAGTAGAAACGATCAATGCTCTCCATCTAGCTTTCTCTGTCTATCATTCTACAATCTTACCTATATCTATTTCGGTCTTTCTCTCTTTTAATCTGCTTCTGTCTAGTTGAAGGTAAAGACACAAGCAAACACAAAAAGAAACACACCAAAAATTGTATCTATTATGCGGTTAAAAGCATAAAAGATGACAATGAGCTCGGTCAATGATCGTCAAGCTTCTACCTACTTCCAACTTTTTACCCCCTCCCCCAACCATAGCATATGTTTATTACTTATATTAAGCGCAGTCGTTTCATTTCGTATATTTCGTTATGTTCGTGCAGTATACCGTTATATTGTTGGGATAGCTCAGAAATAGAGCGCAACGAGCTTAAAAACTGGTCTTCTTTTTCAAGGGTCGAGTTCTTTGTGCGTTGGATAGATCAGTGTAGCTTCTACTCTGATAAGATAGTATGAGACAAACGGCAAGAGAATGATAGATGAAAGATGTGTGAAGTGCAAGATTAAACATGTTTTATAATGTATAATATTAAAACTGACGTAAAACATTAAGTAAAATATAAAGTTTAAGATAGTTTATGGCGATATTTGTTCTGTTTTTCTATATATAGAACCAAATCGGGTTTAGTTATATATTTTAGTATAATGTGCTCTACTTTAAGCAATTAATGGGCACCTTAATACACACATACAAATCAACTTATATAAATGTGAGGCTTTTGCATATAGATTGCTACAACTTGACGCTATTAAATTTTATTGTGGTCTTTTTTTTTGGGAGGTCATTGAACATTTAAATAGAAGCAAATTGTAAGCTTTTCCCTTACCTACTCCCCTCTCTCTCTCTATCACTCTTTTTTCTTCTTCTTTCATTCTTTCTCTTTAACTTTTGTGACGCTGAACCGCGACTTTTGTTTACGTATTTTACTGTTTTATTTGTCTGGCGTATCAATTACAACGAGTTTCTGTCCGAGGGTTGTATTGCTTTGGGTTTGTTTTTGGTTTTGGGTTGTGTTTCGTCTTCTATTTTTCTACTTTTCTATTTTTATGTTTTGTAGCTTTCAATTTTGCTGTTTTCGCGATAAGATAGAACACACAACTCGTTCATTTGGGTTTTTTTTTTAAGTATTTTCAATAAGTTGAAATGTGAATGAATTATTGTTGCGGAAACTCTTCAAGGACGGCATCATATGACCGATTAGATGCTGATAAGTTCAATTATAAACTATGGCAACGATCTATCTTTTATGTGGAAATAGTCGTAGCTTTGCAAAAGCTTTCAATGAAAAGCTTTTCAATTACATATAGTTCTTATTTTCTATATATATTCTTGGAACTTAACACGAACTCAGAATAAAACTGGTTAATCAATAAGAATAAAACTGGTTAATCAATTGCCTTGCCACGATGTGGCGGCATTTCTAGTGTCCACATCGAATTGCGAAGGTCTAGACATGGGGATTAACAGTAAATTTAGCAATGGACACCTATACAAACAGATAAAGTAAGCGCGTGTAATACACATACATACAGAGATATTTCTGTGTGTGTAATTGAGCAGAGGGCAAGTAGAGGGGGTAAAAATTCAAGGAATTGTGAACCGCCAGCGGTTGGCCTAGGTCAAAACGACGCGTCACGCCGACAGCGACAGCGCGACGAGACGCAACTCAACACGACGCGACGCTACACGACGGTTGAGCAGAGTAGCTCTGCGGGTAAAAAAATGTTTAGGTGCTGACTGATATTCTATGAGGATAGGGAGAATTGTGTGGCAACAAAGAAAAACAAATAGTTACAGTCAAGTGCTATATATGACTTGGCAGATTGTGGCAGATAATCGTCAGTGAAATGATCTAATGTAGCGTAATTCTACCAATTGTTGCCTTATTTCGTGAAATTAAATACAAATTATATACAAACATATAAACATGCAAATGAACACATACATATACGTTTATATATACATATTTGCGTGTCAAGGTATTGTGGCAAAAAGGAAATCAATGCGCAAATCAAGGCTGCAGCGAAACAACCCCCAAATAAAACGTTTCACTTTCGCTGTAAATGTCGCCGCAATACCAGCAGCAACATAGGCAGTCATACATATATGCATATATACATATAAGCATATAAGCTTCCCTTTCGTTTGGCAAAGATCTCCTGACAGCCGCCCACAGCCACATTCATATTCACAGTGACAGCCTGCAATCAGCAGCTGCAACAACAACTAAAGCAGCCACAGAAACAGCAGGCAACATGCTTACTCACTGCACACACAACTTACAATATTACTCATACATGCATATATAGCGATATATACATTCATTTACGTACGCACACAATGCCAACGACAGTTGCGCATTGCTTGCTGCTGCTGCTGTTGAAAACTCATGCACGGCCTCCTTACGAACGTACAGGCAAAGCGAATGATATACACCAACCACCAAGCTGTGTGCTGTTGAAAACATTTGCACGCCCTCCACGTGTAGTTCAAGTTCATGACAAAACGAACAAAGCACACGAACAGTATGCAAGTGAGAGAGTATGAGTGTTAGTGGCAGTGCGAGAGAACGAGAGAACGTCAGAGTGTGAGCTTGCGTTGCTGCCTCTGCTAGCATGCGCTGCCTGCAGTTGACGATGACGCCAACGTTGGCAATGACGCTGGCAGAACAATGCAATTCTAGTATTGCCAAGGGTTGTCAGTGCTTTACGTGTTTTACGATTGTTGCAAAAATTTGCATTGCATACTTTTTTTAAGCAACTCTTAACTAATCAAGAAATACATAAAATAATTATGCATTAGCTCAGCATATCAATTAATTGTATACATATACATACATATATATATATATTTATATATTTAAATGTTTATGTATGCAAGTAAATAAACTTTTATATAAAAATATTTCTCGAAAAGACGCTGTGCTCAGCGTAAGTCCAACTGGCGACGAAGCAACCTCAATCGCTCATTTGCCATACAAAAGGGTCAACAACCTACGAAAAAAAAAAGCTCACGACGATAATTCTTCTCTTTTCTTTTTTGTTGTATTTTCGAAAAAAAAAAAAAAAAAAAAAAAAACCAAATGAAATGTAAAGAAAAGAAATCCGAAAACAGAGTGAACATTCACTAATACATATAAACAATTATTTGTATGGCTGTGTGCGTGTGTGCTGAAAGAAATGTGAAGCCCCAGTCAGAGTCGAAATTTCAGCTGCTTTTGGTCTGGGGATCGTGTTGTTGGCTTGACTGTCGCCTGGAACGCACACCAGCAACAGCAACAGCAACAGCAACAGCAACAGCAACAGCAACAGCAACTGCCACAACAACAACCACAGTCAATGTATAAAAATTTGTGGAAACCTCAAAATAAATATAAACACACACACACACATACCTGGGTACATATACAATGGTAAATTCGAGTACATGAGACCAAAGAAGCGAGCACAGAAGATGACAACGAAAGATACAAAAAGAGGCGGCATGCACAAGTGTTTTTTTTTTCCTTTTTCCTTTTTTTTGGCAAATTTCATTTATTCTTTGTTCGCTGCATTGCCGAAAAGAAGGGTGAACGTGATGTAGAAAGAGAAGGAATGTGAGCGAGAAAGAGTAAGAGCGAGCGGACATATTGGATTTGCATTATCAGTTGATATTATTGTTAAATAATCGAATTAAATGCATATTTATGATATTTATTTTTAAAGAAAGAGAAAAAAAAAATAAAAATCATTATCAACAGGGAGTGTTTCCACAATTTGCAAATACGCTCGAAAAGAAAGAAAGAAAGAAAGAAAGAAAGAAAGCACAAAAATAAAGAAAGAAAGAAAGAAACAAGTTTTCGAAAATAAAAATAAGTACTCCAAATAAGTTATGTACACACACAAAACAGAGAGGTTCCAACTTTTGGGGGGCTTGAACTTCCGGTGAATGAAAATAACATTATGATTAACTTTTTTCCTTCTTATTATAAAGTGGGCGTGTTAAATTGGGTGTGATATTAATACCAAAAAGGGAGTGGCACTTACTTATACTATATATAAAATATGTCGCATTTTAAATCTTGTACTAAACTCGTAATGCTGCTTCAACAACTATATCCTATTGATCAGATTTCAGAATTTTTCTTATATATATTTCTACAGCAGCTCAATTCCAGTTTGTTTGCTGAACAAGTTTGTTTCTATATAGAAACATTTGTATATATTTATGTGTATGTGTGTGTGTGTGTTTTTGGCAGAACTCGTTTTGCAGGTTGTGTGTTAAAGTGTATGTGTGTGTGTGTAGCTTGAAATAATATGATTAGAATCTGTTTGGTAATGTTCAAAGTCTAAAAATACTGACCAAGCCTAAGGCGTTTTATTTATATTTCGTTATCAATCGAATTCGTTTATAAATAAGACACAGAAAAGGAATATATATACCTATATATATATATATATATATATATAAATATTATTTAAATGTCAATTGCATTAGAGAGAAAGACAGCTAACTGCTGCAACTTCAGCTGCGCCTTGAACTTGAAATTCAAGCATACAGCAGGCAGCAGCAACAACAGCGGCAGAGGCAGCGGCAGCGACAGCGACTGCGAAATGGCCTTCAAATGAAGTTCGGTACAGTGAACACTTGGCCAACAAATTGAAAATTAAATGCGCATAACAAACACAGGCATAAAAAAAATAATATAAAATGCTACCACAAGCAGCCAAAAGTGAGCGAAAGAGAGAAGCCAATAGTGGGGTTAAAGGGAGTGAGCAAAAGGCGCGAGTGAGAGCAGCAGCAGCAGCAGCAGCAGCAGCAGCAATTTGTGCAATGCAGGCGTACAGCCAACGGCTGCGTCAAAAAGCGACGACGCCGCTGCAACTGTCCTTGAACTTGGCAAATGTTATTTATTTTTTTCAGCTGCTGCTGCTGTTGTTCGTGTGGTTGTGCGTCGAAGGACACACACACACACACACGTAGAAAGGCAGAGGCAAGCAAATGCAAGCGCTGCGCTCACCATTTGTTTTAACAATGTGCAGCAGCGTCAACGCAAGCAGCGCTGCAACATACAAACTCTGTTTGAATATATCGATAGCTTCAGTAAACATATAACAAAATGGCCGCCTGCAGTATGATATTAAATAATCCAAGATCTTTTTACCGTATGTTTATTTATTTATTTATTTATTTATTGTCCACTTTTAGCAGTCGACCAAAAATTGAAATACAAATTAAATTACAAAATAATATAAAATTCAAGTTAAAACTAAATGAAAATTTAAATTTAAAACTTAAGGAAGGAAAGACATTTGCAATTTTTTGCACAGCAGTAAACAGATCACACCAACAACAACTAATAAATGAGAGAGAGAGCCTACAACAACAATAAAGTAAAGTGAATATGCACAAAGAATAAAATAAATAAAACTTACCACAGCTGCACACAAAAACAAATAATAGGACCAAAAATGAAAACAAAAACAAAATATATAGAGAGACAATTGAAGCACAAGCACAAATAAAATAATTGTCACAAAAAGAAAATTATAGATAAACTTAAATGAAATAGGACCAAGACGGAACGTAACTAAGTTAATTTATTTAAATTAGATTAATTATGAAATATTTAATATTAATTTAATTCAAAAACACAATAATTAAATATTAAATATGAAGAACACAAAAGTACGTCTATACACAACGAAGGTTTGTCGTATATAATGAAAAACTTTTATTTAAAGCCGCATAAATCAAGTTAAGCAAAGTTTTTATAAGTTTTTTCTTTTTAATAAACAAAATCGTACCAGTTTATTGACAAACGATGCTAACGGTTTAACATTTCAAGTAATCTTATCGCTTTATATAAAGCGGGGAATTCTGAGATTTCAACGAAACCAATAGCAATAGTTCCCATGTAGCTTCAACTGATATAAGTAACAGAAATAATAATCAAACGGATTTCTGCAATTTCGGAATAAATAAGAAATAATAAGCAGAAAATATATTATATACCTGACCACCGAATACAGCAAAGCAACCAAAAAAAAAAAAATAAAATAAAATAAATAAATAGAAATAGGAAAAAAAAATTGAACAAAAACCAATAGTATGACGCGACAACTCAGTTCATTTAGTCAGAATTGGCAATTAGAACAAAGAAATACACATTTTATACAGACTTCTACGAACATATATATATATATATATATATATATATATATATATAGTATATATGTAGCTGAAACAGATATGAGTATGTATATATATATATAATGAATACATACACAAATTGTTAACCAAGGTCAACATTGTTTTTTTTATATAGAAAAATATTTCACCAAAATAAATAAACGGCTGCTAAGGCGGCGGTTTCTAGAATAAAATATGCATACTTTTATATATATATATTTATATACATAATAAGATAAACACAAATACATACATAGATTAGAATTTCAAGGAATGTTAAAAAGTAATAACAACAACAACAGCAGCAATAAACAATCTAACGTATAAGTTCAGCACAAAAGAAAATATGGCGGATCGTGCGACATAAAGCTACGTTAAGCTACAGTTTGAGGGGTAGCCGCTACAATTTAGCGACACACACACACACGTAGCACACATCTACACACAATTTGTATATATAACCAAAAAAAAAAAGTAGCTTTACGCATGTCTGCGAACCGGCTTTTTACGTTAGAATAATCTTTAGCCAAACGCGTATGTATCTGTCAGATACTCAACTGATTTTATATTTTTTTTTCTCTTTTTTTTTTCATTTGTGTTTGCTGTGTTTCAATACAAAATTTAATGGGGTAGGCAAAGGGTCGTCGTACAATACAAAAGAATTGCCATTTGCCTTTTATTTTTATTTTTATTTTTATTTTTTTCATTTTTTTGTTTTATTCTATTCTATTTCTTAGTTGTTTTTGTTTTTAGTATTTTTTTTCATTTTTTGGTTCACGAATTTGCCCCGTGACCAAATGGAATTATTGATAAGAAGTTTATGAATTAAAAGTTTGGCCTTAAAAATGAAATGGAGAGCAAAAAAGTTGCCTGATAAGCAAACGAATTGAAATTCTTTTCTATTTTACAATGTATTTCCCTATACACTTGAGATATCGTTAACACAATTCTCACAGTTATTGGCCGCTAAGGAATTTAGTTAAAATAGGTAAGAGTATATAATAATCATAAAACTGTTTAGATTGGTACAAAGTTTGCCACCCCAAACGAAGAGCCAAATAAACTTATTGGTAATAATAATTAATGGAATAGTTTTTCAATCGTTTTGAGCTACAATAAGATAACCAATTATCTATGTACTTGACCCATTCATAAAAAGAAATGTAGATAGACGTAAGATACATTTAAATAGCTTTCTGATAAGAGCCAAATGGCCATCATCAAAGAGAACATACCGATAACTGGCGGAACGTGAATGAATTCAGGTAACAGCTACATAAATTGGCTTGCAAATTATTGCGATAACATTTAACTGATTCTTTCTCTTACTCTCTCTCTCTCTTTCTTTCTCTATTTAACTTTTGTACCTATTTGATGCAATTTCCTGTGCACATAACATACGCGTTCCAGTACAACTCAATATCAATATTCAAGATTACCCCAAAACGATGTGAATTTTATTTTTTTTATTTATTTTTTTGGCAATTATTTGTTATTGTTTTTTTTTTTTTTTTTGCTTCGTTTGACGCTGGTACTGACCTTCAGTCACTAAATTAGCAAATAGATAAAATATATAAAAATACTTCACATGAAAACAAACAGATATAAAAGAATATAAAGAATTATATTGCAGACATGGGACTTAAAAAAATGCGCAATTTTTGTTGTAAATCAATAATTCGATATATATAATATACGAGGTTAGAACTGACCATAGGCATTTCAAATGATTATAGCGCTGTTATCAGTATACAGTTAATAGATAGGAACTTGTGATCCTTGAATCATTTGAAATCAGGTGAGTCATTCCCTTGACACTTATGAGTCACATAAATTTAGGAAACCCCTTACAACGTACCAAATAAATTAGACCCAAAACAGCTTTTGATGAGTCAAAAAGATATGCGTTCTATAGTCCAATGTTGAGTCATCAGGAATCAAGTTAATATAATATATATAAGCTACTAGGCTGTTCTGGTGGCAACATGATGAGTGGATGCCACTTGTTATTATTAGATAAACTCATCATGCGTCGTATACGTAATTCTATATGGAAAGATCTGTTTATTTCGCAATATTTGTTGACTTTAACATTTTTATAAAGAAAATATAGGGATAAAGCATAGCACTTCTTCACTTATATAATTTCTATATAAGTGCATAAGTCTCACATTGCGTATACGTAATATGAAGTAAATTCTTATTTAAATTGTAGAAAATACATAAATATAAAATATAAAAAAATATAATAAAATAATATATATATAATAATACTATTATATTTTTATATTATTATTATTCTAAATTATTTTTATTTTTTTTTTTTTGGCTTAAAATTTCTTTTCTATATCATCGAAAACTTACCATAAAATTAAAAAAGAAAATCCACAAAATATTTTATAGAATATATCTATATATATTTATATTTGTTTTTGTTGCTTATCCCAAAAGAATAGAAAAAGTTAATCCAAAAAATGTTGGGGTTGTTTTTTTTTTTTTTTGTTGTATACCGTTAAACGTATTTTACTGTTATTCCGCACAAGCACTTGTTGTCACACGTATCGATCAGCGGCAAGTGTTTTAAGAACCGTTTTCGTATGTTGCCAGCGATACAAAAATGAAAGAATTGCCGCAATATAATCGGTAATCGTCGCTCTCACCAATACAATCTCTAATTTGTCTATTTGTATATATATTTAAGTGTTAATGTGAGCTAACTTCTGCACTTGTCGTAGGGTTGTCAGTTACCAAATAGAACATTTGGACAGCCCATTAGAAACCGAACTAAGTTACGCGAGGCGGCAGCATTGACTGAGCGAGCGCAACGATCGTCAAGTTCTGATATTTAAAATTGTATAAGAATCGAGCGTCGCAGTTGACGCAGCTCAGCTTTCAGTTGCTTCTAAGGCGAGCGTACGTTAGAACGAGATGGCGATACACGAACGATATGTAGAGAGAGCTCACGAGCGTTTTGCGTTTTATAATTGCCTGTGTGTATGAGTTTGTGTGCGTGTGCTTGTGTGGGTGTGTGATGCCTGCCTTAAGCTTTGGCGACTTTCTGCTTCTGCGTTCTGTTTCGTTGCTGCCGACGTCTAATGTCAGTGTTATATTAAATTGATATTTTCAAGTTTAATTTCAGCTCGTTGCTGTTTTCGTCGCTACTGCAAATTTCCGTATCAAATATACGAACACATACACAGGCACTCTTATTCATATATATGAAAATATATATATAAATATATTATTTATTATCTTTAGCTGATTTTGATTATCTATCTCTGCCCTCTCTCACTGATTTTTGTGTGCGTGCGTGTTGCTGCGCAGCACTTTGTCTTGTTGTTGTTGTAGTTGTTGCCTTTAGCTGTTGTTGTTGTAGTTGTTGCTGTTGCTGTTTTTGCTGCTATTAGCGTTTTGTTGTTGTGCACATTCACACGCCACTATAAACAATATTGACCTAGGTTATATACTATGTATATATAGATAGATATACACACACAAACATATTAGTTGTTCTTTGCACTCGATGTTTACACATATCGGTATTAATATAGATATAGTTTTACACAATTTTTATTATTTTCAATTTACAGAGCTTTTAATAAACTTCCTTTGTTTTATTACTTTTATTATGATTTATTTAATTATGTTTAATATTAAAATATATATTTGTATATAATTATCGTCAGTCTTTTGTTAAATAAACGAAAAACACAAATTTGATTTAAAAATTGCACTTTTTCTTATGATTCTTTTTGCTAATTAAAGTTTTAGTTATTTTTATTATTATTATTAATATTTTTCTTTGTAACTTGTAACACATAAACAATAAGGCAAAGGAGATCAACTAACGTTTTCTTATTTTGATTTATTTTAAATAATTATTATAATTTTTTCAACAGCTTTCAGTTGAATTTTGTTGATTGCCAAGTTTTGCACGGTTAAAAGCTTTCTAATACTATTCAAAGTTCTCTGCCTCTTGGCTAAAGAATATATATTCATATGAATATATAAATATATATATATATGTATATTTAAATATATTTAAAAAAAAGTAAACGCTGCCGTTTTGCTGTGTTGACGCGTCGCCAGCTCGCTGAGAAATACGAAATGGCGGCCAGTGTATAAAATTTGCCGAGAACAACACGTTGGCAGCGCAGTGAACGTAGCGTTGACAGCGCAGTTGGCGTTGGTATTGAATGGCAGCAGCGGCAGCGGCAGCGACTGCAGCAGCGGCAGTGGCTGCGATAGCGGCAGCAGTAACTGTAGAATGAAAGCGCTGCGTGTGCAAGTACGTTTTGATGTGTAAATGTATGTGTGTGTGTGTGTGTATATATGCGTGCGCCTATGCTTGTATTTGTGATTGTGTGTGAGCCGGCATTTGAGACAGTAGCAGCTGCACACATACAATGAAATACGCAAAGGCTAAGGCCGTATTTTTTGTTGTTGTTACTGCTTTTTGCAGTCGCAGTGAATTTGTCGCTGTCACGATTATTGTTGTTGCCATTGCTATTGTTGTTGTTGTTGTTGTTGTTGCTGCTCTGTTATTTTCGGCAATTGCCATTGTTGCGTTGGCGTTAACGTTGACGTTGACGTCGGCAGCGAATGCGGAGACTGAAGCGGGCTCAACTTACTCAATAAAATTTTTATTATGATATCTACGCACACGAATAAAATTCGTTGACGGCATTGCCGTTGATTTTGCATTGTTGTTGTTGTTGTCGTTGTTGTCAATGTTGTTGTCAATGTTGTTGCCATTGTTTCTGTTTGCTGTTTTGTGCCTTAACTTCAGTTTGGTTCTTATCACAGTTGGTTTTTTTGTGCTTGTATTTGTCCAGTTGTTTTCGCCATATTACTATCTTTTACATATACATACATATACATACATATACATACATATACATACATATACATACATATACATATGTATGTGTGTATACATTTGTGAGTTGTTAGCATGATTTGTTATATTCTATGCACAACATAGCGTGAAATTCATTCTAATCAAAGATTAGAAATCACATGATACCAAGTGGAAGACGCAATAATTTGAAATAGACTTGATATTCGACAATTAAACTGAAATCGAATTGTCAAGGAATCAATTTATCAATGAGCATATAGTAGCATATATCAATGGAAAACGATATTTTCCGACAGGTAAGATTTCTAGCATACTTTTGAAATAATTGCAAGTTATCTTTGTAGTTTTTGGTTTCAATTTCGTATATATGTTGTCATACTCTTTGAGTCAGAAAATGTTTAAATTTCGCCATTTGTATTGTAAGTCAATGCCCCAAGGTTTATAGCCAACGTCTGTTGTTGCAACGTATGCCATCAAGCTCACCCCGATCTTACCTCTTCTGCAGACAAACATTGGCGGCGGCACCTCCAAAGTGCAGTCGTTTATATGCTTTGTTATTATAGAGAGTGTATTGACCCGATATTTCTTTTGTCGGAGCAACATTTAATGGTCGCGGAGACACAAATAATAATAATAATATTAAAATTATTGTGCATAAATAAATGCCGAAGAAGTTATACCAAAAAAATCTGGTGAAAAATTAAGAAATTTTTAATAATTACAGAAGAAAGCAGCAGAAGGTAGCAGCAGCAGGCAGCAGCAAGAGGCAGGCAGCATGGCAAAGCTTTTGGTTGACGCCGGCGTCAATAACCATTTCCGCTGCCCACGTTGCAGTCAACGTTGCTTTTGCTGCTGAGGCTGCGGGGGGTGCTTGTTGTTGGACGGTGCAATAAATTGAAGGCTTCATCCCTTTTTGGCAACGACCAACACCAACAGAAACAGCAGCGAGTCGAAAAAAAAAACTTATACACTCATACACACGCACACATAGATACATATGACACTCAAACCCAAAGTGTCTGCAACGTTGTCGACTGCAAAGGGCAACGGCAAAGCAGCAACACCAGCAGCAGCCGCAGCAACAAAATGCTGCTCGCGTGGCGGACGTGCAACGATTTTCAACAAATGACATAGGAGGACGTGCAACTGTTTTCAACATGACGTGCTGCACATGCAGAGGAGCCAGGCAGCAACACTCGAGAGTTTGTTGCATGTCTGCCTCCCTCTCTTGCAACTGCTTTTGTGCTTGTGTTTATGTGTCTGCCTTTGTGTATGTGTGTTGCTCTGTGCCTGCGTTGCATGTGGCAATTGTATTAGTCTGCAATTGGGCAACTGCCAACAGATTGAATCATTAGACAAAGTGGGCGTAGGCCACCCAGATGTGTGCTATAACTTAATAGCTGCCAAATTAGCTGTATGGAAATTCTTATATGAAACATGGCAACAAATTTTATGGATTTCAAAATATTTTTCAAAATTAAAACTGCATAAAAAAGCAAATAAAATTCAATTTTCCATAAATTTACATCTTAGATCCAAACAAAATACTGGCATATATCCAAAAATCAGCCTATATCTAAGTCATAAGGAATAATCAACTGTAGTTTAGGAAGCTTTAACCCATAGTAAGATCTATTTCATCAGATTGACGCATTTTCCGGCTACATACCAAAGGCTTAAAGCTTTTGGTTGCTTGTGATATTGCCACATTTCTGGGAATTAAACGTAAATACAACTGGGGATCTATATATATATATATATATATATATATATATATATTGCAGTTATATGAATCATACAATAAATTGTCGTCACGAGCTACTGCTGTTCTATTATCTTTAAAAACGTGTGTGTGTGTGTTTGTTAACCAATTTGATAAGTTAAATGTTTAAAAACAAAAGTCAAGGATCAATTGAATCAATATTTAAAGTTGTTTACAAGTTTTTCTTTATTTTTTCTTATATATAATAAATATATTACATTATATTATAATATTAAATTAACATCTAGAGAAAGTATTTACACAAGAAATCTTAACAATTATTTACTATCTTATCTGGGGGCGTGTACTGTTAGTTATTATGTCATTGCACAAGTGTGAATTAAGCAATATCAAATAAATAACAACTTGTTGCACAATCTTTATTGCATCTCAGAGTACAGGGTATCCTTCAGCAGATATTTACATTCGATTTTACATTGTTCTTAGTTTAGATAACAAGTGAAATATATAAACAATAGCTATAATTCATCAGCAAGTGCACAATTAGCTGAGACAATTACGTATACGCACCGTGTAGCTTGCTAGGCATTTACTTAAGGCTCCCAAGGGTCGACATTGGCTTATCACAGTGCCTTAAATAATTAAGTGTACGAGTATCTTGTACTTGACTTTGCATAGTCGTTAAGTAGCTACAGATACTTGCATCTACTACAACTGATGTAATTGCTATTATTGTTATTGTTATTGCTATTATAATTAGTTTGTTTACCAAACGTGTTGGGTATGTGGATGTAGATGTTGATGTTGATGTACATGTGAATCTAAATGTAGTTGTAGATGTGCATGTGGATATGTACGTGGTTATAGATATTGTTGGGTTTGGGGGCTGGGAATAGATTCTACAAATACTTTCGAGAAAATATGAGAAACATTTGACAAGCGCTGTTGCATTTTCCATGTCTATTATATGAATACTAATACTAATTCAATTTCGAGTATTCAATGTATTCATAGTATTCATTGCCATATACAATTATTTCTATTGTTATTGTTGCTACAAGTTGCACATGCATGCTATATAATAATGGTAATAATAACCTAGTAAATATAGATCTTTACATTTAAATCTAGTTTATCTAATACTAAACAATAGTTGCAGCTATTACGACATTAATTCTCCTATCTATCTATAGTTATATACTATATTTAGTTTATATACTATATTTATTCCATAGAAAACGGAAATACTGATAGCTAAAGCATGTGTTAGATAATGCTATAAATAGAACTAAGTATTATTATTTAAAGATAATCGAAAGTATTAAAGTGAAATAGTACAAAGTTGCGGGGAAAGCTTTTAGCTTGTACCATTTATTTTTTGGCTATATAAAGCTTCAATATACAAATCGTTGGAATTATATAGTACTGCCTATAGATAACAATTATCAGTAACATCTGTACCAATGTACCTATACTGTACTTATACCGGATCAATGAAACCTGTTAGAACAGCTTAAATTTATATATATAAGAATGTTATTAAATTCCGATTAAAATGCTTGTGGGATATGTCAAAGGTACTTCGGTACATAATGAACATCTAGGGTACATCAAGATATACTTTAAATATATATAACTCTCTGAGCTACCCAGCGCATTACCCTAACCTAGCCTAATCAGAGTGTACCTTCATATTACTTTGATAACTTTGGTACAAATACCTTATATCACTTTGATAACTTTGGTACAAATATGATATAATGGGTACATTATCAGCATATACAGACAGAGCTATATTAAAATGTTATATACAGCTAATGACTGGCATTAAAATGAATACAATTAGTTTATAAATCAGGCTGAGAGTTATAGAACATTTTCCTTAGATAACGTACCGTAACATCTAATCTTAGGGTTTGGTTATTTATATTATACTGCATGTGGGTGTGTGTGTGTGTGTAAGTGTGTAAATGTATATTTGACAGCCACGCAAGTACCGCATGGTTATAAAACAGCTTTGCATTTTGTTTTATAGGTATTGTTGTTACTGCAGCAGCTGCTTTTTGTGTATATCTGTGTGTGTGTGTTTTTTATAAGCAATTGGCAATTGGCAATTGGCAGTTGCAAAATAGCTGTTTAAATTGGAAAATCGTTGGGCCAATGTCTCCAGCTGTTGAAAAACACACACACACACACACACACACACACACGCACACACACAAGCGAAAAAGAAGTAAAAAATTTGCATACGTTTGTTAAATTTATGCATATTACTTATGACAAACGTTAACGAGTCACATTGTAACATTGTAAGTGATTTTATGATATTGAGTTGCGCTGTAAATAAGGTACATATCAATTAGGCAAGATATAAAAAATCAAAAACACACACACACACACACATGCAGGCACAGGCACAGGCACACGCAGACTCATGCATAGAACAATAGCAGCAGCAAAGGGAGTGTCGACGGCCAGACTGCGACAATAATAACTGCATTACACGCGGCAACGGCAGCAGCAGCGAAAAAAAATAAAATGTACAAAACTTACGCTCACACACACAGACTGAGTATAACTCGGTGCAAAGGGAAAAGAGAGTAAAAACGACGGACCTTGCTCTCGCACGCTTTCATTGCTGCAGTTGCTGTTGGCTCTGCTTCTTGCTGCTGCTGCTGCTGCTGCTGCGGCCTCTGCTGGTGCTGTGTGTGTGTCCCTCACCGCGCTATCGTTGTCTGTTCTGTGCTGCTCTTCATGTTGAGTTTTATATATTTTTTTTCTTTCTTTCTTGTGCGGTTCATTGACCGTCGGCACGTGCGTTGAAAACCATTGCACATCCTCTTGCATTCGTCTGTATGTTTTCTATTTTGTTGCTTGTAGTTTTGTGTTGAAAGCACTTGCACGGCCTCTAGAGCTAATATTACACGTTGCATTTTATCGCATGCACATGTCTCTAGCTCTCCCGCTCTATCTCTCTTCTTGTTTTGCTGTGTCTCTTTCAATCACTCTAGCACTATGAGAACTATACGCAAACATGTACACACATGCTTGATTGCTTGCTGTTATGTTTGTATGTATGCATGTATGCATGTGTGTGTGTGTTTGTATGCAATGGCTTTTTATAGCCCGCCCGAATGCCCCTGCTTGTTGCTGTTTTTTTCTTCTTGTTAAAAATGTTGTTGTTTGCTTTACAGTTGCGCGTGGCTTACACTTGTATATATGTCTGTGCATGTGTGTGTGTATGTGTTGCTGTGTTTTGTGCTCCTTAAGTTAATATTAAGTTTTTTTTTTCTTTTTCGGCTATTTTCGTTGCTTACAGTTATTTTTAAACGTCTTGCCGCGCCTACTTAAGTCATCTTTTAATTTTAATTACTTAATAGCAATTATCAAATGCCTATTGCATGCACTCTTTATACATAATCAACACCTATGCACATCTATTTACATACACTATGTATGTGTGCATATGTATATAGTACTGATAATGTAAAGCGCCTGATAAGCAACTCATACCTTTACTTACATTACTTAATTATACACTATAAACACAGCTTTGCGGTATGTGAGAACTTAAATATATATATATACACTTATATAAATATAGATATACATTTATGATTGATATGGCAACGCTTGTCAGCTTAAAGCGAAGAAATGTAAACAGCTTTAACGAAATTTACAATAAAATTACATTTTAAATACATCATTTTTGATGTATATAAATTTAGCTTATTATTACACCATAAATTACCTATACTATTTATATATATATATTTATAAATTTATTAAAATTATTGTATAAATATTTATTTATTATGTACTTAGGCACATGTAGGGCCTGAGACATGGCATTTGCTTTTAAGTGTTGTACATACACTTTCCCAACAGAACAGAGCTTTGTATTGGTGTTGCTGTAGGCTTATGCATTTACACTACGCGACATATAAATAGATACAGTGGAAGACTTTTTAGGGAAATGCTGCACAGAAAGAACTACAGCTTATAAATTTATAGTAGAGTATACGATATACTGTAGTATAGTATTCATATAGTATATAGTAAAGTAAGAGGTAAAGTATAAAGGTATAAAAGTAGTAGAATATGACAGAATATAATGTATTATGTATTATAGTACATTATAATTCATTTGTGATATATTTAATAATATAGTTTAGTATGGATTATATAAATTATTGTTTAAATAAAAAATTGAGTGTGTTATTATTTATGTGACGGGCATTGTATTTATTATAGCTGAACATATCAGTTGTAAAGTTATTGCATGTCGTTAGTTATTAAGTGCCAATATCCGTAACTGTTAACAATTAAGATAGGGTATTGAGTAAGATTATAACTGTCAAAAATAATATATATATATATATGGGGATAATTAGTATATGTCCCTTCATAATGGAGCATAGATATCATTAGTTACCAATAGAAAGTTGTGAGTTGTTAGCAGCTAGCTGTTTTTTTCAAGGACTAATTATTAATCTTTAGCTATATTAGTAATAAAAACTATTGACGTTAGTTACTAATTAAGATACAGCTGTAAAACTGGTTTTAAACTACACTAAAACTTATTAAAAAACAAATGTGACATAACAACAACCTAATTATAGGTTCTATTATACAATAGAACTGGATGACACTTGAGCGTTGATTAACTATAGAGCCGATACTATTTCTGCTTACGTAAACACCATAATGTTCGAGTACATTGCAAATGCCTATTATTATTTACAAAAACAACACACACACACACACACACAGAATGTGTACAAAATGTATAGACCTTTCCTAAGCAACTAAGAATGCAATTCCATAGTTCTATAAGTTATGGTTAACTTTGATTTCGTACAACCTTGAAATATTTGCAAGGCTAACATTGTCGTTCATTGACTCTCGAGGAAATCAACTAGTTCGGTTATCTACTCTCTCTCTTTCCCTTTCTTATTTCTATAAATATATATATATATATACATATGTGTATATATCAGTCTATCTCTATGTATTAGTTTCGTATTGAAAGAGATTGTTTGCTCGTTTATTTTGTTGCTGCACGCGCCGTTCTGTACAGACGTCAAAGTTTTAGATGCAATATGCAATATGCAATATTGCAAGACTGTGTGTAATTTATGACACGAGCAATGCGATTTGAAGACTGCAATAATGTATTAGAACATTTACTTGGTCTGCGGGTAATCGTTTGGGTTCCGGTGGCATTGCACGTTTAATTTTAATAGCCGAAACGTGTAGCAATACAAAATTCAAAATTATTTCGTTAATAAATTTATAACTAATTTAATATACTTCCATTTTCATTTACCTGTAGCAAGTTACACCTAATACTTACTAAGAGAAGTACAAATAGTCTTATTTCATCTATTTTTAATGATATAATAAGTGTTGTAATCTAAAGTTCTCAAGCTAACCTAGCCTAACCGAATTATAGTGGAAAGTACCAAATCAAAGTCCAATTAAATTTGATAATATTTTGTGCAAAATCAGATGAACTATAGACTATAGATAAAGACAGACAGGCAGACAGGAAGTCTTATAGTTAGTTAGCCAGATAGACCTACATACAACATACAACTAAGCAATTGTTGAGGCAATGCATATAAATTCATTCACACTTACCAATTGATAATTCTGATAAGAATTCTCTAAGCTATGACATGTGCTGTGATAAGGCCTACGATTTGCTTTAAATTGTGTTGACTTCTCTTTTTCGTTTCTTTTTTATACTAATTTTCATAAAAGGATTTCATTTGTCTGTTCTACTATCATTTCTGTCCTTCTTCCATTCATTCAATATGAAAATCTCAGCAGTTTCCTCTAGAGAATCTCATTCAGCATTAGTTACATGGATTTATTTACATTTACCCACCCAAAAAAAAAAAGAAGATACACATAAAAATAAAAATCAGATCAAATTACTTTAAGGCATAAAAAAATGCGTCTCTGTGTGTGTGTGTATGTGTGTGTGTGTGTGTCCTTATGCAATTCAGTATATAGTATAAATACATTCAAATTACATTGCCAATAAATAAGGACAAAAGGCAATTCCATGGCATACTTTATGGCTGGTTGACACTTGGGTCCGCCTGACCCTAAAGGCATTGTACCATTTTGCAAAGGCTCCCTTTTGCGTTTGTGTTTGTGTACCCTGTACTCAGTGCATCACATACGAAAGGGTATACTTAAATTCTGCATATTATCCTGTAACTTTTTTGATATCTACTTAAACCTTTGCACTTTTAATATCAATATATTAGATCTACATATATATATATCTATATCTATCTACTCCTCTGAACTAACTGTAAATAAGTGTATTTAAGACGTACTTATAGGATATATCATAGTCATGCTTTCTCATTTAAAGTATTTTCTTAGATGTTTCATCTTCTCGTTTTCATTTCCTCTTTCTGCACACAAAGAAAATGGGAAATGTGCCGCAGCAGCTTAAAGTAGGAAGCAAAATAAGAGAAGAAGAAGAATTGAAGCACATGAAACCAATAAAAATCGATTTTATATATATATGTATATGATAATGCGACGTAATTGTATTATCTTTAAATAACATCTTTAAGATTAGCTCATATTATTGTTCAATATGGAAAATATGACAAATGACCCAACAGAACAACAAGTTGTAACAAGTATTATTCCATCTATATAAACTATATAATTCTTATCGATTTATTCGTTGATCTTTCTTATATTTACAATATAAAAATCTTGTGCTATTTATACTAAGATTATGAAATAGTAAGTGTCCAGGGTATTGAAGGACGTTTCCATTGGTACAGAATACAAAGGATATGAAAATATCTGGAAATATAAGAAGCTTCTATTGACACTTAGATAACATAACTTTTAATAGGCGCAGTTAACTGTGTACTGTTATCTCATGTCCATTGTTTCAACTTAACCTCAATTAATGCAAACATAACCTCAAACACGCGCTGACAAAAGTTTTGTGCTTTAAAACATAACCAACAACTGGCATTGAGATAAATTACAAAAATTTACGATTTACCTAAAAGGACATCCAAAATTAGAATTAATAGGTACAAGAACTTGAAGTACGGGTATACTCTAAAAAAAAAATAAAAATTAAAAAAAAGAAAAAGTTCCAAACCGTTATATTTTGCAGGCTGTTTTATGTTTTATGCTCTCTTTTCCTGTTTTTATCTGCCTTCAATGCTGCTCAGATGTGTGTCAAATTGCTAACGAACAGGATTTTCCGTGCCACCCAATACCGCCCCCCCCCTCGACAATACTTAAACCTTAGCCTTAAGGTGTAAGAGCCACCCTCGCATTTAAGCGCTGCATTATACATATGTTTCCTGGCCCTGGCCGCAAAATATGAAAAAATTTCCTTTCGCCTTTTGGGGGTTGGTTTTGGTGGATTTTCCTTCTTTGGTTGACTTGAAGTTTCCCCTGCTGAAGCTTTTACTTTTGCTTAAGTTCAACGACCTTGCAATTTTCTTTTCACTTTTCTTGACACAAAATTTCCTTTTCATTCTGCTTTTCCGAGGGTTGACTTCTGGCAAGGGTGGGTGGCCATTGACATGCGCATCATTTGTTTTGATGCTACATTGTGGAAGGGGACGGGAGTTCTCTACTCTATGGGGAGTGCCCTGTTTTCTTTCTTTTTTGTAACACTCTGTGGGTGTATATGTGCGCATTTCTGCTTGTCTGTGTGAGTTTTGCAAAGGGGCAATTTTATTGTCAAACTGGCAAAATGTTTTGATGTGTTTGCTTTTAATTTGGTTGAGTTTTTTGTTTTGTTTTTTAGAAGCTCGCTTTGGCGTTTACCGGCCGGTCGGCCTGCCGGCATTGTTTCAACACCATTGAAGTATCTTTTGGATTATAAATATATATATATATATATATATATATATATGTATATACATCTATAGCTTGTTTATACCTCTGTCTATCATCTAGTACTAGAACTTTGGTCAATACAATACACTTCCTGCAACTACTACCAGCTACATCAAGATCATTCCATAAATTACCACTTAATGCATAATATCTAACTGCATTCATCTATGCTTCAATCTTAAGTGGAAACTCCCACCTTTACTTATGCTATTGCCACTATACCAGACAAGTCTGTCCAAAATATAAAAATAACAACAACATAAAGCTTTCAATCTAACAAAATTCCCCAAATGATCAGCCGCAGAATAGAGAAGGGCATCCAAAAAACGCCCCCTGAAAACTGCTGAAACATACATAAACATGACTCTGACACTACGGGTAGTATTAAAAACCAAACTAGAAACAAGACAACACAACAATAACAAAAAACAACAACAAAAACAATAACAAGAACAACACAAAATGCTGAAATCAACTCAAATGAGCTGAACTCAACTGAATCGAACCAAACCAAATAGTATATCAAAAGGGAGCTATGGGTAATGCTCCGCACATGTCCAAAAAAAACTTATCTAATACTATGGATACCGTTACTTGAGGTCACTGGCCCATACAAACTGCACTTGTATACAACAAAACAAGCACACGCATACGCACAAATACACACATACAGAGAGAATTTCCAGCCGGTTATGTCATGCACGTTAAATCCAATTGGAGGGATATTTACGTTGAGCGTTTTATTAGATTTGAGTGCATTAGCGTTTGAGCAATTTTGTCGCGGGAAATTTCATGAGTAACATAGAAGGGAAATTATTTTATTATTATTTGACAGCAGAATAAATTTTTAACGGTTGAGTGTAATTTATTTATGAAATGAATTTTGATGATAGAATATGTACGAAATTTCACTAAAAAAAAAACACTGCAAGAGCGTAAAGGGAAATATATATCAATAATTTATTATATTATTTATTATTATATTATTTATTTATTATATTTATCTATTTATAATTTACAATTTCCTCTCATAATATAAATAATATATAATATAAAAATTCCTTTCAATTTTTATTTTAATCTATATACTCTATATCTATATATATTTTGCAGTCTTTTTTGCACTTGCGCATAAAACTCACTCACAACGTTTTATGAAAAATATCCCAAAATTTCCCCTAAGCTAAGTAGAAATAATCCAGTAAATCAGCTGTTTGAAATGCGCAAACTCTAAGCGACTACGCAATGCAATTGAAATTGATTTTGTTTTTTTTTTTTGACTTACTGCGGGGCAGACGCCGCAACGTTCAAGTGCTCTAAAGAATTATAAGAAGAAGAGGAAGTAGCAGAGTTGGGAGCACCCACCACCAAAATAATATATATTTTTGAGGGAAATTTTTTCCCATATAAAGTTGCGTGACCCATTTTCAGTACAACATTTGATGTTGAGTTCAAAGACCTTTTGGGCAGCCCGAGAGCTTCGACTGACGATTTCAGGCAACCCCAAAAAAAACAGAATATATATATATATGTATATATATATATATATATAAAACCCTGAAGCCAATTTACTTTTACTTTTCATATTTAATTTAATTTTTGTATTTTTCTTTTTTTATTTATAACAACACTTACAACAAATGCAATTGTTTTCATGTTGTGTGGCATGTTTGTTGACACTGGGCAACATATATATATATACATATATATATATATATATATATGTATATATATATAGGGAAGAGGAGTTGTAGAGAGGGGGAGGGTGTTGCTGTCATGATGTCACTTAAAAACTTTGTTTACCAAACGGGAACTGTGTCGACAGTTTTGGGGATCTAATCGAGGGTGGAAATGCATAATCAGCTAAACCACCAGCAGCTCTTTGGGTCTACTTCAAAATTTGATGCGTGTCCCAAGTTCTAGATTCGTACGCCATCATATTATGGTGGTTGTTATATGTGTCTAACACTCACCTCCATACCATGCAATGCCACTATCAGACGTCTCACTAAGTACATGTCCAATCTGATTTTTGTTGCTTTGCTTTATTTGACCCATATTTGGGATTAGTGTATGACATTTATAATTAATATTTTTTGGTATACAGTTGTCAGCTTGGGTTAATGATCTATATATTTGGATGAAGCTCTGATGATAACACAAAAAGCTATGTATATTCCTTATGCACATAGAATAAGTTTTCTTCTATAGATGTGTACTAGCTAAAATTTTCTTTTGTAGATCTATAAAAAAAGAATATATTTAGTGTTAGATGTCTTTGAAATTAATTGATCTTATTAACTATATAACTTGCAAAGAAAATTTTTTGTTTTTATGCTAAAATCCACCGGAAACCACAATTCAATTTCAAATCAATAATGCAAACACGTATAAAAACACTTCAGTACAACATCGGCACATAAAACGATCAAAACTTAAATTGAAATTTAATCTTAACCAAAAATTGTTGAGAGTTATATATACATATTTATATAGATATGCGTTGTAGGTGTGGATATATGTTTGTTTTCCGAAAAGTCAAAAAAAAGCAACAAAACAACGCAAATCTTGCATATAGGAAAAGTTCAAGAACCCCATGAAACCATCAACGCTAGCAGCTCACACATTTACTTGTACATCCACAAGCACAACCATATCAAAGTCAGCTACATGGGAGTGAAAATGAGACCTGTGACAGGGTATGGGTATTGGTTTGGGTATGGGAATGGATCTGGAACCATTGGCTGTCTCACTGGGTATACTGTTGAATGGCCGTTCAGTGGTGAGTGTAAAGCATTCTCCCTCTTAGTGTACCACTTACCGCCCGCCTCCTGCTGCCGCCGCAGCTCACCAAAAATTAAAGTGAGTCTTGTGTTCGTCTCTCCCCAACCAACTTGGACAACTAAAAGAAAAGTTTTCTTCTGTTTCTATTTTTTTGGCGCATTCACAAGAAAAGCGTCGATACGCAGCTGAGTTCATTGAACTTAACGGGGGAAACTCGGAAGCAAATACAAAAGGCAAAAAGTATACGTTGCTATTCTCAGTTGTGGAGCCCATGTCTTTTCCGCGTTATAGAAATGCTGGTTGGTGGTTGAAATGTTTCAAGCCAGCACGCACACACACACAAACACACACACACACACACTAATAAACTGACGCATCTATTTTGTTATTAAATCGGTTAATTTACGTATGTGCGAGGCACACCCCTAAACATGCCAACGCCTTCCCCAGCAGCATGCAAAGGGATTTAAAAGCTATTTAGCTTTCCTCAGAGCGTATATATATATATATATATATATATAGATACTTGAACATTGTAAATAAAAAATTATAAATAAGAAAATAAAATATAGCATAATTGCTAAGCATATTGGTAAATTTTTACGTATTATTTTATGCACATTGATTTTTAATACTAATATCTGATTTCCTACAAGCAAACTTCAAGAAAATATTTAATCGAATTTCCCTCAAAAAAAATAACTAAGTACCAAGCACTTTTATTAAAAACTAAATAATAATAATATAGCATATATTTAAATTAATTTATTAATAAATAATGCAATCTGAAAAAACATTTGTATTTGCATAAAGTTTAAATAAATGTAACTTAATAAAATAAAGAATGACATTTGTTTTATTGATTTTAGTACAATTTTAAAAAACGTAGCATAGTTCTAGGCATGAAATATTTTTTGATAGCTTATAAAAATTAAAATTTGATTATCGTTTGCTATACCTTTATATTTTTGAATGCGAATTGTAAGAGGCGATTCTTAAAAACCCTAGGTAACGCTTCCTTAAAAAATCCACAACAAATATTGCGGCATAGCTAAAGTTCAAATGTTCAACGAAAATCCACTCAACTTTAACACAAATTTAACTCAATGTCAACTAAATTGAGTCAAACGGCTTATCGCAGCGAATTTATACTCAATTTTTTAACTTAGTAAATTATATTATGCGACGATAGTAGAGTTTTTATTGATTGTTAAACAATCACTTTTTGTATCTTTTTTAAAACTAAAAATTTTGTACTTATTTTTATAAATTTTAATTTAACTAATGCAGCCAATTTAATAAGGTAGTATGAAGAGTTATAAAGATGTGAAAATAATACACTTTGGTAGTTTTATTTAATGATTCCTTATTTAAACTATTTACATAAAAAGTGAGTACATTAATATGTTTAATATATAATAATATATTATATATATATAACAGACATATAATATTATATTTTCGTTAACTCTAACATATTACAATCATATATATTATACCATATTAATTAGTTGTTGAACTTCTTCCCAGTAACTGCAAATACTGAACGAAATCGAACACCTGAAAGTAATAAATACCGTAGAAACTACAATATAGCCATATACTAAATACATATACGAATATAACAGAATGACGTAGAAAAGCCAGATTATTACAGTATATATAGAAATGAAAAGAAATAGTTTAAACATCCCATCGTGAACAAATTTTATTATGTTTTACTCGCTTTGTTGTTTGTTTCTTAGACATTATTAAAAAATATATATTTGTATATGTATAGATGATTTTGATATAAATATGTTTAAACCTCAGTTACCAATCGACGGATATACCAAATATTTGTTCATATTGAATAAGACATGCAACAAAGACATTAAAACTATACTATTTGTTTGCATTAACGTTAATAATACGAGCGTTTAAATTGATATTCTTGCAGCATAAAAACAATCATGAATTTGATATAACTAAATGTTTATAGCAATGGAATATATATATAATTATATATATTTTTAGGAAAATAACAATAATTTAACTAAATGATAAATCATTACGAATTTACAAAATTTAATAGAGAAGGGAGATGCAATAGTTATTCATTCTTTTTGTTTAACATATTATAAAAACATCACGAATTTTGCTTTCTAATTTTTTGCTGGTTAACAACTAAGCTGTGTGGACCCTTTTATAATGTGTATGTCTGTGTATGTGTGTAATTTTTAAATAGGTTTATTTATTTATAGATGTTTGGGTTGTTGTCAGTTGATTGTTGTTGTTCTGGTTGCTGCTGCTGCTGCTGCAGTTTCTGTATTTTAATTACTCTACTGTGCCGGTGCCGGTTGTGGCTGTGGGGCCAAACGATTCACAAATGCAATACCACTGCGAATGATCTTGCCAACGGCAGGTGGGGAGCGTCCGGCCAGCGCTTCAAAGGTGACACGCAGTTCAGCAAACGCGGTGCGCGGGTAAGGGTTACGACGAGAACTGTAGCGCATGACCAGATAATGATAGTAAATGATTGGTGTCATTAAACCAGCATGGCTCCTATAATAGTAACAAAAAAATGTATAAATAATTTTATATAACACGTTTCAAAATATTTATCACTTACATGAAAGTCAATATTATGGCGTAGGGCATAATAAAGATCTCACAGAATGCAGTGGCTTTTAGAATATTGGTTGCTTGGAATTCCACAATTGAGATGATGAAACGTGCACCCCACCAGGAATTTTGACCAATCAGCTAAAAGATCAAAGAAGTTTATAGGTCACTTGAAACATATTTAAATTAAGTCAATGAACTTACATCCAACAATTTAAGTGAATAGCTAGATGCATGCAGTAATGAGTACAATGCAACAGGGATCAATACCAACAATGTTGGGCGAATGGTAAAGAAGATCAGAGAATACATCATATAATGACAGGAGTCTTCGGCAAACAGGCGAGCCAAGAATTCCCGACTAAACGAGAATGCTGGCACACGTTGATGTAAACGCAGAGCAGATATAGCCGCATTTGCTAGGATTACCTTGCTGAATGAGCTCTGTTGTGTACTGTAATAGTAATGGAATAGATAGAATAAGAAATGAATAGTAATTCAAGTAGAATATTGTTAACTTACGTGAATACGGGCAAAACGTAGTTAATGGTAAAAAATATGACCAGCAATCGTAGCGCCCAGAGCGCCGAATCAATGCGATTTGTTTGGAAATGCTGCAACAACTTTGCCATTGCATTCTGTGGCTGCTGTGGTTGCTCCGGCTGTTGTTGCTGTTGGTGCTGTGGCTGTGAGGTACTGCTTGATGAGGCACCCTCTGGTGCATCATCTTTGGCGCTATCAAAGCGTGGTTTCTGTTCGGTTTCCGTACTCATGCTTGAAGTTTTTCCTTTCGGTTACGGTTAAAATTCAGTCTGCAAGTTATGTTAAAACAAGTTAAGTAAAACAATTATAAACAGACGTTATCAACGGGTGCGGCAACAACAAATTCCGCTTATCAGTTGCTTCCCTAATCGTTGAACTGATAAGGTGCTTATCGCTAGGCCACGACAACAGCTACAACTTCTTTTTAACAGTGGGAGGACTTTAGGAAATGATTCGGATTCAAACTGCAACTTATATACGTTTTGAATTATATCACCTGGTAAGAGGTAAATTTTTCAGTTACTATTAATTTTTCATTCCAAATTCTCTGACAATGAAGCTACGAAAAACTCTATGACATATATATAAATATATAACTACAATAAACATCTGAACTATGTTTAAGATTAACTCAAACCAAAAAATAAATAATAGTGTAGATATATACTTAAATTAAGTTGATGTTGTAATTGTGTGTAAACTTAGAGTATTAACTCGTAGAATATTTCAGCGTTAAGTACAATAACTACGTAATTAATGATAAAAATGCAACGTCATGGTAAAACATTAAACTGAGAAACAACAAACTGTGGAAGTTGTCACAGTTGCTGTGTAGAAAGTTATGAAATTTATAGAAGATTCTGGATTCCACTATTGTTGGGTTAAAACATTATATTTGAAGTATAATCCTATTGTTGAGTATTACCTAGGTCAGAGTAGTACACGTATGTTTAAAATGTGGGATCTTAATGATTATACATAAAAATATATATAGAAACTAAGATGTGATAAGTTAATGAATGAATTACACTCATTGTTTAGTAAGTAAATTTAAATGGTACACGTTTTTAATTGAAATTTTGAAGCCCAATTCGTGTTATGTTAGTCGTTAAAGAAGCAAAAAAAAAACCAGTTGAATGGAAAGTTGCACAAACAAAAAAAATACAGTACACTCACACACACATTCATATAACGGTAAAGGCGTGCCCAGCGTTGCCAAAGAGGCGTTTATATACATACAGTTAGTTGTAAGCAGATAAACTTGGTAACAGCAATTATAGCCAAGATTTTGCATGCGGTTAAGAAAAATGAATGAATAAAATAACAGTTGAATGTGGAAATGTTCATACCAGATATTTACAAGCTACTCTCATATGTATATAAAGAAATGTTTATCATTTATATAGGATTTTTATAGTTTTTTTTTTGGGTTGCGCTTTTTTTTACAAACGATTTCACATTTTTTTAAAGCTAATTCTTTAAAATACTTTATGGTCAAAAGATACGTTACTTTTAATGGCTTGAAAATGAGAAAATGCAGTTAATGATGCAGAATAATTAAAAAAAAATGTGTATATGAAAATAAATTTCTATAAATCAATTCCAAAAGTTTAATTTTAATTGTTGCACAGTAAAAGTATTTGTAGTTTAGCAGCTAAATTTCAGGTACAGCAATAATAGACTGACGAGTTGATCAAATGGTGGATCACACAATGTAACCACAATGTGCATGTTGTTGTCGTTACGACACAGCCGTCAAACTAACAACAAACACGCATACAGGTACACACTCAGCAGTTACACCTACACACACAAACAACTTACAAATTGTAAGACAAACAGGTGGAAAGACGGTCAATATTTAGAGACATAAAGGAGTTTTAAGCTGGCGGGAAACTTACTAACCAAGAGAGTTTAACGAAGTTTAGATACTCTGTATCTATAAATATATTAATATGCATATATTATATATTATATGAAACATTTTATTATCTAAGTTAAAGTGTCTACTGCTATATTTGAAATATACTTAAAAAATATAACAATTTGAATTATCTGTTACAAATTTTATTAAAAAAGTATATTAGCTTGATATAGTAAGGGTATCAATATAATGATAATGCAGAAGTGATGTTAAGTTTCATTGTGACATGTTGACGGCTATTTGGTCATTAGGGTAAAAACCTATTTAAATATGCATCAAATAAAAGATAGAGCAAATATTGATTTTATTTAACGATGTCCTTTATGAAATGTGGGTCAAGTTGAAGCTTAATAAGTGTACTTTGATGAATAATTGATCATTTAATATATACATTTAAAACCAGGCAAACTTTACTTTAAATTTTAATCGAAAATAATAAGAAATTAATTCATTTTTGGATCATAACACATCACAATTATTATGATGAAATTTTTTGTAGATAAATTCATAAAAACAAATGACGTTACTTGCTTTGTAACGAGGAACACGTCAGTGGCAAAGAGCAAGGTGCGCACTCCAATTATGTGCCATCTGATTTTGCTGATTGACATGGATGAACTCTTTACATGTTACACACATTTACACAACAATTGAATAATATATATATATATATATTAAAGTAAAAAAAGACAATGTCTATTCCAAAGAGCACTTTACATATATACACCTTCTATGGCTCACAGTAAATACGATAAGCTGAGCCTTGAATTAGGCACTTCCGTTTATGGACAACACGTAGAGCTACTAACACAAGCCGGCAGCAAAGCAATACTAAACCAACGCTTGTGACCTGTATATTCTGTTTGCCTATTTAACTGTTAAAATGTACACAGTATCAAATAGGTGATTTAGGTTATTAAAGATTGCATGCAGCGCTTTTTTCTTTTTTTTTAGTTTGGAATCACCACCACCTCAGCAATGCGAACGTGTATGGAAAGTTTGCAAGTTAACTTACGCGACTTAAATAATTAACTACACTACAAAACACCTTATAACAATTTTAAAGTATGCACTAATTGATTTTTATTTGAGAACCTTAACTAAACTTACCCGAATAAAATGCAGCTAACACAGCTGAAATTAAATTAAATATAATAATTGTGTCGACACTGAGTTGAGATTTATTGTATATCGATGTTTATTGTTAAACGCTGTGCTCAATGCATTAACTATTTATCGATAGTTGCTTAACTTACACACTGTTTAAGGTACCAGACACTTTAATGACAGTGTGTACACATTTGATTATGATATTGCTGTGCAGCAGCAACAGGCGCTAATCACATTTAATTTTATTAATGGCTGGAATAATTTAATTTAATATTACCAAAATCATGGACGACGACTTAACATTGCCTGTGGATACATTAGCCATTCTTAATGAATTTCTGGCGGAACGCGCACAGCGTGAACATGACGAAAACCAACGTATGTCTAATAAAACGGGCAAAGATGCACATTTTGAAGAAGATTGGGTACTATTCCGAGTAAAAACATGTTTTGATATTTATAAATAATACCTTATTTCAGCAACTCAGTCAGTTTTGGTATAGTGATAATACGAAACGGGCAATAGGTGATGCAGTGGCCAAACTCGTAAAGGAACACAGTAGCCCTGATTTTCGTATAGCTTTGCTCTCCTGTCCATCTTTATACGCAACGATTAAGAATGTGCATGATGATGGTAAGCAGTAACTATATTTACTACCTTCTTCACTATGCTAAATACAATATAATTTTAGTTAGAATCTTTGAGTATGATCTTAGATTTGCTGCGTATGGAAATGACTTTGTACATTATGATTTTAATGAGGTGGACAATAAAAAGGATTATCTAAATGAACATCAAAAGTGCTTTGACTTGATAATTGCCGATCCACCGTTTCTAGCCGAGGAATGCATGAATAAAATGTCAAGGATAATAGTCAGCCTACAACGTAACATTGATTCAAAGCTTATATTTTGTTCCGGTGAGGTAGTCGAACCCTGGTTGGTAGCCTATTTGCCAGTGCACAAATGCAAGTTCAAGCCTGAACACGAACGAAATTTAGGTAATGAATTTGTTAGTTATGCAAACTTTAATTTCGACCATTATATTTATAATAAATAATGCTTCAAACTTGTTTATGTACCCTGAATTAATTATATTAATTTATTTTGTTGCGTCAGCTTCCTTATGCTGTTGAACCATTTCACGCAGACCGTCCTCTTGATCCTTCAGTGACTTTTGTAGAAATTCTTTCTGCTTTTGTAGCAGTTCATAATCTTTACCAAATTTTTCCTGCTTAGTTTGTAACTCCTTACGCATGTCGTTAACATCAGTCAATAGAAACATGCGCCCAATAGACATATAAACCCTGAAAAGTTTATATTTAATTCCAATCAATTTAATTGTTTTGTTAAACTTACTTTGTGTCATCCGTTAAATTGCTAGTGCCTTTCGCAGTCAGCGCAAATTTCTGTCTACTCGTTTTAAGATAATCACACTTCATGTCAAGCTTATTTATCTTGTCTGTAGTCTTCAGTTTGTTGATTAGCATTTCGGTGAATGCCTATATGGGTTTGGGTAAGCATAATTAAATAATTATAAAAACGGTAGACCTAATATTTAAAATCAGCCTATTAGTGCGTACCAGAACCACGTAAATGTCAAGCGGGTCCTCTCATAAAATCTCTTACAAACATAGTCAGGCAGAGGAATGGAGATACATTGACTATGGTACTAATGTAGTATAAACGGATGCTTCATTCTATCTATTATACACATTCTCAGTTACACTAATCTATTACTCCTCTTTTTCTTTGTTTTAATGGGCAAAGGGACTTAACATGAGCAATCGGTACCACGCGCTACCAACTGTTCGTCCAGTTGATTGTGATTATACTGCCTTTCCACTTACCTTCTTAAGTTCCATATCTGTTTGCGCCATTTTGTTTGATTGTTTTTAAGTGGCACTTATATTAAATTTCCACTATTTGTTTTTTGCACTAATTTTAAATAAATAGTAACACCTGCAAATTCTATTAAAAAAACTTTACAGATACTCAAATTATAGTGGTGGTCGGCCAATTTAATTTAAATAGACTATCGAAAAATAATTTGTTGTGGTGGTTGATTAATTCTAAATAATCGATAAGTTTTCGACGCGATTGGTATTGATTTTTATTAAAAACTGTTGGTCATTTAATTTCTATATGAAATAATTGTTAAAAAATTTGGCTCTTTTTTACAGTTCTGTTCTTAAATTTTAATAATAAAAATAAATATTTAATATTAAATACGATCAGTTACTTAACTTGTCATAAAAAACCAGAAGAAAAGTATAGTATAGTAACACCTGCTAATTCTATTAAAAAAACTTTACAGATACTCAAATTACAGTGGTGGTCGGCCAATTTAATTTAAATAGACTATCGAAAAATAATTTGTTGTGGTGGTTGATTAATTCTAAATAATCGATAAGTTTTCGACGCGATTAGTATTGATTTTTATTAAAAACTGTTGGTCATTTAATTTCTATATGAAATAATTGTTAAAAAATTTGGCTCTTTTTTACAGTTCTGTTCTTAAATTTTAATAATAAAAATAAATATTTAATATTAAATACGATCAGTTACTTAACTTGTCATAAAAAACCAGAAGAAAAGTATAGTATAGTAACACCTGCTAATTCTATTAAAAAAACTTTACAGATACTCAAATTACAGTGGTGGTCGGCCAATTTAATTTAAATAGACTATCGAAAAATAATTTGTTGTGGTGGTTGATTAATTCTAAATAATCGATAAGTTTTCGACGCGATTAGTATTGATTTTTATTAAAAACTGTTGGTCATTTAATTTCTATATGAAATAATTGTTAAAAAATTTGGCTCTTTTTTACAGTTCTGTTCTTAAATTTTAATAACAAAAATAAATATTTAATATTAAATACGATCAGTTACTTAACTTGTCAAAAAAAACCAGAAGAAAAGTATAGTATAGTAACACCTGCTAATTCTATTAAAAAAACTTTACAGATACTCAAATTACAGTGGTGGTCGGCCAATTTAATTTAAATAGACTATCGAAAAATAATTTGTTGTGGTGGTTGATTAATTCTAAATAATCGATAAGTTTTCGACGCGATTGGTATTGATTTTTATTAAAAACTGTTGGTCATTTAATTTCTATATGAAATAATTGTTAAAAAATTTGGCTCTTTTTTACAGTTCTGTTCTTAAATTTTAATAATAAAAATAAATATTTAATATTAAATACGATCAGTTACTTAACTTGTCATAAAAAACCAGAAGAAAAGTATAGTATAGTAACACCTGCAAATTCTATTAAAAAAACTTTACAGATACTCAAATTATAGTGGTGGTCGGCCAATTTAATTTAAATAGACTATCGAAAAATAATTTGTGGTGGTTGATTAATTCTAAGTAATCGATAAGTTTTCGACGCGATTAGTATTGATTTTTATTAAAAACTGTTGGTCATTTACTTTCTATATGAAATAATTGTTAAAAAATTTGACTCTTTTTTACAGTTCTGTTCTTAAATTTTAATAATAAAAATAAATATTTAATATTAAATACGATCAGTTACTTAACTTGTCATAAAAAACCAGAAGAAAAGTATAGTATAGTAACACCTGCAAATTCTATTAAAAAAACTTTACAGATACTCAAATTATAGTGGTGGTCGGCCAATTTAATTTAAATAGACTATCGAAAAATAATTTGTGGTGGTTGATTAATTCGAAGTAATCGATAAGTTTTCGACGCGATTAGTATTGATTTTTATTAAAAACTGTTGGTCATTTACTTTCTATATGAAATAATTGTTAAAAAATATGACTCTTTTTTACAGTTCTGTTAAATAAATATTTAACATTAAATACTATGAGTTACTTAACTTGTCATAAAGAAGAAAAGTATAGTATACATAGTAAAACTGCGAATTGTAACAATGGAAATTAAAGAGAATACATATGTTCCTTGCGAAGCCGATCGCTTTGATTGGCAGATAAATATTCCCAATAAGGAGCCGTCTGTTAACGTTGATTTACAGTCAAATAAGGAAGACACAGTGTTAGAAACTAATAATGCTTCGTTTATGGACAGTCAAACAACAGAGGCTTCACCAAATAAGTAATTTCAGCTTTTATATATATTTGAATTTATATTTTTACTAACTAAGTATTTTTTTTTTTAGAAAATGGCAGGGTGGTAAGTTAATGCAGATGATGCTGTCTGATTAATACACAATTTCATGTAACTTACTTCTAAACAGGAACGGATGTTCTCATAGAGACATTTTAATATTTTAACTGTTTTTAATTAAGCAACAATTGAATACATTGGGTGTTGTAAAAAGATTGTAGCGATTTTCATATTTAAGAAAACTATTTCAATCCGACTTAAAAATGCCATTAACTTTTTACTACACTAAATAAAATCAACATTAAAATTGAGGGCTGAGTTTAACAAACACTTAATTATACTCAGATTGTCTACGTACATGTTATGAGGATAAAAAAACATTTTTGTATTTCAGATGGTGACCAAAACTCAGGAGAAGGTTGGAAAAAAATGAACATGACTGACAATCCCCAGGCAAGACTAACTGTAAGGCAATTCAACAAAAACCAAAATTGTGTAATAATAAAACAATTCAACTTTTCTATTTATATTTATAACAAAAAAATGTTGCATAATTTTAGGTGCCTGAGTTGGGAAGCAATTTATCGGATTTAAATGCAGATTCAGTAAGAAAATCCACTGAATCTAACTTAATAGAGGAATCAGTTATTGAAGAGCTTGATGACAGTGAAACAAGTCAATCGAATAGAGATTTAGATGATGAATATAAATCCTACGCCGAAAATCCTGTTGATAAACTAAGAACTCCTTTCATGCAACCACCACAAAATCCCATGCTATACAATATTCCTAGCCATGTGCACGACCTGGGTGGCGTTATGCCGCCTCCAGTACATATGGATATGGCACCACAGTATTATTATTACTGCAAGTATGTTGGTCAATGTTTAGAGAGATTAGATGCGGATTTGAATTTGGAAGCAAGAGAACAAATCTCTGCAATTTTATTTAAATGCGAAAAAGAGCAACTAAAACGTCTATAAAACTTGTAAAAACAACATTTTTTTTGGAGAACACTCTCAGTATTATATTAATCTACACTAAAAAATGTCGCATAATTATTATACTCGTAGAAAACCACCGCTTCAATATCTTTACTTGTGCCAAATAACCGATATTTGTATTGTCCGTGTGTAGCACGGGTTCTGGGTTCAACTCCCAGCTTAGAAGTGGATGTTGTGATTTTGCAGTCAGTGCTATTAATAATATATATAATCATATCAAAACATATAAAATGGTACATCTTTGTCAATCGTAAAAACTAAACTAAATAAAGATTTTTTTTAATTGAATTTGTGTTACTTAACGTAGTCTATGCTTTAAGGGAATTAGCCTATATTTTAATAGAAAATGCCGGCCCATAGAAACCATTCAAGTGCAATACAGCTTACCCATAAAGTCACATTAAAAACTCAGCACAGTTCGGTAGAAACATGGAAAGGTGGAACAACAAGCTAGCCGTTGTTACTGGTGCAAGTGGTGGTATTGGTGCCGCTTGTGCCCGTGCCATGATTGGTGCTGGTTTACGCGTAGTGGGATTGGCAAGACGTGAAAATAAGCTAAAGGAGCTACGCGAGAGTTTGCCAAGCAATTTGAAGCAAAATTTTATACCACGTTACTGTGATATAACTAAGGAAGACCAAGTTATAAGCACATTCGATTGGATTGAACGTGAACTAGAGGGTCCAGATGTGCTCCTGAATAACGCGGGTATTACACGAGAAACAGAACTAGTGACACCAGGAAATACGCAAAAAATGCGAGAAGTGATTGACACTAATGTAATGGGTGTTATTTGGTCCACAAGGGAATCATTTAATAACATGAAGAAACGGGATACAGAAGGTCATGTGCTTATAATTAATAGCATTGCTGGTCAACAAGTCCTCAATTTTATCGATGTATTGCCATCTTTTAATATATATCCGGCTACCAAGTTTGCCATAACAGCCATTGCAGAAACTTATCGTCAGGAATTTCAGTTGCATAAGAGCAAAGTACGTATTACGGCCATTTGCCCTGGGGCAGTAGATACGAACATCTTTCCAGAGGAAATACGTTTTTTTGTCAAAGATATGGCTAAGCTAGAGCCAAAAAATATAGCAGATGCGGTGCTCTATGCAATTCGTACTCCTCCTCATGTGCAGGTAACCTATAACTCTAATATGGCAATAGGAAATATTAAATTAATTACCTGTTTAATTCACAGATACACGAAATTACCATAAAGCCAATGGGTGAGATGTTTTAGAGTTTACTTAAAATTTTGTAATAAAATAAAAAAAAAGAAACAACAAATACTTAAGTTTTTTGTTGGACGTCTGCTTTGGTTTTTATAGCATCCAGTCGTTCTCTCAGCACTTTCTCATTTAGTTTGTGCATGCAAAGAAACTGATCATTAAGAAAGAGTACAGGTATATCGTATCTAAAAAGACGTAAAAAGCGCATGTTTTCCTTGCGATCAACAAAAACTTTTTTCAGTTGAAATTCGCCTGAAAATTTTTCCTCCAGTTTTGCCACCAGTTCATCACAAAGTGGACAAGGCTCCTTTGTATAAAGTGTAAGCTCTGGCAAGCCTGTTGCTAAACTTGATTTGGGTATACTAACAGAAAAGATATATCATTAAGTTAATAATACAAATCAAACAGTTAGAGTAACTTACAGCTTTTCCAATACCATCATTAAACTCTTGTCTTCGGCACACTGCATTATCACACAGCCCAGACTACCAGCAGGCAGTGCATGGACTGTATGGGTCAATAAATGGCTGGCAGTTATATTCTTAACATCATGTGCGTGAACATCATTTATATTTACCCCGGATAACATTTGTATTTGTTCCTTTTTATTATCGTGCATCACAACTTGCCAATTGTGGACATCCTGAATCTTTATGGGCTGAAAACCTTCTAAACGGTATATCGCCTGCTTATCATTATCTTCTATAACAAATTCGCGTATTAACGCCAGAGGTTGCAGATTCAGATGTTGAGCTGTTTCAGTCGTAGTCAGGGCTAAAGCCGCTGCACCAGGGTATTCTCCTGCAGGGACTTGTTCGGTACTTTCGGGACTACTTTGTTTAAAATTGCCTATGAATGGCGTAGCGTTTAATATCTCACTGTGTTTAATATCCTGATCGTTTTGTAGCAGCTTAGACCGCGTATCACCCAATATTACCCAATTGTCTGTACCCTGCTGTAAGCTTTCAAATGTCATTTTCAGCCCATTTACGGAACATAATGGATCCTGTATGGCATGAAGTTCACATTTCTGTAATCCCAATTTACTTGCAACGCCGCTTAATGAATCATTACATATATTATTGCTGGAGCCACATACGATCAGTTTATTAAATACATCCTTTGGTGCTAATGTCCGTTTTACTAATTCATCAATGACCATGCCAGCCAATTCATGCTCCTTCTTACCCGCATGCACATTGCTTGGAGTTCGTACAGCTGCGGCTATAACCACTGCATTTGATCTTGCCTTTATGTTGCTGCATTTACGTACTATTTGTAATACACTATAACAACAGAAACATATAATTAATGTACTTTACTAACCTACATAATTAATAACAATAAACACCTCTTACGGCATAAACGATGCAAAGATATTGGCATTATTGCGCACTGTTTGTCCCCTTTTTGTTTATGTTTTTGTTGTTGTTATTTTTTTTCAATTTAAATTTCGATTTCGATAACTCGAACAGCTGTCAAATGTGACCCTATAATTATAAGAATTGAAGTATAAAGCGGGCCACAGACTTTCAACAGAATAAACGCTATGCAGTGAGTTTTATCCTTAATTTTTAAATAAAACAAATAATTAAATGAATAAAAGTGTAAAGATAAATAATATTTATATATGTATAGAATTAATTAAAATAGAGTTACAAAAAAACATAGATAAATAAACAACAAAATAAAAAAAATTAATAAATAAACAACAAAATAAAAAAAGTTAATAAATAAACAGTAATAAACAATAAAAAAAAGTTTATAAAAAAAAGCAAATGAAAATTTTAATAAATTGTATAATCTATTGTGAGTCTGTGTTACGCTTATGTTTTTATTGTCAACAGCTGTTTTTGGTCAAAAACAACAGCAACAACTTTCAAGAGAAAGTTATTTCGCATTTATAACGTAAAAATAGACAACAAGTGAAAAAATAAAAATTTATTTCGAATTATATCTACATACATCTATTTATATTTTAAACTTCACAAAATTAGTCAAGTTTTCAGTTAAACCTAAAAAAATACGCAAGGTTTAGCATTTTGTGCTTAAATGGAATCGACCTTCACAGCGGTGCGATCGGTGGAAAGTGCAGAGACAGCTGATAGAGACGAAAGCAGTGACGATGTGAATGATTTTGGGTGGTGGGCACTGCCGGAGCCAGTGCTATTGCGTATTTTAGGCCATTTAAATGTGTATGATATACTCCAGGCGGGCTTTACCTGTCGTCGTTGGAATGCAATTTCTTATGATGAACTGCTGTGGCGTCAAAAATTTCAGGAAAATTTTAGAGCCTCACCAACGATACCATTAAAACCTGGTGCTGTCAGCTGGCGCTCCGAATACCAACGTCTCTCTACAAAGATTCCATTTGTGCAAGCTCAGTGCTTACAGTCAAGTAGTGAAAATAATTATGGGCACACAAATCAGGTGCTACATGTGAGCTTTGCACATAATGGCCAAATGTTTGCCACCTGCTCTAAAGATGGTTACGTAATTATCTGGAATGCAGATCATCCCTGCACAGGTAAGGCGGGTGTGACCTAGGGTTGGAGTGCTAAACATTGGGATGACATTGTATTGATTAATGCCTGTGTTTACAGAAAGATATGCCCACAACATGAGACAGTTTAGTTGGAAGTACACACAGCACTCTCAATTTAATCAAAGCGATACATTGTTGTTGGTATCTGGAGTCCATGTTGGGTCACCACAAAGCACATCTGGTGAGATAGCTGTATTTTTTCTGGGTGAAACAGAATCTCACTTACGCTGCAGAGTTGCTAATCGGCCGTATGATATCTTTGGTACATGGTTTACCGATCAGTACCTATTGTCGGGTGATCTTCACTGGTTGGCAAATTTGGTAAGCACATCGGTGCTATGGTTGAATAAAGCAAGTCAAGAAACCGATTCGGAGCATGTGCCCATTATGAGTCAGTTATACAAATTCTATAATAACAATGCTAGTTCCTTACGTTCGATTTTGGTGGCCAGGTGTCCTTGGCTAGACGATTCAAATGATCCTCTGTTGCGAACAGAATCTAAGGTGTGTGCTCCTACTCAATGTAATGATCAGCCAACTCCATCGACTTCATTAGGCAGTGGCAATAGTCTATCACAAGCCGCTAGTGTAAGACGTACACGCAGTGCGACGCCAGAGGATAACTATTTACCAGATATAAGCGAGGATAGTCAACTGCATAGATCTAGAACGCGTCCAGGTCATACATCAGATGCCACCATACACTATCTTGAGGAATACAGACGAGCAGCTGCTGCTGAAACTGGTGCTGCACAAGAAAATGGCACAGAAGAGGCCGGTGTGGTGGAGAGGGATCAAAATGACTTTGGCATGGAAATGCAAGACGAATATGTTGACATGGAAAATAACGTTCCAAAGTATCTTATTTTTTCTAATGGCTCGAAAACATTTATACCACATCAGATTGGATTGAAACGCATACGTAACGTCTATTTTCCTAAAAGACTTGATCCTGGTCCAACTCTTAGGGATCGCATTGCTGCCAGGCGTGCTGCTGAGCAGCAGCAGACACCGCGCAACGATCCTGACTGGTTGGACTACGAGTCTGTTAAAGATCGTTTTCATCAGGTAGACAAGGTCATTGATCTCCATGGACATATAATTGGCATGTCCCTAAGTCCGAACCACCGTTACCTCTATGTAAATACCCGGCCATGGCCCAAAAACTATACTATTACCAATCCATTTGAGCCACCTCCAATTGCACAGGAGATTGATATACAAGTCATCGATTTGATGACTCTAAAGCGCGTGGGTAACATGCTTCGTGCCCATAAAGCTTTTACCCCAAGCACTGAATGTTTCTTTATATTTTTGGATGTCTGCGACGAGTATGTGGCTAGTGGTGCTGAAGATAAGCATGCATATCTGTGGGATCGTTACTATGGCATAAGTTTGGCAAAGTTTAAGCATGCAGATGTGGTGAATAGCGTTGCATTCAACCCTTGCGATTCCCAGATGCTAATCACAACCAGCGATGATTTTACCGTAAAGGTAAGTAATAATCCTGAAGTTAACGCTAAAACCATTTCTAGTCCTATTGTTTACATCTTATGTTTAATCAGGTCTGGCGCTCAAGGGCACAGGCAAAGGCGTACAATATTCCTGCCAATGTAACCGAATCTTTCGAGTTAAAGCCAAAAACTTAACGCAACTAAGTAGATGGAACCTATTGCCAACTGTTATATCAAGATTTTATAATTTTTCATATATAAACAGCTCATTTTGGTGTTAGTTTTTAATGCACATAGATGCAAAAAAAAATTGTGTTACCGATTGATTATATGTAAACAAATGTTTTATCAATCCAATTGCGATTTGTTGGGTTTACGGTACAGTTTATTTTGGTGACAGCTATATCATTGGTTTCACTGGTGTTTCATAATCTCCAGGCGGAGCTATCGGTGGCACTTCATCGGTATCATTTAAGTATGCTATAGGCTGAGTTTCTGATTCAGTTGATGTGGTCGGTTCATCGGATCGCCTAGGCAACTGGCAAGTGCCATTATCGCTCGTTGGCTTTTTATTCTTTTTTCGCGCTTCTGGATGCCCAAAGCAATGCTCACATTCATCATCATCATCCGATGAACTTTCTCCAAAAGCCAGCGGTTTTCTATATATGCAACAGCCTAAGAAAACAAATTTTTAATTTTAAAATGGATTAATAATTATAATATATATATTAAAAAGATCGTGGCATCTTTCGTAATAGCAGCCCCACGAAATTTTTACCACACTCAATACAAACTTACATTTTGATTTCATGCGATTCATATGCTCATTGTCAATTACACCATCATGGAAGACAACCCGGCGATCATCTCGCGGCTGTTCTAGTCTTAGAATTAATGTTGGTGTACTTTGGCTTGCACCCACAACGCGGTTACTGCTGTCAATTTCCTCAATAGTTTCAACATTAGTGGTAGTTTCATTACTGTTCGCTACTGGCAATTGTGCCATTTTTTTTATACATATAAACAAATAATTAAGTTAACAGTTGTGTTATTAATTAGCTGCGTTTGCGTTATCGATTACTTCGATAACAATTACTCAATTTGGGTAATTTAAATAAAATTGCGACAATCGACAGATCTGGCAACGCTGCACACAAAATGTCAAATGCTACAGCTGTCAATAAAATCGTACCGAAAATGGCTGCAATTGTGCGATTTAATTTGTTAACAAAACCGCAATTTGGTAAATAAGCGCTATATTTTAAGTTTTTAAATGCGGTGTAAATGTTAAACTGTTTGACTGAAATGTCAGTTATATTATAAATTTCCTAGTTGAAGCAAAGCTTGCTTGTATATTGTGAATTTTCAGTTGCAAACAAATTATGTAATTACTGCACAGATGAAAACAAAACTGCAGGAGCATATAAAATATATTCTGTACATTATTTTAATCTAATTGATATAAATAAATTACAGTTGCGGCGCTGCCAGCAAGCGTGCAGCTAAGGCTACAGAGCACGCAAGCAGCACCACCACCAGGCACACCACCACCACAGACAAAAACTAAATTCGGACCTCTAGCAGATGAGGATCGTATCTTTACTAATTTATATGGACGCCACGATTGGCGATTGAAGGGTGCACAGAGGCGCGGTGATTGGTATAAGACAAAGGAGATTGTCCTCAAGGGTCCTGATTGGATTATCAATGAAATCAAGACATCTGGTTTGCGTGGTCGAGGTGGTGCTGGTTTCCCGAGTGGCATGAAATGGTCTTTCATGAATAAACCTGGTGATGGACGTCCTAAATACCTGGTTGTAAATGCTGACGAGGGTAAATCTTGCTAATTGATTAATTAACTGCATCTAAAATTTTATTTTCCATAGGTGAACCTGGCACCTGCAAGGATCGTGAGATTATGCGACATGATCCACACAAGCTAGTTGAAGGCTGTTTGATTGCAGGCCGTGCCATGGGTGCCCAGGCTGCGTATATCTATATTCGCGGTGAGTTCTACAACGAGGCTTCCAACATGCAACTGGCTATTGCCGAGGCCTATCAAGCTGGTTTGATAGGAAAAAACGCTTGTGGTAGTGGCTATAACTTTGATGTCTTTATGCACCGTGGCGCTGGCGCTTATATTTGCGGTGAGGAGACTGCACTTATTGAGTCTTTGGAGGGCAAGCAGGGAAAACCACGCTTGAAGCCTCCATTCCCTGCTGATGTGGGTCTCTTTGGTTGCCCAACCACCGTGACAAATGTGGAGACTGTTGCGGTGGCGCCAAGTATTTGCCGCCGTGGCGGTACCTGGTTTGCTAGCTTTGGACGAACACGTAATTCTGGAACTAAGTTATTTAATATCTCTGGACATGTTAACACACCATGCACTGTAGAGGAGGAAATGTCTATTCCATTGAAGGAACTAATTGAACGTCATTGTGGTGGTGTTATTGGTGGTTGGGATAATTTGTTGGGAGTCATTCCCGGCGGCTCCTCCACACCAATCATACCAAAAAAAGTATGCGATGATGTTATTATGGATTTTGATGGTCTAATTGCGGCGCAAACCTCACTTGGTACAGCTGCCATTATTGTTATGGACAAGTCTACGGATGTAATTAAGGCGATTGCTCGTTTGATTTCGTTCTACAAACATGAGAGTTGCGGTCAGTGCACTCCCTGTCGTGAAGGTATTGGCTGGATGAACAAGATTATGACTCGGTAAATTTACATTTTATATTTACATATATATATATATATATATTTCATATAATTATTGGTTTTATCCAGGTTTGTCAAGGGTGATGCGCAACCCGCTGAAATAGATATGCTGTGGGAGATTTCCAAACAGATTGAGGGGCACACAATTTGTGCATTAGGTGACGGAGCGGCCTGGCCTGTTCAGGGTCTTATTCGTCACTTCAGACCCGAGATTGAGAAACGAATGCAGCAGCATGCGCAGCAGACAAGCCGTGCTAGCAATTAATATATAATGTTATAGCTAATTTTATTCGATTTCTTTCAAACGCGCGATGTTTATGCAAATAAAGTGTAAAGTTATTCAATCTACGTATATATGAAATTGCAATTAATTTAATTTTAAGCTTTTTATATGCTTAATGACGGCCTGAATATCCTCTCCGTCTGCTGTCTGATATTTTGGCGGAAAACTGCAGAGACTTAACGGACCTCCAATCTGTTGCTCAACTCCTGGATGATCCACACAACGCGCCGGTATAAATTGATATCTGCATAGATATAAGGATTGTTATGTAATATAATAATTTAAACGTTAATTACCTACTCCTTTGCCATTATGTTCTCCACGAACAGAGCCAGCACAATAAAACAAATGAAATATTTAAAAAACATTTCTAATTCGTTTCTTCTTTTCCGCCTGTACTGGGTTTGCCGTTTAAATATCGACTAATTGTGTGCGCTGTAAATCTTAGCTTTAGCACTCTCTAAGCCAGTAGTCTATGCAAATGTTATACAATGTCTGGAATTTTTGCTCATATAATTATATGTTTAATGGGGCTTATGAATAATTAATAGAATCATCGATTCTATTGTTATTCCAAGATCCGTTAATACCAGCAGCAACAAAAGAACCCGACCTTCGATACAAAAGCTTACTACCAGATAGATACCAGTTACTCTCAAAGTTGTACTACAGCAAGCTACTGCACCTGTTGTTAAATTTTGTTTAGGCTTTGCCTTCTCCCAATTACCTGGGGGGCAGAATCAGCAATAGGTCTGTAGCGCGTTTTGATATCAAATTTGCAGCCGTTCAGTAAACATATATTGTTATTATAATTCTTTTAAAATTCTAAATATACTAGTCCTCAACCTACCGTTTAGTATCACAAATTAGTACTAAATTTTACCAGCCATACACCCAATTTCTATGGAATTGGATCTATAGTATGATCCTTAACATACGAGTGTATAATGCCCATTCTTATAAGAAGCACAAATATCAGGAATATAAAATATATAGTCATAGAAAATATGCCAAGTGACCGTCGAGCATTAAAGTTTAGTATAGATGTCCATAACAATGTGCACAATAGTCCCATTAATAATAATATATAAGCATTTTCACCATATTCTCCAACCATTACCGTATTAGAAGTGTCATAACCGGATAGAATCTTGGCAATAAAAACAATACTAGTGTTTAGTACCACACCGAGAAATGAACTTCCGATTGAACTAGCATATGCCATTTTCTCATAGCCTTGTAAAGCCATTGCAGTACTTACTACTACTTCATCCAAAGAACTGGCAATAGCATTTACAGAAGCACCATAAAAATCAGATGGGAATTCCAGTATTTGTCCAACAACACTGCCAGCTGTTGAAATTTCTGTGGCGCACTGAAACATCATACACACCGATCCAGAAAGATTCATTAGGGTATACACCCAATGGAAAGAAGGTGGTGAAGTAGTACGCGAGAGACAAAATACAAATATGGCTAATGGCACTGTAACCACACAGGAGTATAACCCATATATACTGGCTTCTGGTATTTTCATATACCAGAGAGTATGCTTATCCCTGAACACCATTGCCAAAATCACAGTTATTGTTAATGCCGGATTAAAAAAGATTTGTATACAATTGAGTAACTTATTCCATCCATTTTTATCAAGCTCCACATCAACCAATGGTATGTACAATGTACTCAATAATACCGCTGGTGCACGTATAAGGTAAAAGAATCGAATTACTATGTTAGCTTTACGCCACTCCTCCAATTTGAAGGGTATCATAGCGAGGAAGAAATCCTTAAATAGATTATAGTTTCTACTGACATGCTTTGGCTCTTGAAATTGGTTTAATTTTAAATCTATTAAGCTCTTATTGGTAGAACGTCTTGTCATAAATGTTATGGAATTATATTCCCTTGAAAATGTGGAGACTGTAGATCGTCTCCGTATAATGGCAACTTCCTCATCTGCAGATAGGTACGCATATTTCTTTTCTAGAATAAAACGCTTATGTATAACTTCTGGTGTTTCATCCAGAGTGTCTAGTGCTCTAATTTGACTTAACAAAACTATGGGAAGAAGCAGGCAAATTATTTGTGATAATAAAGTAGTTAGATATTAATCAATTATAACAGAAATGCTACTCACTCCTTAAAGAACGTCGCATTATGTATACATCAAGCACATTGACTACCAGATAAATGATATAGATTGCTATTAAAACATAACTTTCGTGCAATGTAACTCTTCCATTAGTGAATAACAAATACTCCAAAGTTGTTAGACCAAATATAAAGAAGAGAAGGTCCCGTACAGTCGTGTGTGGATTCATTTGAAAGGGACTCACAAAACATATAAAACCACCAACAAACATGACCACAACTATTGCCGAAGCTAGATTATTGGCAAATACCGGGTTATTATCGTGAATTACAATGAAATCTCCAAACAAACTTGGAAACGTGTTCCCAAAAGCCAATATGGTAACCCCAGCTAAATGCTCATTCATATGTAGTTTACGTGATACAGTCATCAATGCTGGACTATAAAAGTTATTGACCACGTGATGCAGTAGAAGTACCAGTTCAAAGGAGATTACCAGAAAGATGCTTAAATAAAAAAGCTCTTCAAATTTATTTCTGCACTTAAGCCGACAGGACATCAAATGCATGTAGGGCATTACAATGGCACCAGTTTTACAATGTTTGGCTCTTTTTATAAAAGAGCAACGTTCATCGAATGGTAATTCCATTATAACATTGCAACTGATATTTGACAAAAAATCACGAAACTCGAAGTCTATTTCATTTAGGGCTGGTTTTGTGGCCATGATTCATAACTTAATTAAGAACGGATATTTTGAATGTTTATGTCTAAATTTATGAAAAAGCGTAAATTAATACTGTGCTATGTGTTATTTATAAATTAATTTTCTATATATACAAAAAATCTAACATTTGGAAATACAAACAATTAAAAATTATGACAGTAAAATCAAAGTAATTAAATACAGAAAAATTATGCAATATTTTGTCAGAATAGTTTAGTTTCTATAAAACTTATGCTTAAGTTATGGGTTAAGTCCTTGTTTAGGTTTAGGTTTGTCTTGTAAATAATACTAGTAACACTTTGTTAAGTATGTATATTTAAGCCATATGAAGACATTGTTTGTATATTTGTAGATCAGTGTAATTCTTTTGCCAGCTAATTGGCTTAATTTTGTAGCGTAAAAACATCAAGAGACAGTAAGGAAAAAAAAGAAAAGCTAAAAAATATATCTCTCTAATCAATAGGTTAGTACCAGATTAGTAGAATTAATAAGAAGACTATACTACTTCCGAGATAGCTTTATTATTATTTGGATTAAATGCACCCAAATCTTAATTCAAGTACTACATACATTTGGATTAAGTGCACCCAAATCTGCCTCATTTAAGAATGATGCAGCTGGCGGTGTAACGTAATGCCAGCAACAGCGCGATCGCAGAAAATCTTTCATAGGATGCTTGCAAGTGGAGTAGGTGGAGCATGAATTCAAGTACTACATACATTTGGATTGAGTGCGCCCAAATCTACGTCATTTGTTAATGATGCAGTCGGCGATGTAACAAAATGCCAGCAACAGCGCGATCGCAGAAAGTTTTGCATAGAATGGCGGACCATAAATTCAAGTACTACATCCAGATGGTTATTTCAAAAATATGTCAATCAAAGACATTGCATCTTGTTTCAGACTCCGTCATCTTTTTATCGAATTGGTAAGAATGTATGATATTATTCTTAATAAGGACCATATAAAGGATATATAGTGCGTAAACAGCCATGGAAAATATGCCAACAGAGCGCCTTGTTTGAAAATTTAACAATGATGTCCATAATAATGTACAAAATAGACCAATTTGTAATGTGATATAGGCATTAAAACCATATTCTCCAAACATTACATTCACAGTACATGCATCTTTAATTATTTGTTTTATAGTAATTATAGCGCCAGTATGAAAAACCACAGTAAAAAATGGACTACCTAGAGTAGCTGCAAAGGCCATTCTCTCATAACCCTGTAAAGCCAATGAAGTATTCACTATCACATCATCCAAAGAGTTGGTCACAGCATTTACAGTAACACCAAAAAAATCTGTTGGTATGTCTAGTATACGTCCAATAATACCAAAAACCGTTGCAATTTCTGTAGCACATTGAAACATCATACACATCGATCCAGAAAGATTCATTATGCTATAAAGCCAATGATAAGTAGGTGGTGTAGTAGTTCGCGTAGAACAAAATACAAATATGGCTAATGGCAACGTTACCGCACAGGAGTATAAGCCATATATACTGGCTTCAGGTACTTTCGTATACCAGAGAGATGATTTGTCCCTGAGCACCATTGCCAAAATTACAGTTATTGTTAATGCCGGATTAAAAGAGATTTGTATACAATTGAGTAACTTACTCCATCCATTTTTATCAAGCTGCACATCAACCAATGGTATGTACAATGTACTCAATAATACCGCTGGTGCACGTATAAGGTAAAAGAATCGCATTACCATGTTCGCATTGCGCCACTCCTCCAATTTGAAGGGTATCATAGCGAGGAAGAAATCCTTAAATAGATTATAGTTTCTACTGATATGTTTACGAATTCGATATGCTTTTGGGTTAATAACGACTTTGACGGTTGTACGTCTGGTCAAAAATGTTAGAGAATTATATTCCTTTAAAGATTTGGATGGTCTCTGTATAATATTAACTTCGTCATCCGCGGATAGGTCAGCATACTTTCTCTCTAGCTTAGAACGCTTCTGTAAAATTTCTGGTGTTTCCTCCAAATCGTCTAGTTCTCTAATTTTACGTAGCAATACTGAGGGAAAGGGCAGGAATATTATTGCTTTATCATAATTAAATTCATGTATATTAATCAATTTTAACAAAACGCTACTTACTTTTTAAAGAAACACGCATTAGGTATATATCAAGTATATTGACTACCATATAAAGGATATAAAGTGCGAGTAACGTCATACTCTCCCGTATTGTAACTGTTTTCTGAGTGTGTAATAAATACTCTAACAGTGTTACCCCAAGTATAGCGAAGAGAAGGTCCCGTACAGTCGCATGTGGATTCATTTTAAATGGACTTATAAAACATATGACACCACCAACAAACATGACCACAAATAGTGCAGCGGCTAGATTATTGGCAAACACCGGTATATTATCCCCAATTATAAATAAATCTCCAAACAAATTTGGAGACGTGCTTCCAAAAGCCAATATAGTAACCCCAGCTAAATGCTCATTCATGTGTAGCTTACGTGTTACTGTCTTCAAAGCTGGACTATAAAATTTATTGACCACGTAACTTAGTAGAAGAATCAGCTCAAAACAGAATAACAGAAAGAGGCTTAAATAAACGACTTCTTCAAATTTATTTTTACATTTAAGTCGACAGGACATCAAATGCACATAGGGCATTAGATTGGTACCCGCTATACAATCATTAGCTCTTCGTACAAAAGCGCAACGTTCCTCGTATGGAAGATCGATTATAACATTGCAGCTGACTTCAGACCAAAATTTTTGAAACTCAATGTCCATATAATTTACGGGTGGTGCTGTGGCCATGACCCCTATCTTAATTAGGAACAGTTATTTTGAATATGTTAATGTTTCAGTTATGTATAGGTGTAAACTACAACTACTGTGTTGTGTGTAAATTACAAACTGAATTTTTGTATATGCAAAATATCCCATATTTGGATATATAAACAATATATATGATAGCAGCAAAAGCAAAGTAATCAAATACGGAATACTTAAAGATTATTATTTATGTTATATATATATAAATTCATATATTCGTATATGGTTAATGATATGTTATTACAATTTTATGCAAGCCATAACAATATTCGTAAAATTAAAATTTATAATAATAATAATTCTGCTTTGAATAGTGAATAAATATTAATAGAATTCAAATTATATTACCTTTTTTTACTTCGTAGCGTAAAGAATGCTGTTTATGATAAATACAGTAAGTTTCCTTACATAATGTTAGTTATTTATGCAAATATAACAGATCTGGTAACAGTATATATCAGTACGGTGCTAGAACAACAATAAAAAGCTGTTAAACAACAAGTATTACTAAAAATTAAACAAACATTATATAGTAGTATATTTATAGCATTCATAATTTTTATTTTGGTTTTATTCTTCTATTTTGATGTTCTCTTTTTATGAAATTTGACTTGAGTACAAAACAATAATAATAACCGTTTGTAAAACAAGTTTTAAGTTAAGTGACAAATAGTTCTTAAGTTGCATTCGAAATTATAAAATATATATAGGAAGCATTAACATTTGTATTAAAATCCTTTATAAATCAATGTTAATGAAAATAATTGTAAAAGCAACTAACAGCGTCAGTCATTCAGGTAAATTCTAAATAGACAAAAGTCTTAAAACAGATACCAAGAAAAAAGTATTTGGTAGTTTTGTTATTTTTGCTGCCAGTTTCTTAAACACTTAATTTTTATATGTTTGTAGTGTAGTTTTGTTAATGATAATAAAAATTATATAATATAAAATTAAATTATTATTATTTGTAAATTAAAAGATATGTTGGTTATAATATAATAATATAATATTGATAAAAGAGATAAAGAGTTATTAAAATAAAAATAAAAATAAAAACAGAGACCAAAACTTTAAAAATATAATAAAAAATTAATATAAATAAAAAAAAAAATTAAAAAAACAGGCTTTTAGTACAATTTTAATAAGTTTTAAGTTTTAGTTAAAATAATGATCATGAATAAATCTAATTGAAAATGAAAGGGACTCTCAATATTTAAAGAGTTCTATATGTTTTATATATATTTTTATATTTATATATATATATTTATATATATTTGGCGTAAAATCTCAAATTATGTCTTTTTTTGCTTTTCACATTTCCGCCATGATGTTGGATTTACAGGTCGAAGGATCATTAGATTAATGAATTTTAAAAATTTTAGAAAAGATGTAGAAAGATATATATACAATATATATGTTTTTTTGAATATATATATATTTTTTTTGTCTTACTTATAAATGTTATTTATGTATTTGATTTTAATTTGTATGCTTTAATAATTTTTTCTTTCGTTTTTATGTATTTCAGTTTAGTTTAGTTTTAGTAAAGTTTAAGCTTATGTTTAGGTTAATTTTATGTTAAGGTTTAGGTATAGGTTAAGGTTAACGAATAAGATTAAAATTAAAGTTAAGGTAAGGATTGAGGTTTAGGATTAGGAATAAGGTTGGGGTTAATTTTTGATTTAGGTTTAATTTTAAGTTGTAGATTAAGTGTTAGGTTAAATTTAAGTTTAAATTTACGTTAAAAGATCATGTGTAGTTTGATTTGTTTGTTAAACTTGGCTTAAAGCGTTATTTTATTGCTTATCTATGAGAAGGAACATAGTACAATTAATGACTGTACGAGAATGTAATTTCTTTCAGTTTCAGCTTAAAGACTAAACAACATTTTTAAACAATTTACTATATGTTTTAGTATATGTATTAATATTATACTTATTTTTTTTTTTTTGTTTTTAATTTTGTCATTTTTTATCATAGTTTTAGTCAAGTTTCTTTAACGAGTAGTTTGCAAAGCTTTTGGAGGCCTAACATTGTCTTGTAAATAAGCTTTAACACTTATATAGTAACACTATGTAAACTCGTTATGTATGTATATATAAATATATATACAGATATCTTGTGTATTTATAATATATGATGATTTTGCAGGTGTATTTGTAGAGCAAAGAGTTATTCGTTTGCCAGCTAATTGCTTTAATTGTTAGCACAAAAACATCAAGAGCCTGTAATAGAAGGACAGACAGAGAGAGAGAGAGAGAGGGAGAAGGAAAGAAATAACTGTTCAAGCTGGGTCAGTTGTTGTTGATAGGTAAAAAATATGTCTATATATTATAATTAATATTTGTATTGTATATCAAGATTTAGTTTAGTATCACACTAGTAGAGATAATGAGAAGAAGCCTGAGCTCTATACTGCTTCGGTGTTAGTTTAATCAATTTGGGATTAAATGCACCCAATGCTGCCTCATTTGTAGATGATGCAGCCGGCGGCGGAACGGTATGCGAGCGAAAGCGCGAACGCAGAAAATTTTGCATGGAACGCATGCGGATGATTGGAGCACAGGGCGATTGTCTTAGCGTATTATGGTTGAGCGCCCAATAGATGATCGGACTAATTGCCGAATAAAAATAGCCTGTAAAAGAGCACAGAAGAAAGTTTATAATTATAATATTATATAGTTTTTAAAATAAAGCTGTTTTTATTTTTATTGAACAGGTCAAGTATAGCTTTAATTGAGTTAGTACATCCAGATTATTATTTTGTTTGAACACCATTTGTAATTGTAGCTAAGTGTTTTATCTATGATTCAGAGTCGGTAATTATCTTATCCACGTTGAATGAATGTATGATATTAGATTTTATAAGTACCACATAAAAGACATATAGAATGTAAATGACCATGGAAAATATGCCAACAGATCGTCTTGCCTGAAAGTTTAGCAACGATGCCCACAATAATGTAGAAAATAGACCAATTATTAATGTGATATACGCATTATAGCCATATTCTCCAAACAGACCTCTTAGAGTACATTCAGTTGATGCTAATTGTTTGGCAGCAATTATAGTGCCAGTATTAAAAAGCATAGTAAAAAATGGACTACCTAGACAAGCTGCAAAAGCCATACGCTCATAGCCCTGTAGTGCCATAGAAGAATTTGCTACTAGATCACCTAATGCGCTTGCCATAGCACTTACAGTAGCACCCATGAAATCCAATGGAAGTTTCAATAGGTGTCCAACAACATCCAAAACAAATGAAATTTCAGTCGAGCATTCAAAGCTTACACACATTGATCCGGATAGACTCATTATCGTATACATCCAATGATATGCTGGTGGCTCACTAGTATTTGAATGACAAAATACAGCTATGGCTATGGGCATTGTTATCACACAGGAGTATAAGCCATACAGAGAAGCAGTTGGTATATTAAGGAACCAAAGTGTGGATTTACCCCGCAATAATAGAGCCTTACCCAAAATGATTGTAATTGCCGGATTAAGGACTATTTGTATGCAATTGAGTAGCTTACTCCAGCCATTTCTTTTAACCTCGTAATTAACCAATGGTATATATAAGGCACATACAATAACTAACGGTGTGCGTGCTATATAAATGGTACGTACGAACATATTTGCATTATGCCATTCTTCGAAAGTGAAAGGGGCAAGTGCATGGAAAAAATCCTTGAATAGATGATGATTCTTTTTAATGGCAAAATTGCGTATTTTCCTTTGTTTGGTTGATAGATCAACGGTTAACCGTGGTGCAGATCGTGCGGTCATGTATGTAAAAGTTTGAGAAGATGCCGATTTAGCTATATGATGTACAATTGCAACTTCCTCATCCTCTGCCAAACAATCATATTTGTCTTGTAGTCTATTACGCTTCATTTGCACTTCTGGTGTATCCAGCTCGTCATCTAACTCTTTAATTTGACGCGACAATGCTGTGAGTAATGAATAAAGTGAATGAGTGTATATCATTTGTGAGTATTGTATATGTTACACCTTAAATCTTATGCACTACTCACATCTTAATGTTCTGCGCACCAAATACAAGTCAAGCACATTGACTATCAAATATAGAATATACACTGAGATTAAGAAAACACTTTCCATTAAGGATATAGAATTATCAGTGACTAACCAATACTCTAACAATGTTATGCCTAATATGAAAAACAATAGATCCCGTACAGTATTGTGTGCATTCATTTTGAATGGGCTTATATAGCATATGAAACCACCAACAAACATTGCCACAAATAAAGACGTCGCTAGATTATTGGCAAATACCGGTTTACCATCATCAATTGATGCCAATTCACCAAATAGATCCGGTGATGTATTACCAAAGGCCAATAACGTGACACCTGCCAAATGTTCATTCATCTGTAGCATACGTGACACACCCCTCAATGCTGGACTATAATAGTTGTTGACCACATAAGCCAGTAGAAGTATCAACTCGCAGCACATTAGCAGCGAAAAAGAAACAAATACAAGCTCCTCAAATTGGTTTTTCAATTTAAACTTACAGGACATAAAATGCATATAGGGCATTAGATTAGTACCCGCTGTACAATCAGATGATTTTAAAACGAATTCGCAACGGTCTTCATATGGCAGATCAAGAACTACATAGCAGCTGACTTTTGCCCAAAATTCTTTAAACTCTTTGTCTATGGAGGTTTCTTGAGGAATCATTTTGTTTTTGTTTTTGTAGAGGCTGCCAGGATATGTTTTAACAGATATTTTTTTTTTTTTTTTTTTTGTGTTCGTGTTACATGTTAAAATAAAATATAACTCAAGTTTAAATGTAACTGAATCTACATTTTGCTTAATAAATTTCATTTTTTATGATTTAAGTATCTAAGTATCTGTATGTATAGATTGATTTTAGAATTGTTAACGAATAGTTACTTACCTAATAGTAGACTGAAATAGACTGAAGTCTTACTACAATATTGCTTATAGCCGAGATTCTTATAGAATATACAAAAGACATGGGGAGCCCAGCAGACAATAAATATTAAGGCGGAAGCAATTAACATATTGGCCAAATGACGACGTGAGCGCAGGGTCGATGTTTGTGGCAGAGGTATGCCAGGAGTGGCCGGACCACGACCTGCGCGATGTATACGCTGTCGCTGCGAATGTGCACGTATTTCTCTCATAGCTCTGGAATTGTACCATACATATTTGAGTTGATTATTAAAATTATAAATTTGTATATATAGTTTACCTGGGTGAAATGGGATTACTAGAGCGATAAGAGCCTGGCTCTTGTTGCGCACTGGGTCCTGGCAGACATGGTCTTAGATTATGCAGTTGAATATCTCCAGGACTGACAGCGATTTGCCCACCTCCATTACCATTACCATTCGATGTATCATCTGCAGTCGTAGCTCCACCTGCCGCCTGCTGCGCATTCGCACATCCTGTAACTATAACCATATGCGTCTGTCGCCTCAATATGGGCATAGGTAGCGGTAGTTCACCGTGTGCCGCTCGTGCTGTTAAGGATAATGCACAGAGCTTGCGTCGTACACCATAATGATTCAGTAGCACACCTACACCTGGCAGTACAAATACCGCAATCGTATGAAATAAGATAAAGGACATGAACATCGCATTGGCGCCTAGCTCCGAGGTGCAGCTAATGCTAACTGGATTGGGTGTAGTGCCCGCCCCTGCACCCTTAAGGATCACGGACTTTGCTATTATTTTGTAGGCGAATAGAAAAGGTGTGCTTATAGCTGCAGATGCAATCCATGAGAGCAAAGCGAGTGAGACATGGAGGTAACGACGTTGCCGCAACTGTGCCAAACGCGGATGCTTCACCGTAGCATAACGATCCAGGGAGAGCATAAAAAATGATATTGTACTGGCTGCAACAGGCATAACCTATAATATATATATATATATGTATATATGTATATAATTTAAATACAATTGAACATATATCCGACAAGCCAACTGACCTGAACATAGTGTATCAGTTTACATAGTAAAAGGGGTAGCGATCTGGTGCCTCGATTCATAGCCAGATTTAGTAGTGTCACCGGTGCAGAAATGCCAGTTACCAACAGATCTGCAATGCATACGGCTAGCAATAGCGGATTCCGTAAACGTACCGATGAAGCCGAGCATAGGGTCAGGACCAATGTTGAATTGCCTACAACGCCTCCAAAGACCACTAGACCATAACATATAGCTAGAAATAGAATAGTAAGTGATGGTATTGCATGTTCTGTATCCAAGCCAGCGTCAACATCATAAGGATTCGTAAGGGTAAAGTTTCCATAGTTATCATAGTCAAAGTCATTCGCTGAGCTGCTGGCCTGCAGTTGACCACCAGAGAGCCCACCATTGCCATAACCTCCGCCATAAAAGTTCTGCTCTAGTATAGCATAATGCAGATTGGTATTATCATTATGGATATCATTATCGATATTGCCATTGTCAGTTGCTTGTTGCTGTAGCTGTTGCTGTTGCTGTTGTTGTTGCTGCTGTCTTCGGTATGTGTTTTCCCACCATTGCTGCAGGTTGTTGCTATTCATCCTTTAAACACACTCGTATATTTCTAATGGTTCGCGTTGCCGATCGTTGTCGATGCGTTTCTCTGACTGCCTCATTGCATACTGAAGGTGCTATGTGCTGTTGCTGCTTAGAGGAAAAACAAAACAAAAAAAAATTGACAATGAAGGAAATAAAAAGGTACTAGGAAGTAACAAAATGCCATCATCATCAGTCTCTTATACCCTGTTATTCATTAAGCACAAAAAGTTTATTAGACTTTCGATTGCTTTCAGTCCTTAAACACGTTCTAATGATACAACCGATTACAAGTAATAGTACATAAATACAGTTAGTATAAAATGTAAATTTTATCAAGAATAACTTAATTTTAGTATTATATAGTTTTTTAAAATCCTGCTGCATTTCCTTGACAGGATGCGTGGTATAACAAAGTCGATCATTTAGCTCTGCTTCCACTGCTTGTTTTGTTTCAACAAGGACACACAAAGTGACAGTAGGATGTATACCCCTCATATATATGTACCCATGTACCTTCGTAAAACCACAATCAGACAGATACGCACACACACACACACACACAGAACATCTACTAGCTTCTGCCTGACACTGACACTTATGCAATGCGAACAAGGCGCACTCAGAGATTAGTGCTGCGCTTCCTTCCGCCTTGCCCCATTTCAGCCAAGCCAAATGAATGGCAGCCTTGCACTTTGTGCCCTCGACAAACAACCGCAAGGTTTGATGCCTCCCTCTTTAACTCATGTTCGCTAGCTTCATGATTCAGTACTGGCCCTTTCGTTACATGCGCCCATCAGCAAAAACAACAATAACAAGAGCCAATTGTGCGGGTGGCAGAGACAACTTAGAGGCTTAATTGCGCGGCAAAGCATATCAGATGAAACGCTAGCAAAAACGCTTAAACGATGCTGCAAAGCAATAAATCCAACCTAAAACTGAGCTATTAAAAAAGAATCAAGCTAAAAAAAAAATACTTTAATTGAAATTGTTAACAAAGCGCCAAGGCAAACTCATTAGGCATCAGCATTGCGCTGGCTATCTATTGGCTGAGACAGTTAGATTTGGGCCAAGAACAGAGCTGGCTTTAAGGCAGTAACAAATCAAATCAAAGTTACTTTTTAACAATCATTTAACACAAGCCTTATTAAAATACACTGAGAGAAAAAGAGAAATTTAACTGAAACAAATTTTTATTATTTTCGCAATTATATAGATTTTGAATTAGAATGATTTCGGCTTTAAAAGTCTATTAGGCATATATATAATTGATCTGGTAAAATATACTTCCTTCTCTCTATAATAATTAAAAATTACAAATAGTTATTATAAGAAGAAGTTTATGCTTTGCATCTTTTCATTTTAAATATTGGCGTAGTCTATTTTTTATAGTGTACTTATCAACGTTAAACTGTATTCAGTCTTTTACTAATACACAGACACATACAATGGCACAATATTTATTAGTATGTGTTTACCCGTTCCTGTGTCATAGCAATGATTAAATTGCTGCCTGCCTTCGTCTCTGTGTGTCAATGTACAAAAGCTTTGGCAGACAGCGCGCTTTGTACAATGTTGCGAATGTATGTGTGTGTGTCGGTATATATGTATGTGTGTGTATGTGTATTTATTTATATATCTGCCGTTGACGTTTGCTTACGTCAGTTTTTGTGGTTTAGACAGCAGCAGCAGTAGCAGCAGCACTAACACAAGCAGCATTTGCTGCCGGAGTGTATCAATTTTGTTGATGGTGGTATTTTAGCCGCCGCCATTGTTCTGCACAATTTATGTATGTGTAGGTGAGTGTCTATGCGTGTGTGTTTGTATGTTGTCAGCATCAACGCGCTTTGGTGTTTGCTGTTTTTTTTTTTACTTTTTTTATATTTTTGCTCATTGTGCGGCTAACCTTTGCTTAATCTGTTTAATTTGCGTTAATTTAATCTTGGACTTGGCTTATGCGTCTATGAACAAGACATGTTGTCAGTGTCCTTTCCACCAAAAGTCCTGTCTAAAATCATATGTGTGCGTGTATATATATGTATATATATATGTACATACAGATGTGAGTGTGTGTATTTGTTGTCAGTAACCTGTTGTTATAAGCCTTTGTTAAGCTGTTACTGTTACTTTAAAGGATTACCTAAAATCAATCTCAGTCTTTCATAAGAAGTATATGCACAATGGAGGATATATATATATACATATAAAATACAATGGAGCAATAGATACAATTTAATCATGATATATATATATATATATGAAGATGTACATTCAGAAAAAAAGAAAATTCTATTAAAGTAAAAGCCATACACTTAATGAATGAGAAATTGGCAAGTTTGGTGTGCGGGCGTTTGATTCGTTTATTGTGAAATAAAATGAAATTTATATTAATTTACGTCAATCAGAGTATGTCTGTAACAGGCATAGAAAGAAAGTGAGATGAAGCGTAAACAGGGATAAGCTGTAGCAGCTACAGCTACAGATGCTGCTGCTGCTGGTGCTTCTGGTCTTGCTTTTGCTGTTGCTGCAACAAAGAAATGGTCGAAAAGGTTGTATGAAGCCTGTGTTGATAATATGGGACACTGATTGGTTGCTGACGTATACGTAATATTTGTGTTGGAAAGAGATGGATTCGATTGTTGTTATTGCGACCTAATATGAAAACTGTCAGCCACAGGTGATTTAATAACAAGCAACACATACATACATATTCATGTATAGCTACTGTCAGGACATTCACACAAACACTTACACACAAAGACACAGTCAAAGTATAAGAGAAAGAGAGAGATAGTAGCAATAGTAGCCGCCCGCTGCTTTTGTCTGTCCGTATTGATTTGGTAGCTTACAATTTTGTATTCATATGCATGTATGTATGTATATATGTGTTTTTGTGCGAGTGTCCAGGACGTCTTTTAGGCATTTTCGTGCCTGCCACAATACAATGGCAAACAAACAAGTTTTCATGTCCTTGTCTTTGCCTCTCAATATGAAAGTCCAAAGAAAAGCCAACCTTTTTTTTTGCTTTTTCTTTTCTTTATTTTGTGTTCGTGCCAAAGTTTTGTGCCTTGACGAACAATGAAAAGTGCGTGGGTAGGGCAAGATTCACACAACCAACACACCCACTTATAAACACACACACAAACACATATATTATATATACTACTTATTGGCCATGTTAAAAACGAAACCATAATTACTAGTCATAAAATGCGAAGCTTGTAAAATAATGAAAAAAAGGAATTTTGAAAAGAACTTTGCTTAACAATTAATTTGGTATTAAAAGGCGGCAACAGCGCACTCACATACATACTCATTCACACACACATACACACATGAATATATACATACATTGAGTATACGTAATAACTTACAGTTTTGTTGTTGCTGCGCGCTTCATGTGAAGTGAAAAGTGAATAAAAAATTATTTAACTGTTGTTTAGCGACTGTTTTCTTTTGTTGTTTACTTTATCGAAGGCACTGTAATTTACAGTTAGAGCTATTTTCCGTTTTAGTTTTCCTTTATAATTTACGCGTTTTGTTCTTCTCGTTGTTTATATCAAATACACTTTTAGCAAATATTTTTTCAGTTTTTAATTTTTTGTTTATAAAATTGCTTTAAAATTTGTTACTTTTTGTATTGGTTTTTTTTTTTTTGGCGAACGGTTCAATTGTTGTGTGATTTTGTGTGTGTGTATGTGTGTGTGTGTGCGTGTAGTTGTGTGCGTGTTTGTTTAGATGTAGGTGTCTGTGTGTATGTGTATGTGTGTGTGTGTTGGGGGGAAAAAAAAAACTAAAACAAAACTCAATGTGCGGTGTGCAAAAATTGCTCCTCAATGGCACACATTACACGAAAGGACTACGGCGGAAGACTGTCCTCTGTGACAGTGAAAAACGCGCTGAGGCAGCCAACAGGACCAAGCTGTGCAGAGTTCGGAGTTAAAAGTCATACGACAAAAAGGGAGAGAGCACGAAAGAAAGAGAGTCGAGTAAGGGACGACGACAGATGCCGAAGCTTTTTTAAGGTGGCTGTTTAAAGCTTTCTATGCAGAACGAACAATTTTACTTTCGCTTTCATTTCATATGAAGCTTAGTTTTGATAAGAGCTACATGTATACTAAAAGAAAACAAGGAATAACTGAGTAAGAAGGAAAACTGATAAAAAAAAGAGTATAAAATTAATTAAAGCACTGATAGAACTACTATTTGATATACCATTAATAGCTTTGCAGCAGAGCCCAAAAATATTATTTAGGATCAGGTAAAGGCACTGTTATCTTCTCCCAAGATAGATATACAATGTTTTCAAATGATATGTAACTCTATTTATCTTAGATAATACCGTAAATGATTTCCTCGAACAGTTAAACTTGTTCGAGGAGCGATAAATTCGAGTTCCAGCTAGGAATCTTTAGGTATTTAAATTGAAGTCAGCAGTCTATAAACTTTAAGCAAATGCATAAGACTGGAATGCATAAAATAGTTTACAAAAACTTTCAAAACTGATCTTTAAAATATATTTGATATTTTAGATATCATTAAAAAGTTTATTAAAACTATTTTAAAATCTTTTACATTACTCTGCCCTCACTTAAAAACCCAAAAAAAAGAAATATTTTAAATACTAACATGGTTTTTCTTTATTTAAATATTTTGTATATGATTAAAATGCACGAAGTACTTTAATAGTTGCAACTTGTATTGAATATTGTTTTTGTTTGCTGTTTTTGTTGTTGTATAATTTCATTTTGTTGTATATATATAATTATATATGTGACTTACGCGCTTAATTATAGATTTTAGTTGTATTTGTTGTTGTTGTGTGTGTGTTTGTTGTTGTTCATGAAACTGTCTTAAGTTGAACAATGCAATACTGTATTTAATTAAATCTTAGCTAAGCGGTATATCAAAATAAAAATAATATAAAGTATAAAAAATAAATTTAAAATGTAGTTATATATTTAAATTTTGTTTTTTTTTTTAATTGGAATAGAGGTTTTTTTTGGACAAAAATTTATAGGCTAGTTGTGGGCGGCATTCAAAATAAATAAGGGAGACAGTAAGTTTTACATAATAAATCATAAATAAGAGTATAAATAATTATTTTCAAAACATATTTATCGTTATCGAAGTACTGATAAATACATAATAATCGATATTTGAGATATATAGATAGATGCATGAGTTCTGAGTAGTAAAGTTACTTTAAACTTATATCGTAAAATGTTGATGAATTTGCTTCTTGGATTTTCCTTTCATTCCTTCATTATAAAGTAGCAGCAGTGTTTCGTTGATCAGTTCATGTTTTTTTTTTTGTTTTTGTTTTATATATATATATATAGTAGTATCTATGTATATAGAGCAGTACTGTCGTTGGCAGCGGTATACTTAATGTTCATTTTTATTTGGGGAGAGGAGGAGTAGCAGTTAAATGCTCGATTGTTTTTTACTTTTCTTTTGTTTTAGTCCTCAATAGTATATTCGGGCATCTTTTCAAATTTCTGCTTAGTGGCGTCATGGGTTGTGTCCACAAGCAAAGCGGTATGGGAGTAACCCATTGTAACCTGAGGTATTTTAATCGTATCCATTTTTGGTACCTCTTTGGGCACCGTAGATGATTTCTGGAATTCACCAATGCCCAGCTCACCAAAAGTAGGTGATGCACCCCAGGCAATGAGTGTATCATCGGCCGATATCATAATCGATGTATTGGCACAGCCAATTGATGTTATATTCCAACCTATTAATAGAACCAATGGGATTAGCTATATACATTAAAGCTAATTCTTAGTGATTTAATATACCTGCCAAATCCTGTACAGGCTTGGGGTACATGTTTGCCTCTCCTGTCTTTTTGTTCTGGCCGAAGAGATAAAGTAAACCTAACTCATTGACAATCAAACTAAATGTTGAACCGCAGAATACACTACGTCCACCGCGACCCTGAGTATCAAAGAACTTCATAAGTCGTGGTACCATTTCATCCTTAGGCTCGGCATGACCTAGACGACCGAATCCACCAAATCCCCAACTGTATACACGTTTTTTGGAGTCAATGGCCACCTGTTAAAGGTTGATTAGAGATTAATGTGTATAAAAACTATTATTTAAGATCATTGTACTTACAGTATGGTTATTGCCGCAGGCAAAATCCACAATTTGTACTCCATCCACTGGCGTTACGTGTCCCTCCTTGCTTTTTTCAATATAGAGTACTACCTTTTTAGGTGATGTTTCAAAATGGAATGATAATTTGTTTGCATTTACAAAGTACTTGGCATCCGTATTATGACCTAATTGGCCATATTCTGGCAAACCAAATGTGTGCAAATTACCCTTGATATCAAGAATAACTGAAAACTCAGCACCACAACTAATTCGTATAATAGGTGGACCACGATAGTTAATCGGAGTTGGTGCAAATATATTGGGATGTGTGTTACCCACTCCACATTGTCCCGACTTATTCTCACCGCACGCGTATACAGTTCCTGTGTCAGTGAGAAAGAGCGTATGATGACGACCAGCAGCAGCTTGCACAATGTTCAATTGCTCTAGTGCTGGAATCAGTGTCGGCTTCTCCACTAGTTTCATATCCTGACTTAAACCCAGCTGTCCGCTCGGATTGCGACCAAAGCCCAGCGCTTTGCGGTCCATATTGATAAGTATAGTGTGGGCTGCAGAAGGACCACTGGCTACAGAGCGATACTAAAATGTAAAATGTTGAAAATATTACTTAGAATTCAAATCCAGCGATTGCATCAAAAAGCAGTGCATTAATATTAGCACTGATTAAAATAATAACGAACAAAAAATGTTTGATAAAATAAGAACTTCAAATTTAAGATTAGAGAAAAAATAATAATAAATTAATAAAAAGCATTACCTTCTCATCTGTAAAGCGATGAAAGCTGTACAGATTGGGTCGAACTTTTGTGACATTTTTGCGATCACGCTTGCCAGTTAGATCCCACGTAACCATACCAGATAATAGTAGTTGACCCGGTGTCTTTTCTAGAGTGGCAAGCAAATCCTCGGGTAGCTTGCTCGGTGGATCAAGATTATCGTGAGGAATAAGCACTTCCATTTGAGCGCTTCCCTGTTGTTGCTGCTGAGCAACATCACCGTCAGAATCATCACTAAATTCATCCTCATAGTCAGATTCCTTCTTCTTTGGACGACGCTTGTTGGGACCGGCCCCGTTACCACCTGCCTTACGCTTAGCCGACATCTTTTAATTAGAAAGAAATGCTCTCTGCCGTTTTCTCTATCTTTGTCTCTCTGCAACTGTAAAGGGACACAATAAGTTGTTAAGAACCAGAACCAGAATTTTTACGCAGCGGACCGTATACACTGTTGTTAGAGGTGCGTGCGTGAGTTTACTTTAGTTTAGATGCACTTATCGCGTTATATATGTATATATATTAAATATATAGTAATTAGATGGAAATGTCAAATTTCTATTAAATACGTATTTATTATGGTAGCCTATGCAAATTTTATATAATTTTCTGACACTCGTGCCTATATCTATCAAAAATATCTCCAATTGCGCATCTCTAATAGCAACTCTCACGCGCTGTTTTTATTCTTGCGTGTATGTGTGAGCGTGTGACGCGTGTATGTGTGGTGGTTTTGCAAGCATGGAAAAACAAAATGAACGCCAACACAAAGCCCGCTGCGCTGCTGACGCGGACTGCGGTTCTAAAGCATTTATTGAAAATAAATAAAAATAAAAATAAATACGCACTGAACTTAAATGTAACACATCTTAACAAGGCAATAACTATATGATGGTAAGCGTTTTCAGGCTTAATAAAGTTACTTATTTGAATGACCGCTTAAAAAAGCATTTGAAATGTTAGCGTCACTTTTCTACCAAACAGACATCAAACAAAGCCAACGAAAGCAACGAGTTGGTTAAAAATTCATTAATACTTAGCAAACAAATTAAACTGAGCATTAAACTTTTTTTTTATATATATTTTTACGATATTAACTTACAATTTAATATATACAATTTATATTTTTTTTCGTATGGCGCTCTTATTCAGTACTCAGCAAAAACAACAAAATTGTGCACAGCCAGAATATAAAGTGTGTACATATATTGCAACTCATAATGTATTAAAAAATACCTTTTCATTGCTCGATTTGCTTTGCGATATATCGGTACCCAATTACGGTACCACTATCGATAAAAGTCTTTTCTTCTAAACAAAAACAAAGTTGTTGATTGCAATTTAATAACAATCTCATTTCAAAGAATCCTACTTTTCGTGTACCCAAAATGAGTAACGACGATACTACCTCTACAACACATTATTATTTGGAATGTGAGGGAAGTGTTGAGGAATGGCGGTGGAATGCCAAAAGTACAAAACTACTCGTTGATTTGTATACAGAGCGGCGTCACAGATTTAGAGATCCAAGAACACTTAAACGTGCATTGTGGGGAGAAATCGTGGACGATATGGAACGTTCAGGTTACAAGGGTATAAACGAAGATATTTGTGATCGTAAATGGCGCAACATGAAAAAAACATATCGCACATGTCGTGATACCCTAAAGAAAACCGGACGCAGACGTGTTGCTTGGGAATACTATGACACCTTTGATGAAATGTTCCAAGGTGAAGCAAATTCTAGTAGCAACACAGTAAAGCTTGAAATTGAGACTGTAGCGGATGAGCCGCTGGCAAATATCTGTGCATCTGTGGCTGGCACACACAATCCAGTAACAGATGCCAGTAACACTACAGATTCATCTGTTACCCACGAACAGCAACGACAGCTTCTAGTCCTTGAACGTAGCAGAATTGCTGCCATAAGAGATTTAAGCAAACGGATTGAGGAATCTAATATAATACAGCGTGAACGCAATGATTTGCTTCGAGAATATTTATCACAGTTATAGTAATATTGTAATATTAATTAAAACAAATTTATAAATTAGATTTATCAAAAATTTATCTAAAACATTATTGCCCTTTTAAAAAATCAAAAGAGGGATCTATTGGATAAGTGCAACCTAGTAAATGAAAAAAGACCATCTAGTCCTATAATGCACATATATTTTTTATTAACTTGTTGTTATTCCGTTATTCGCTTGTCTATGTATGATTACCTGTTTTTTGAAAGACAAAACAAATGGAGTTGCAAAATTTGGTAAGTTTCTGGTTCTTGAATGCATAACAAATTTGATATACATATTAAAATAATTAAACACATAACCATAAATTAATATTTTAATTTTAATATAAATTTCTGTTAACACAAAATATATTTTAATAGACACAATTCGTTCATGTAGAAACGCCATGGAACCCCTTCAAAACTGTATTAGAGGTTGCTTTCGGCGTTGTCGGTACTCAATTATATCTGGCATTATAATTTCCCGAAAACGTTCATGACTTAGTGTAAACTCCTCAACAGCCTTGGCTAGGCGATATTGTTGTTCCAATGGATCTGCAGAGGATTGGGGATTGTTGTTAATGCTCAATAATACTGAGGATTTGGCACTAGCCGCTTGCTGTACATCATTGTAGAAAACGCTTGGCGTTGGCTTTGATGTACCTGTCATATGACGGCGATGAACTTTTGGCGTACTTCGTGGACTGTCATTGCCATTTCCATTGGTATTGCCAATATCTGGAACGGATAAAAGCTTATATCCTTTAGCTGATGGAAATAGGGAACAACATTTTAAAAATAGTTTACAGACAGGCATTTTTATAGAAAGAGCACAAGCGACTGTGATTGATCTATTAAATTACTGTTTCTTACAGCTGCGTTGCACAGTGGGCTGATATTATAATATAACATTTTTTTCAATAACTTTATAAAATAAAAATTACTAATTAATGATACCTGTACAGTAACCCAAAAACGTCAGTGTAGTTGAATATCATTTACTCCGATTTATGTTGAATATATTAATGAAGTAAATCTAGTTTTTAAATGAATCCTACGAAACCAACTTAACTCAGTTTTTTAACCAGAAACTATAAAAGGTCTTTAAGACTCTACCCGAAAAATGGCCGACATTAATGAATTTTACTAAAGAATGCCACGCGCTTTTGAAAGACTCAATTATTGAGTAGTTTAAAAGAGAAATTACCTCTTATCGCAATTCATTTTAGTAGCATAATACAAAACGATGACAAAAAAATTACAAATTAAAAAACAGCTGGAGAATGATTCGATTTTTGACGTCATCGTCATCAGGCATTATTTCTTACCCAATAATTGTATCTCCTGTTGCTGTTTTGCACTGCCAGATCCAAAGTATCCAGGTACGATGGGCAGAGGTGATATATTTATACCGGTGCGATGGCTAGGAATTGTATCCGGCGGCGGTGGTGCTGGACGATTAAAGGGATTTTGACGTCTGGGCGGTGGCTTTGGCTTGCCAAACACATCCACTACTTCGGATTGTGTGCCATCGCTACGAATATTCCGCATTTCTTTAACATAAATATTTATAAATTATTATAGAAATATAGCGTTATTGTTTATAACCTACTGTTTCTAGATTCTTCAATCTCTTGAAGTTGACGCTGCAATTCTGCCACAATAATTCGTTTGTATTCGTAGCCAGCACAAGTTAAGGCCTTCATCCAAGTTTCCATACTCTGCTGTGTATCAGCAGCTAAAATGTAGGTGCGATTACCATTAAATGCTATTTCGAAACAGTATTTGTCCACATCAGTTTCTGGTGATAACTCAATTGTGCATCCTTCCACTATGATAAGACCAAGTGGTTCCTTCTCCATAGTATCAAAATAAAATAGTAAGTTACCTTTTAATACAAAATAGCGTCTTTGAAATGCCTTATTTATCTCTCCTCGTTTGTTTAGAAACCCTGAAATTATGAATAAAATTTTTAAGTTTTACTAATAACTGTGTAAAACTAATTTATTTTCTAACCTTCCATGTCAAACGGTGGTGTTTTGGCAAAGACACACAAATTTTTTTCGTTAATTTTCATTTTGGTTAAACCAGATTGAATGCTATAAATCGTTTAATTTCATTAAATAAAAGATACGCTTTATTGCTTAATTTGGTAATATGTAAAACCGTAATTAAGTAAATAAATGCGTAAATAAACGCAAAGACAACAGCTGATCGCTCAGTGTGACCACACTTATTGATGGAATATATACAAAATAGTAGCGCCAAGTTTTATATTATTGTAATATACAAGTACGAGTTGAAAAATACGTACATAGGCACAGAAAAATCAGCTGTTCTATAAGGGAAACCCATTGTCAGTATAGGAAAGATATTTAATATAGGTATAAATATCCAATTATTTATTTAAATATAACTTAATAACGAAGGGCTAAATAATCAAGTTTTATAAAATAAGTTTTGATTTAAATAGTTAAATTCCTTGAAGTATGTAAACACTTTTTTAAATATGGGATACAAACTGTCTATCGAAATCAGTGTTTTTTAATTTGACCATCTCTATCGTAAAACTAATATATTATAAAAGTGATGTCCTATTTACTGACAGAAATTGCTCTTGAAATGTTGGGCTACAAGTTTTATGATACGAATGGTGTATTTCACCTAACCAATTTCCAACAAGCAACACCAGCAGCGAATGCAGACTGTTACGCGGACGAACCTAATTTAAAGGAATTCATTGATCAGGCGACGGACACTGAGGGTCCAAGTAATGGACATGAACAATTACAATCTACAAATATTAATGCATCATCTGCTGCACCAATTGTTGATTTTCGTCGTACACCGGTTCGAGCTTTGGCTAAGATAATGGAATTCGAAAGTGACAAAATGCGCAACGGGCATGAACAGCCCAGTAAAAAAAGACGTAGTGGTTCTATGTCTACGGAAGCTGAGGCAGTACCAAAAAAGAATATACGCCGAACCCCAGCCAAAGCTTTAACCAAAATATTAGAATATGAAAGCTATAAAATAACAAGTCAAATTACAATGCGTTTGGAAAAGTCTTTAAAAGAAAATACAACGAAGCCTAAGAAGGAACATTTAGAGGAATGCTTTACATTAGAAAAGAAAAGAATACTTGAAGATGCTACCGATATGCAAGAGTTCCGACTCTTTTTAGAGGAGCGATTAAGGAGAATCGATTCGCGGCCGTATGATTCATATTCCCGGACATTTAATCAAGAATAGGCTATGAATTTTTAGGTAGGAATAAATAATGATAGACTTTAAAAAAAATTTAAATTGTACAAATGAAATAAACGATCGAAAAAAGTCTGTATATTATAATTGTCCTGTCTTTAAAAAAATGATTAATTGGATTTAGATATTTTTTATATTCGTTTAAGTATCGAATAACATTTGGCCATGCGCCGATTAATGCTATTGGATTTTTAAGTATCGATAAAAGCATAAGGAAATTGAGTAGTCGATTGCTTTGCATTACTCGCATAACACCTGAGTAAAGGTCGGGTTTAACTTTTTTATAATATTAAATATTTTAATCAAAATTTTCTATAGTAAAACGTACCTAACTCTTATTTCTTTCTCTATTTTTTCTTGCCATCTGCACTGTTGCCTCGGTAATAAACAGGCTGCCAAAAGTCGCGATATAATTGCGATAAACCTAGGAAAAAAGTTCGACGGTGACTGACGACAACACAGAGGCGCTTGCATAATGAAAATCTGGACATCAGAGCATGTCTTTAACCATCCATGGGAGACAGTTACACAGGCAGCATGGCGAAAGTACCCAAATCCTATGACACCCTCTATTATTGGCACAGACGTGGTTGAGCGAAGCGTTGTAAATGGTGTTCTTCATACACATCGGTTAGTTCAATCTAAATGGTATTTTCCAAAATGGACACATGCGTTGATCGGTACTGCTAAGACCTGTTTTGCCAGCGAGCGATCCACAGTGGATCCACGCAAAAGGCAAATGGTTTTAAAGACAAATAATCTTACATTCTGCCGAAATATTAGCGTTGACGAAGTTTTGTATTATGAGCCGCATCCCGTAGATAAAACCAAAACACTGCTCAAGCAGGAGGCAACAGTAACTGTCTATGGAGTGCCTTTATCACACTACATGGAAGATTTGCTTACCTCAACAATAAGCTCAAACGCTGGAAAGGGTCGTCAGGGCCTTGAATGGGTTATTGGACTGATCAATACAGAGGTCAAGGGTATTGCTGAATCAGCAGCGCGCGGAACAGATGAACTTATACACACGACGCGACGATCAATCGACGAAGTCACAGAAACCGCCCGAAAAAGTATGGATGAAATAAGTGCGCAGGCCACGAAAGCAGCAAAAGCTATGCACATAACATAAATACATCTTAAACGGAGCTGGTAGTGAATTATAGAAACTATAGAAAGCGCAAGTACGCCGGTTATAAGTATATCAAAGTAGCAGCATAAAAAAACTAAAAAAAACTTTAAAACAAACAAAACTCAACCCCCTAACTACAAAATATTTTACTATTACAATTATGTTCGACTCCTTTCATATATTTTGTAAAAAGAATAATTTGTAGAAGAATCAACCTATTAATTGCTGTATTGTCCCTTGTCAGTTAACAACAGCAATGGGTTACTATCCCATGTACAAAGCCGAAAAGGCATAATACCTATATAAAATTTATCTGCAAGTGATAGCGGTGCAGCAGTAGAAACAGAAGTTATTTATTCACGAATAAATCGTATAGAATGTAATGTAAAAATATAAAAAGCGAGTATAAAATAAAGATTAAATTGCTTAAAATAATCATTAAAGGACATCATTTTTTTTATAATGTCTATCTGTCTTAAACTTTCATTAATTTACGTTGTGTATTTAGCTGCCAACTATTATCGTTGACCGCCAAACATGCAACGTTTACCTACCTATAAATAAATATAAAGTGCAACGGTATTAGTGTGCACACGTTTTGACTGTTTCTTTACTGCCTCAGTTTCGTTAAACTTGTGACGTCGACATTTCATTTTCTTCTGTTGCTATACGGTGTATACTATACAGCGACAAGTAACAGCGTCATATCCAAAGCTCTTTAAACAAGTCAATGAAACCATACGCTAACGATTAGCTTATGACTTTCGTGTTAAGTTATTTAATATCTTATAATTGATTTTAAAGAAACTATTTAATTAATCTTGCATTTAACTATGAAAAAATATATTTATAATTGTTTTAGATTAGCTTAATTTGATTTTTTTATTAGAAATATTTACTTTAAAATTTACAAAGATTGATATAATAAATTATTTCATTGTAATTTTAAAACTTATTATTGTCCAATTGCTTATGTAAGCTTGTGATATTTCTTTATATTGTTATGTTAAAGCAATCACTAAGTTAATATACCCTTTACAATATTGCAGGGTAGCACAGAGCTTTTGTAAACATGAAAGAAAAAAGCTTTTAGGTATAGCCCCCGTGGTCAATTGAGTGTCGACAAAATGTGCGCGTCTTTTTTTTCAACAAACGTGTTATGCACGTGCGCGGCGTTTCTTTGTGTATTAATTTGGGTTAGTTAATATTAATAATAGTTTATTTATTTTTGACTAACTAATTGTATACTTAAATGTTCATTAGCAACAAGTGAGCAATAAATTAAAGAAAAAAAATATGTTTACAATTTAACTGTTTATCAGCTCGGTGTAACAATAACAAAAACAAGTTGTGACGCCTGTGTCAGCGCCTGGAATTGCAATTGGGCGTATGGTGTAACCTGAAACGCTGATCTGTGGTTGATAACCCCCTAGTGTACTGGTTGCCAACGACTTTGACAGCTTCTACCTATTCCAGAAACAGTCGCGGTGCTCAGTCTTGTCGCCAAATCAGCAGGGAACGCACACAAAAAGCTGACTTAAAGTTGAACTTATAACTTAATATTTAAAATACTTATATTATCGCCAGCTAAACGAAAATGGGTATACTACGATATTACGATGCCAAAGCTTTTGATGCTGCAGAGGAGCACCGTGTGCTGCTGCGTCTTCAGGCAATGGACAAGCAACTGGTAATGGTGCAGCTAGAGCGTTGCTATCATTTGGAGTACAATAAGTCCAAAGATAAATCGCTGGATTTGGAACAACTTATGTGCTGGCTGGTGCAGCAACCTCTCCAAACCACTAATAGTCTTAGCAAGCAGGCTACACTACAAGTAAATGATCCAAAGAAACAGCTACTTGTGGAGATTGGACCTCGATTCAATTTCTCTACCCCCTATTCGACGAACTGTGTGAATATCTTTCAAAATCTTGGCTACACAGAAGTGAAACGCATGGAGACCTCAACTCGTTATCTGTTGACTTTTGAGGGCGGAGCGACGCGCGAGGCTAATAGTTACGTAGCGCTGCTGAGTGATCGCATGACCCAGTGCCAATATACGACTGGAAACACGCCTCGTGAGAGCTTCGACGAGCAGCTGCCGCCACAACAGGCTGCCTGGCATTATGTGCCTATACTGGAGCACGGAAGAGCAGCGCTTGAGCAAATCAATCTAGAACTGGGTCTTGCATTTACGGACTATGACATGGATTACTATTTCGAGCTGTTTGGAAAAACGCTTAAACGTAACCCCACCACTGTGGAGCTCTTTGATTGCGCCCAGAGCAATAGCGAGCACTCTAGGCATTGGTTCTTCCGGGGTCGTATGGTGCTTGACGGAAAGGAGTTGCCCAAATCATTGATTAAATTGATTATGGACACACAGAACAATACAAATCCTAATAATACTATCAAGTTTAGTGATAATAGCAGTGCCATAGTGGGCTTTGAGCATGATGCACTGCAGCCACGTGAGATTGGCGTGCCTGGAATTGTGGAAGTCCAGCGTGTTAACTCTGATCTGATCTTTACCGCTGAAACACACAATATGCCAACAGCTGTAGCTCCGTTTAGTGGTGCTACTACCGGCACTGGTGGCCGTTTGCGTGATGTACAGGGCGTTGGTCGTGGTGGCTTACCAATTGCCGGTACGGTTGGATATTGTGTCGGTGCGCTTCATATTCCAGGCTACAGTCAGCCATATGAGCCAACTGGTTTGAAGTATCCGAGCTCGTTTGCACCGCCTCTACAGATTCTCATTGAAGCAAGCGATGGCGCCTCGGATTATGGCAACAAATTTGGTGAACCGCTAATATCCGGATTTGCCATATCGTATGGGCTGCATAACGCAGCCAGTCCCAATTCTCGTGAGGAATACGTTAAGCCTATAATGTTTAGTGGCGGATTGGGCACAATGCCAGCTGCAATGCGCTACAAAGTAGATCCTCAGCGTGGCCAATTGTTAGCCAAGATTGGTGGACCCGTATATCGCATTGGTGTAGGTGGCGGTGCTGCCAGTTCCGTTGAGGTTCAAGGTTCTGGTGATGCTGAGCTGGACTTTAATGCTGTGCAGCGAGGTGATCCAGAGATGGAGAATAAACTAAATCGTGTGGTTCGCGCCTGCATCGAACTCGGCGAACGTAATCCCATACTTGCCATACACGATCAAGGTGCCGGCGGCAATGGCAATGTTTTGAAGGAGCTGGTCGAGCCGGGATTTGCTGGTGCTATAATATTCTCGGAGGAATTCAAGCTTGGTGATCCCACCATTACCGCACTGGAATTGTGGGGAGCTGAGTATCAGGAGAACAACGCTATACTCTGCAAACCAGAGCATCGTGAGCTGCTGGAAAAGATATGCGCACGCGAAAGGTGTCCCATTAGCTTTGTGGGCGTGGTCACTGGTGATGGTCGCGTTACATTAGTGGAGCAGCCAGCACCTAAGAATATGCAGGAGGCCTTGACACCCGAAGCACGTAAAAGCTACGAAGCTGCTCCATTCGATTTGGAACTTTGCCATGTACTTGGTGATATGCCTAAGCGAACTTATGACTTAACTGCAATTCCGATTCCTCGTCAAAATCTCAAGTTGCCAGAGAATTTCCGATTAAATGAAGCATTGGAGCGAGTGCTGAGCATTGTTGCGGTTGGCAGTAAACGTTTCCTTACCAACAAAGTGGATCGTTGTGTTGGCGGTCTTATTGCACAGCAGCAACGTGTGGGTCCATTGCAGGCTCCTTTGGCTGACTATGCTTTGACTACTGTCTCCCACTTCAGCACTGCCGGCATTGCTACATCCATTGGTACACAACCTATCATGGGTAAGTCTCGAACTCTCCCTTATTGAATTCTGTATATAATATTTTGCTTTTGCTTATCAGGAATCATTAATCCAGTTAACATGGCACATATGTGTGTGGCCGAGGCGATTAGTAATCTTGTTTTTGTCAAGATCAGCGATATGGCTGATATTAAATGCTCCGGAAATTGGATGTGGGCAGCTAAGTTGCCTGGTGAAGGCTACAAAATGTATGAAGCGTGCCTGTCACTTAGCAAGGTGCTGCAGGAGCTACGCATTGGCATTGATGGTGGCAAAGATTCACTGTCCATGGCTGCCAAGGTAGATGGTGAAGTTATAAAATCACCTGGAACACTCGTCCTATCTACCTATGCACCATGTCCAGATGTGCGGGTGCGCGTGACACCCGATTTAAAGGGTCCAGCTAGTGGAAAGCAGACCGCTTTGCTTTGGATTAACATTGAACAGCATGCACGTCTTGGAGGCTCAGCGCTGGCACAAGCCTATTCCCAGCAAGGCGATACAGCTCCTAATATGGTGCAGACCAAGGTGTTGACGAATGCTTTCAAGGTAACTCAATCGCTACTTAGCGAAGGACTGGTACTCGCTGGACATGACGTAAGCGATGGTGGTTTGATAGTGTGCCTACTAGAGATGGCGATTGGTGGCTTAAGTGGCATCCACCTGGATACACAGGAAGCTATGGAAGGTATATTAACCCATGATGCGGTGTCTTCCACCATCAAACAAATTGGACAAGATGTGACTTTGTTGTTTAGTGAGGAATGCGGCTGGGTGTTGGAGGTAGAAAAATCCCAACTTAAAGTAGTGCAGGAGCGCTTTAAAAAGCAAGGTGTACCCAACTTTTGTCTTGGCATAACCCAAGGCTATGGACTTGATAAGGCTCAGGTCATCATAAAGAGAGGATCCAACACACTGCTAGAGGAGCCGCTACGTAAGCTCTATAAACAATGGGAACGCACTAGTTACGAGTTGGAGAAACTTCAGGCTAACGCCAAGTGTGCACAGTCCGAATATGATAGTCTGGACTATCGCCAAGCGCCAAAATACAAGGCGCCAGCTAATCTGCAGGCGGAGCTCATCCTACAGCGCGCCGCTCAGCCCATTCGAGTGGCTGTGCTGCGTGAGGAAGGCGTAAATAGCGAGCGTGAGATGATGGCCAGCTTATTGAGAGCCAACTTTGAGGTACATGATGTAGCCATGTCTGATCTTTTAGCAGGTAAAGTAGCGCATATTAAAATCAGATTCCAAATTAATGCATACATCTATTATAGGTACTACCACTTTGGCTCAGTATCGAGGCTTAATCTTTCCAGGTGGATTCAGTTATGCGGACACCTTGGGCTCTGCCAAGGGGTGGGCAGCAAATATTTTGCACAGTCCATTGCTTAAGCCACAATTTGAGGCCTTTAAGATGCGCAAAGATGTCTTCTCCTTGGGCATTTGCAATGGCTGCCAATTGATGACGTTGATTGGTTTTGTGGGGAATACAACCACAGCCGATAAACCTCCTATCAATACCGAGGTGGCTCTGTTGCATAATCGTTCGCAGCGTTTTGAGTGTCGCTGGTCAACCGTACGTATTCCACCCAATCGTGCAATTATGCTACGTAATATGCATGAACTGGTGTTGGGTTGTTGGGTGGCGCATGGCGAAGGCCGTTTCGCTTTCCAACGTGACGAGCTACTAAACCAGCTGCATAAGGAGCAGTTAGTAACGTTACAGTACGTTGATGATGCTGGTATGCCGACTGAACTGTATCCCATGAATCCCAACGGAAGTCCCAAGGGCATTGCTGGCCTTTGCTCGCCCGATGGTCGTCATCTTGCTTTAATGCCTCATCCAGAACGATGCGCAGCCATGTACCAATGGCCATATGTCCCTCCTAATTTCGAAGTGTCGTGCAACCAAATAGAGAGTCCTTGGCAGCTTATGTTTAACAACGCTTACAAATGGTGTACACAGCAAGGTATGTGAGCTGGACAGGCTACCATTTTAATTCCACAATTCTGCGTTTTTACAATATTCCATTAAATCTTTGAGATTCCATAAACTGCACCAACACAAATTAACCCGTAGCATCTATATGAATCTAATCTTTAACATTTTATGGAGAGGATTCAGAAATGACAATTTATTATATAATAATAACAATTCCGATTCAGTTTATAAAATAGTTATTGCAAAGGATATAACAATTATTAATCCTATAGTTCATATTCCTTAAGAGTACTCACGGATATAATCTGCATACGACTAGTAGTTAAGAGGAGCAATGTATACGTTTTTTTTAATTAAAACTAAAACCTTTTCACATGCCAGTATTTACAGCCTTTCAGTGACCTTCAACGTTCTATAAATTGTTGTGGTTAGTTCTAGGTAGATATTTGTAGCAGGCACTTTAAGTAGTTGGTTTTGGCACCGGGTGACATCATATATTTAGAGTTCCAGGCATGTTCATTGATGTGCAGCACTTTGTATCCCATCATTTCTAGATGCTTTATCTTAAGCGATTCGGGACCACGTAGTGAAGTAATATCATTTTCACAGAACGAGTCTAGCTTTAGCAGCAATATTGCAACTCTGGAAAAGATAAGAACCATATATTAATTGCTTGGGTTTCGTTTTAGGGGTTACTTACTTGGTTATGCGATCTAGCATTGTGGTTTCCACGGGCGTGGCTGGTATTAGATTTTTATCTTTGTCAAAGTGTATCACAAAGTCTATTTGATACCCATAGGGCGTTGTATGATTGCAACGAAAATAGTTTTCATCCTTTAGCAAATCTTTCAGCAAGTTTTTGACATCTGTGCTAAAGGTATTTGAAGCATAGGTTCCTGCAACGGTTATGATAAATTGTTTAGTCATTTCATTTGTTTGTCCAAAAGAAAAACATACGTTTATTTAGCTGCGCTTCAACATAATTCTGCTGGAACCAAGGCACATTCGCTTCGGGCAGATCTAGACACACAGTGCGATTGAGCTGCATAACACGATTGAGTACTAGTCCTGGATATGTTGCTTTGGAGTAGCATATCTGTATTTCGTCCTCTATTCGTTGTATAAACTTGACACAAAAAACTTGATTAACCAGCTGCTCCGGAATGGTTTTATAGAAGCACAGCGCCAGACAGGATTGTACCAGCGACAGACCGCTCATATGCTCGAAATCACTAGACGCCAGAGAAAAGAAAATCAAATTGAATTCATTTTCCAATTATTCCTTAATTAATATATAATATTGCGCACCGAAGTAAGATCGATGCCGCATAGTCCAAGCTTTCTAGCGAAGCTGGTGTATAACCAAGATTGTAGGCACAAGTAAGAACTTTCTCTACAGTATCACCCGTTATGTGCTCATGCTGTTGAGTCACATAATCGAACATGGACTCCAATAGTTGCGGCACAAGAAAGTTCGAAGAATTGAAGTTGTATGCCATGTCGCGGACCACGCGAGAGTTGAGATCATTGCCTTGAAGCAGTTTGTAGCAGGATAGTGCTTGGTTATAAACTTGCGTGTTCTTTAGTGCTGCGGAAATTAAATCGGGATTCAGTTAGAAGTTCATTAACATTTACTCAACTTACTTTTCCTATGACTAAGTGTGCGTACAATGACACTAAGATCGTTAGCGTCTAGAGGCTCATCATCCTTGTTGGCAAGATGCCTCTCGGCACACGATATTAGTATGCTGTCCATAGTGGATAGTTGCATACCTATTAGGTTAGGTAAATGTTGTCGGAAACGCATTTCGCAGGCGATTTGTATACCACGACTCAACAGAAAACAATCATGTATATTAAATTGTGGCGCCATGGCGAGCATTTTGCTGAGTAGCACATTAGGAAACTTTTTCCAGGAGAAAGGTGTATGTCCATAGGCTAGAGTAAATGCTGCTAAGCGTGCAAACTTTGAAGGCAATCTGCCTGCCACATCGTTCTCAATGGCATTAAGGCACAGGCGACTGAGTTTGCGCTCCACCTCCTGATGACGGTAGGTACCGCCTAGGTTATTATTGAAGTTCATGTAGCGTTGGCAATGGCGCAGAAAGCGCAGGTTATCTTTTGGAAGGTGTTCTAATTCTCGCACACAGGCAGACCAATAAGCATCACAATAACGGACATCCGCAACTTTTAAAGCACGCAATATACTAAAAAAATGGCCACTGGCGTTTGGTAACTCCCAGGCGGCGTCTGAAAATAGCAGTTCCCGAAATCTTTGCAGATAACCATCTCGTTGCTTTAAGGCTGCATAGGGCACAGCACATGCTAAAGCATCTGGCGTTAGCTCGCGTTTTAGCAGTGCCTCGGTTGCGGTCTTCAGTGGTTCAACCAACAACGCCGGCTCTTGATGATGCAGAAATGTGCGACAGACGCTTTTTAAATCGTTGGCCTCCAACTGAGGTATGCAGGTGCACAGTCTTAGCATTACCTGTCTTATCAATGTCGTGTTTGAATGCGACCACACAGGCATATTAAGCATGTGCAGAAGCTTCAGAAGTGCCCTGGGCGTACTGCTGCTAAGAGTTCCGGTCTGCAAAAGTTCAGCGACACGCTCCTTAAAAGCTGCCAGCAGCTCCACGTCAATAATGGTGTGCAGTTGAAAGAGACAAGTTGACAGCAAGCGCACTTCTTGCTCGTCTTGGCAATTGGCTATGTAATGCTCTAAGTGTGGGATAAAATTTCGACAAACTAGAGGCGTAAAGAAATCTCGCTCCAGGTTAACTGCTACCGACAATCGCGATAGTGCCGTTAATGGTACTGGAGTTCTGCCAACTTCATTTTCGATTATTGCTAGAGCGCACATTAAAATCTGCTCCACTGTATGATTACTGTTAGAAACATGCATTTTACGTAGATACAAATAACAGCAGCTCAAGTCGTTAACATCCATTGCGGGTATGTGTGGGTGCAAAACGGGTAGTAATTCCTTTTCCAGTCTCTTTGTCAGTGCTTCTTTTTCGTTCATTGATATACGCAGATAGTGTAGCCAAAGTTGTGCCATGCTTTCCACATAGTGCATAATTTCTGGCTGACTTTGACCTATGACATCCAGCAATTCCTGACCATCCTGCGTTGCAATAAGCCGCAGACTAAGGGCATCTTGCGCATGATTGATCTGACTGTCGTCTAGTTCATCTGCCAATTGCTGATCATTTGGGCCATTCTCTGTTCTATACGAACGTTGCACAGTACCACCAAATATAGGGGGCTGGAGCTGTGTGAACAAACTGTTAATAGGCGGCTTAGCACCTATATTTACATGACGTCGCAGCAGTCGTAGTTGACGTATTTGTTTTAAATATTGTAAACATTTGTATGGCCCACGCGGCAAGTAGCTTAAATACATTTTAGAGATTGGAAGTTTTATACAGAAGAAATAGTTAAATAATAAACATTATCACATGTGAATGCGCAGCCGGCCATCAGCTGTGCGCCAAAAATGTGTGGTGCTGCCAACCTGCTTTACAAACAGCTGAATAGAAGTTAAGCCCTGAAACTATAGTCATATGCTGCCAACCTGCTCCTCAAACATCTGCGGCTTAACCAACCTGTTGCAATGTGCAAGGAACCATTTTTTTTGCTGCATTGAGTACTGTATTTGTTCTAAGTGTATTTAATTACATTTGCCAATAAAATATATTTCCGCGTTTATATTTTAAAAATATAAACTAATATAAATAACTGATCAATTTCTCTATTAGACAATAAATTGATCGGCAGCTAAGAATAGTTAAAGTGTTGTCATTTATGTATTAACTGCAGATCCACAAATACGCTAGAAAAAGTGCCGTTATATTTTCTCAAAAATCAAAAATTAGTCAAATCAAATCAGAAAATGTCTTCGATAAGTTCGCAAAATCAAGTGATAGTACTCAAAGTTGGTTATTCATACGAGGATTTGAACGACGACACCGCAATGCGCGCTAATTGCAGTTGTACATTAATATGCTGCCGTGATGGAACTAATGTAATTGTGGATACATTAACCGCTTGGGATGGCGAGCATTTAAGACAATTGCTAGCTGCGCAGGGCTTAAAAGTGGAAGATATTCATGTTGTAGTTTGTACTCATGGACATTCAGATCATACTGGGTGCAATTATCTGTTCCAAGCAGCGCGCCTTCATATGGTGGGCAGTTGCGCTTCATGTCGGGACTTTTTTTTTGAGCATACTGGATCGCTGGATAAAAATGGCGAAGTGTTAATTGAAAAAACACCTGGACATACACTGAGCTGTGTTTCTGTTATTGTTCACAATACGCAACTTAAGGGAACGGTTGGTATATGTGGTGATCTTTTCGAGCGGGAAGAGGATGTCGATGATGATGATATTTGGAAAACTGCAGGCAGTGAAAACGAAGAGCAACAAATTAAACAACGTCATCGCATGGCACAGATGTGTAACCATATAATACCAGGACATGGTCCAATTTTTGCTGTCAACGAAACAATACGGACAAAATTGCAAAATGCTCTACAATAGTTTTTTTTTTTTTTTTTAACTTTACAATAGTGTTGATTATTTAGGGTACACAAAATATGTAAGTATATAATCACAGTAAGCAGTGATTTAATATTGAAGTTAAAAAAAAAAAAATTGCCACTATATGTTCAATTCAAATTTTGTCCTACAATCGTTTTGTATCAAGTTTTTTTTGGGTCTCAAATTTTACTGTTTAAGCGAAGCTATGTTTTATAAATCAATAAAGATATTGCCTATATAAATGCGATACTATTAGTAAAGGTTTTTGGCTACTGCTTCAAAATTTCTCGTTAATAGCAGCCACAACAAGCTGCGTTAGCACCAGACGCCTACAGCTCGAAATAAAAGATCATTATAACAGGAAGCTAGCCCAATTAGTAATTAGCTGTTTATAACTCGCCCTCACAAAATGAGCCAGGCGTCGTCGAGTGCATTTAATTCACGTCACCGATACTATAATCCGGTCAATAGGATTCAGTCATTAATCCAAAATCTGGATGCGGAACTTGTAACATTGTGCAAACAGTGTTCGCTAACTAAAGCGGTAAGCAATGCCCAACAATACTCAGGCACAGCATTGCGACAAAAGTCAAGTCAGCTCCAACACAACAGCATAAGTAATATGATACCGCAGCCACGTACAGCTGCCCCTTCAAATTCAGGATCTGCTTTGGCACCTGATGCACATAAGCGCCAATTGCGAAATACATATCGGACGCGTGTTATTGACGCTTATCGTAATCGACGAATATTTACCGTCTTTGGCAATTACCATACTGTGAGACGTGCGCTGGTGCGCCGCGGTTGGTTGGAGAAACTACCAGCAGCTCGTCATGCTAAGCTACAAAGCATGTCGGAGGACTCGCTGCTGGAGCATGCGCGACGCGGCAATGATTACGAAGCAGTTGTCATATCCAAAATGATTAACAATTTTCCATCATTCTTTATTTGGCAAAGCAAAGGACAACGTGATATGTTCCCAGAGGTTAAACCTTTTCGTAATCGTGTAAGGCGAAGCCAGTTCCTTGATTTCTCCACAAAGGTTGGTCTCGTTGGTTGCGCAGAACAAGAGCGTTGGTTTCGTGAGGATGGTGTCTGCGGTATGAGCTACCCCCGATTTTATCGTTTGGGAAGCAATAGTATGGATGAGCGTGCTGCTTTCATTGAGGATTATCATAATACTCAAGCACGAGCATTGTTACGTTATCTTAAGGAACATCGTCCGAGCGATATTATTGATCCCGACCATGGTACCGTGCTCAGTCTAACAATGGACTTTGCTTTAAATAAGGTAAAGAATATGATACGGCACAAAGAACATTATTCTTTAGATGATGCACGTATCAAACTTCCTACGCCGAGTGAGGTAGTTGAGAACCAATCCTTTATGGTGCAGTCAACTAAGGTTCTCCAAACACAAGCTAAATTCAGAGTAAACGAAAAAGTAATGGTGGAATACGCGCGTCTCGCTGCTCAATATCTTGATCAAATAGAATCACTTCGGCAGGATTATCGTTGGGATGGTTCTTGTAATCTATGGATATTAAAACCTGGCTATCAGTCTCGAGGTATTGGCATTATTATACTTACATCCCTAGATGATATACTTCAATGGACATCAAATAACCAAAATCGCAAATATATTGTACAAAAGTATATTGGTAAGTCCAATTCAACTATTCTCTCTCTATTTAATTTACCTATAGCTAATAACTATTCTTTTTTTATTTATATATAGAACGACCATTTTTGATTTATCGTACTAAGTTTGATATACGCCAGTACATGCTACTAACAATAAGTGATACCCTGGTGACCATTTGGACATATCGCGACTGTTATCTGCGGTTTAGTTCGCAGGAGTTCACATTGAATGATCTCCGTGAATCAATACATCTGACCAATAATTCGGTGCAAAAACGCTATAAAAACAAAGTAAATAGAGACTCACGTCTACCCAAGCATAATATGTGGTCATTGGACCAATTCAAATGCCACTTGCGTCATGTTGGCGCTCCTGAAGGCACATGGAGTAAAATATACAACGGCTTTAAACAAAATTTGGTAGCTGTGGTCTTGGCTAGCCTAGATGAGACTGAACTGGTTCCAAATGCATTTGAACTATATGGCTGTGACTTTATGCTCGATGAACAATTTAATCCTATTTTAATTGAAATTAATTCTACGCCAGACTTATCCCCGTCAACAGAAGTTACGGCTAGGATTTGTCCATTGGCATTAAAGGATTGCATACGTGTAGTATTGGATGTACCTAAGAATCCAACGGCTGCCACTGGCCTATTCGAACGTGCGTTCCAAGTTAGTTATAATGTTAATAAGGAGCACGATACCCTGAAGCCACTAGAACTAAATGGCACACAGATGAAACTTTTTGAAACTCTACCCAAGATTAAACCAAATTCGAGAAATCGTTTGTTGCGAAAAATTTTGGATAATGTAAAAACCACAACAAATCGACGGTTTAGCAAAGAGAAGAGCAAATGCGCAATACCGAAACAAGCCAAGATTTCCATTGGCAAGGTTGGTTCCAAGGTAATTATTAATCATATTTATATAAAATTTAATTTCTAATTCTCCTTTTTTTTATATTCATTTTAGACAATCTCAAAGGCAAGCATTAAAGGGACTAGTGTGGGGTCAAAAGTGCATTTAAATTCAACAGCGAAAGAACACTTGGCATTACAATATACGGCGCCAAAATGATATATGCTAAAAAAAATTGATTATGAGAAATAATCTAATTCAAATTTACAAATCTAAAATAGTCCCAAGCAATATGTTGGTTCCAGTTTATCCATTTAAGCAAGTCCAAGGTTATACATTTATTCAACTACAAATATTCAGCTACAAAAATTCTCGATTAAAAAGGTCGGTAGCAATATGCATGTTTCAAAATAGACAATGAAATAATAAAAATAAGGAGTTAACAATAAATAACAATTATTATTATTTAAGTTCGATAATTATTTAACACTAATTATTAATTAACTAACACATGGAACAAGGAACACACTGGGTATATTAATTAATTAATCATTTAAATTCATATTAACAAGATGTTATCTTATATTGGTATAAGTATCTCTAAGTACTTTCTGCAAGATCTCTTATAGTTCTAATAACTGTTAACTGTTCTCTTAAGGAATCGAAATACTCATTGGAATCAATCATTTGGTTTCACTCTGACAATCTGCTATTACTTTCTTCTATTTTAATGAATTTTTCATAATGTTGCATTAGCTACATTATAAGTTCTGTTCATGTTCCCTATGACAATCCAATTCCAAGATAACTTTCATATTTAACTTATTCTATTTCTGTCCAAGTGATCCAATGTGATCAGCAGAGCTCTTGTCTAGTTAACTGATTATATTCACTTTTGAAAATTTTGAACTATTTGATTTAAATGGTGCTGTTCGTGCACCATTTTATTGTGGCAGTGTGTATCAATGTAAAGGTGTCTAGTGATTTAACAAGTGGGCAGTGGCACGGTTAACGTTGAGTTGGTTAGTTTGTTGGCCAATGCAGTGCGTGGACTAATAATCTGCGGCTGTGATAGCTGTAGCTCACTGGTAGCCTGTTTCATGGCAGTGACAATGGGTTCACCACGATGCAGTGCCTGCACTGAGATGCTAATGGGTAGACGTGGTCCATTAGATTTGCGTCCAAAGGTACGTCCAATGGCATGCATGCTCGTTGAGCTTTCAATTTCCGATTTGGTACGGGCAAAGCGACGGGAGCATGTGTTACCATCCAATAATGTGGCTGAGGGCATGCCCTTTACTCTGGAACAGGTCGTAGTGGTGGTTATGTTTCGTAGACTGCGCCATTTGCGTTCACTTATAGCAGGTGCTGTGGCAGGTGCACTGGGTGGTTCCTGCTTTTCGGGTATGTTATCAGTGCCATTGTTGGCATAGTTCTTAATCAGAATTTTAAACTTTTTCTCAGTGTTTTCTATTTGGTTGGTACCGAAACGTGGACCACAGCTACGTTGACGTTTGGGCGGCAGTGCGGTGTTTGTGAATGGTTCTCCATTCAGTCCAGATCCCGTTGTATTCCTTTTCTGTGTGGCATTTAGTAGTTGGGTTATGGAACGACCTGCTTGCTTTAATAGATACGGACATGGCGAGGTGGGTGCTGTTAAAGCCAATGGAGATTTTAGCGTGGCCATAGCTGCTGTTGCCTGTTGTGTGCTGCTGGTGCTGCTCCGACTGCTGCTCAACGGTTCCACCATATACTTCTCCATATACTCCGTAGCATTAAAGGTGGGCATGGCTCGATGTATGCGTGATATGGTTGTTGGTGGTATAATAGCAGAACGCTGTCGGAATACACTGCTGGTGGCTAAACTGCGTTCCTTCCGTTGATGCTGATAATAATAGTGTCCATGACCATGGTTTGATTTGTGTATCAGTTGTTTTCCCTTGACAAACAGATTGAGGCCCATGTAGGCAGGTGTGGGTGGAACCACCTGACGATATGCTAGCTCAAAGTTGCCCATGTCTGATTTGGGATCCAGGCGACGATCAATTACCACTAAGATGAATTCATTGTATGATTAATAGTTGTGTTGATGCCATTAACTACTTACCCTTAACCACATCCTCCAGACACTTGGGACACATGCGAGCTGTCACACTTGTAGTAGCACCCAAATCTGGACTTGAATTGATCTCAATTAGCCAAGGATAAAAGTTTTCACATATCATAAAGTCCGCTCCAAACAGCTCAAACGTATTTGGCCTTCGGTCCATATTCTCTTGTGAAGCCAACATGGTACCCACTATAGCCTTTCTCATGCCCGGATAGATTCTTTCCAGCCACATATTTGACTTGCCAATTTGCCGCAAATAAGCCTGAAATGAGTAGCAATCCCACATGTTCTCACTGGGCAGTCGCTTATCCCGTTTTCCATTTGTATACTTTTTCTGTATTGCATAGTTCGTGAGATGCACTGACTCGTGATGATTGCTCAGACTGTACTCTTGGGAGCTGAATCTCAAATAGCTTTCCCGATAAAACCATACCACCAGCGGTTGTGTGTTGGTTATCAAAAACCATTGACGTATATCAAATTTTGTTTGGAAGACGATGAGCGGTCGTTCTGAAAGAGAATTTTTAACACAACAAATGCTTGAATATATTATTCTCAAAAGGATAACAAAGCTACACTTTAATATCCTTTAAAACATATACAAGATTTGTAATATTATATATTAATATACCATATACTAAACTAGAGTTGCTTATCGGAGAAAATTAACTTGGTTGAAAGTAGAACTCCAACAACATCCTTTTCAATCAATTCCTTTTTGCCCAATAAGTTTAAGTCTTCACTTTCTCAATACTTCGACTTTACTTGCTGGCTCTACTTTCATTTCCCAAGTGGCTTCACCTGTTGCTTAGCCTTATTTTTTATATTGAAATATTGAATCCTGCATGAAAGCAACAACAATTTTTGTCTTGTGCATTTGGCCAAATGTTTAGATGTTTTTTCCTGTTCTTAAGCTGATACAAACCAGCACATGTTTATATGTATACGTAAAGGTATAACATACTCGTTTACCCCTAACCTTACCCCCCCATTAGTTAGTTCTGCCCCGGCATGTATTGGATATGTGCGTGCGTGCACAAATGGATAGGCAAAGTTGGCAGGATTGTGCCCAATTGGCCGTTGCCTACTGGTTACTGACTAGTGGCAAGGCATCAAAAGAGTAAAAACAACAATGTCAGCGACCTGATTTATGACCTACTTTCCTCACAGTATGTTTGTTTATATCGTATATCGCATAACGTATATCGTATATCGTTTATATATATATTCCCAAGCTGGAAGATATTACGAATTGAATTACAATTTGATTGCGCTTTTTTACCCTGTACTTCATATATTATTTGAATAGTATAGATTTTATTTCCTGTAGCTACTATCCTTGAATCGCTTACCTATATATTTTTGTACCACATAGCGACTCTTTGAGGCTATTGATGGATTAACCACACCCAATATTTTCTTTAGATTATCCATTAGTAGTATGCCCCTCCCACGACATTTGTTGGCTGGTTTCACAATCCATAAATTCTGATACCCATCTAAGCTGTATTGTGGCCAATGAATCTTCATCTTCTCCACCAATGAGATGCAACTCTTGACCATGTGTTCGAGTGTGCGTCCATCGTGTTGTATGCGTCCATCCTCATTGACCAGCTGTTGGTGTTGATAGAGGAATGCATCCCAATCATGCTCCCATATCTTGGGAGGATCCTCATAGTCAATGTCATTATGTTGGCAGCTATCAATGTAATCGACCAGACGCTTGTAGGCAAAGTCTATGGAGGAGTAGGGTATCTTGCCGCTAGGTGAAAACACGGAGTCCGAGCCTTGTTTGTGATATTTGCATAACATAGTTCTTAGATAGGCCACACAGGCTGTTAGCTTGAAGTTATCCACAAATTCACCCAGCTCCTCGGGACTCCAAACGTTGTAGCAACGTGGAAAATACATTTCAGCCATGCCCTCCTCAAAGAACCAATGGAACTCTCGCAGCTGACTGCATAGACCTTCCTTTGAGGTGAATGGTGCTCTATGAAACTTATTGATGGTCATGCCCGGGTTCTTTGCCTGATCAATATAATCGCATTTCTCCTTGCGATTTGTCCACAAGAAGTCAACTGGCATATGCTCTAGAAACCTGGACATAATATTGCGTTCACATTTAAGCACATATTGACGCCGTGTTTCACCTGCTTTACGCTTGGGCAAACGCTGCGTCAGATCCTCATAAGTCATCTGACCCATTGGCAACACCTTACGATGCACGTCCAGTTTCTCCACCCAACCACGTCCCAACAGCGCATTCCGCACTGAGTTAAAGCATCCGCGTATGGTAAAGATTTTGTTCTGTTTGGCAGCCTCCTGTGCCTTTCTGCGCAACTCATTCATACGATCTGTGGTTATCCAGGTGCGACGTGCCACATAGTTTTGGGGCGGACCCTGAAATTTAACCGAAATGTTTTCCCGATTGTTGTTGTTATTGTCTTGCAGTAGTTGCTGCTTGCTGCTAAGTGTAGCTGGTGTTGCAATGGGTGTTCCTTGACCACTCGCTGGCGTAAGCTCTATGCTGGGCACTGTTAGTGGTGGTGGTGGTATGGTTGTGGGTGTGACTGGTGTGGATGGTGGTGGTGGTGGTGTTGCTATTGTTTCCACTGCTATCCGCTTGCACAACGTGGCACTTGATGGTTTGTATAGCTTGATACCATGGCCATTGAGATGTTCCTTACTGCCATGTGGCTCACTGCTTGGACGCGTCTGTGTTGGTGGCGCCTCGTGCATGGCGAATGCGTTGAGCTCTGCCCAACAACTAATTCGATGGCTTCGCTACCCTCGTTGTCTTCGCGCGTAGCTAAATGCAAACGAAAAAAAATAAAATAAAATTATAATCGCGATATTTTAACCTATCCGAACGTAACGCAACTCAAAGACTGACTGTTGGATTAGTTGAATGGTGGACTGGTTGACTGGGCCACTGGGTGATTGGGTTTCTTTCTCTGTGTGTGTGACTGTTAATTTTGACTACGGCGCGGGGTTATAGACGGGTAGCTGCCTGGCAACCATTGAGCCAGTTAAGTTCATAACTTCAGTTTCGGCTCAAACGACTCTATTAATAGTAACATGCTTGCTGAGACTCCTTGGAACAATCCTGTGCACCTGGATTGGAGTTGGAGTTTCCTTGCCAATAAAACATAAAATACTCAGTTGCATTTATATTGGGTTAGGACGACTTGAGTGAATGTTTGTTATGGTTTCTAAGGGCAAGCAAGGGTCCTTTTACTGAATGACCTTCAAATCTGTAAAATGCTTAGAGAGGATTATGCGCTTCATAGTACTATAAGATTTGGTTAGTATAAGATCTTAAATACTGAAGTTGGTAATATGGCAAATAGTGTATAGAGTAGTTGGGTTAGTACGAAACTGAATCCAATTCATATCAAACAGAATATGTTGAAAGTGCTCTGCCATGTGAGGCTCTTTCGTGTCCTCAACGATATTTATTGTGTTTACTTTTGTTGTGTGTTGTCTTCTGTCTTTCATGTTGTGGGTGTTGCTTGTTGTTTGGTGTTAGCGTTGGTGTTGGTGTGCTGGTACTTGGCATTATATTTCGTAATAGTATTGGTAATGTTGTCGTCACAAGTTCTGGTGTTGGTGTTGCTGTTGGTGCTAGTATTTCTGCTGGTACTGGTGACGACGTCAACGCTGTTGTTGCCGTCAGACTTGGCTAATATGGAAAATCGCTCAAGCGTGAGAGCTATATACCGGAAACCAGCTACGTCAATCCGACCTATAGTAGTATATGTTATGGAGTTGAGTGGGTGTGATATATATTATGGTAGTCATGCTCTTGTCTATTTTGTTCAATTTTTGCAATAGCTATAGAAGCCTTTTCAATTATTTGTAAAATAATCAAGTTAACTCTTACCACAAGGCGGCAGGTGAACAGCTTTGACATGGGTAGGGGTAATATCTGGGAGATATAAGTATTTGTGTGGAGTATAGAGTATGAGGCAGGATGGCGCGATAGTCAAGTCGGCTAATATGTCAAGCGCTTATGCTGGTGTTAGTATTCAGATTGGTGTTGTTGTTGGTATTGGTATTGGTATTGGTATTAGTGTTTGGGTCTTGGCTTTGTCTTTTCCCTGTTGTTTGTATGTGGCTCAAGGACGTCTTTGCCACAAAACTTAATTTGCGGTGGTTCCTACACGAGTTCCGACGAGCTATATGACAGGTGGGCGGCATGATGGATGCACCCAGCCCATAAGTATATACAAACAGCAACACCTACATACGTGTATGTCAGCGGCAGACCTCTACCCTATTGCATGTCCTTGCGTGCTATTTGCGGTTTTCTCAAATCTTTTCCACAGTCTATTTTGTTTATATTGTATTAAAAAATTGCTTGGTATTTAGCTACTTATACGTCAGATACTCCTTTCTTTGGGAAGTTGTTGGGCGGTAATTAATTTACCCCCCTTAAATTTACTGTCTTACGGTAATAAAATCAGTTTAAAAATACTTTTGCTTTTTGTTTTTGTTTTTTTTTTTTTTGGTTTATCGCTTTGTATCGTATTCAGTTTCCACAGAGAAACAAGAGGCGGAGTTGTTTAAAAACTTTTATATTTGGGTCACGGGTGTTTTAACTTATAGGGAGAATGAGTTGAAAGATGAAACTGATATGATAACTTCCAGATAATAAATTAAATGACCTAAAAACTGTAACATTTTTAACTACATAAAATTGTCAAGGAATTTCTTGAGGTATATACTCAATAGAAATTGGATCGTCTGCTTTTGTGTTAATAGTAAATAAATTACTTTAAAATGTAATAAGTTAAAACAGTATTTATACAATCTTTAATAACCTTATATATTTTTCAGGTTAATTAACAGTGAATTAAAATAGTGAAGTGAAAAATGAAAGAAACAAATATACATACAAACGACACTAAAAATTAAAAAAACAAGGAGGAAAGAACTTAAATTGTATATAAAGAAACAAACATATTTTGGGTAAGTCCTGATTTGCTTATCCAATTATCTATACTTGGTGGGAATCTAAGAACCCTTAAACCTATCAAATTAGTTACGATAAGCTACGATCTGTATTTCTGAATATTTTCAATTTTTACACTGTTGTTTAAAATTGGGCCTTAAAAGGTTTTGAATCCGGTCCTGTGCAATATGCAAAATTTACGCACAATGCATTGAACCCAAAGCGTCAGAGCTTCTGTAAACGCTGGCGCTAAAAAAAGCTTTTTATTTTTTCCGAGCAGCAAAAGCTTTAGCACAAAAACTTTTGTTGTCAGAGCGAGAGATTAAATTTGCTAGACCAATTCGTATAAGCCGAAGTAACTAGCCGAAGTACATATATCCATGCACGAAGCAACATTTGCCGAAGGGCAAACGATGCAACAAATATTAAAATCCGAAGCGTTTGGAATATGTGAAAGCATTCATAACGTTAAACTCCTGACGTGTGGACGTGTTTTTTATTGTGGTGCTTTATCTTTGGCACGTCTTTCGCTGCTTGTGTGTTTTGTGTATTATTTCTGTGAGTGCGTTTTGTTCTTGCTTTACTTACTACACTTTCTATCCAAACTACAAACAAACAAAAACAAAAAAGTGACAACAACAAAACCGACAAAAATAAGAAATAAAATAACAAAAATTAAGAAAAAGTTTAAAAACAACTCTTTCATCTCTTTGTGAATATTTTGCCGCGTTATGCTTTATGCACTGTGAACAACCTTGAAAACACTCGCTGGAAACAAACAACTTGTCAATTCAATAATTTCATAATATATAAATATATATATAAATAAACACATATATATATTTATAGAAATATTGAGATATATATTATATATTTAAAATCGCAATTTGCAATGTGACTTTATAAGTGTGACCGCCGCTTTTACCTATTGTACTCTCAGTTGTGTTTGCCAAGAAAAATTTTAAAAATTTCGGAAAGCCTACAAATCAGTCAAGTATCATCAATATCAACATCAACATCGACATCATCATCAAGATCAACATCATCATCATCATAGCTACAGCCAGAAGTTGCTGTCGCTAAAAATACAAAGTGGGATTATTAAGTAAACCTTGGATTACTGTAAAGGACGAACAACTGTTGCCAATCACTAAAATGGGCACCATTGGTAAGTAGCTTTAACAAATTTAAAAGATTTATTTTAGACATTAATATTAGAATAAAACATTATTTAAATAAGCTAAGTACAGCTTAATCTTAAAGCTAATTTGAAATATTTAAACTACGTTCTACCTTGACCTATGGCATAATGTAGTATAAAATTTGTTAGGAACCTTCCTTTGCACAGGTAATAAAATCACATTCTACAACCTAACACAAAAGCGCCAAAATATAATGGTACAGTCCTTATATCACCCTATAGTCTTTTAGTAGCCTTAAGCTTGAGTAAAGCAATAGCTAAGCAAGCCTTCAGCTTAGCTATTGATTAGAGCTTAATGTCTTTGGGAAAGGTCAGCAGCATATAAAGCTTACCAGAGATAGATAAAAATAACAAATTTTATGTTATTTAGACTTAGACATATGTGTATGCTTCTTATTCGATTCAATTCATCCTTTATTCACTTTTTTTTATTCATATAACAAGTTCTGGGCAATCATGCAGAAGCTGGGTCGACATTGAAATATGCCTCATTTCTTTAACTGTCACATTTTGTGAGAGTTTGATAGTTATATAATTTTGTAATTGATATATACAATATTTCTATATAACAAATTTATGAATATTATATTTTTAATCTTGAATCGTATCTTTACATTAGAAACAAAAACAGAAATTTAATAATCAAATATATAATAATAATTAGGAATATAAAAATTCGTATTGTCAGTCTCTATATATGCTTTTCTTGCAATATATACAACATATACAAAATATATGGAGTACATTACAGGGTATAATTGTCTAAGCCAATTGCATTGCTTTTTCGGTAAATATCCTTGAACTGTCGGCATTATTTCCCTTGCCCTGCTACTTAAATGTCCTGTCAAAATACTTGAAATTCAATCGGTGGAGCTCCACAAATATAATAAACATTATTACATATATAAAAATCTATTTTTAATATATAAAAAGCTCACATATATATACGTATATATATTATATATAAGCAACCAACAAAAGAGCAGAGATTTTTTCAATTAAAATGACATAAGGGCATTAGCTAAGTGTGGGCGTGGGCGGTGGGCGGTGGGCGGTGGGCGGTGGGCATTGGGCGTTGTTATATCCTGTTGTGCCTGCTTTTCAATTATCCTAGCTCTGTATGAGAAGCTAAAAATAAACCGAAACAAAACGCAGAGCAAACAAACCACAGCAAAATGAGCAGCAGAAAACAGAAACACAAAACGACAAATGTCAACCAATAACGTCATAAATATGGTAGTGGATTTACCGCTAAAACCGGAGTCACTAATTCTATGAATTTTGTTTACTCAAAGACTATATGTACACTATATATATACATATATATATACGTAAAAGATAAATAAAATCAGTGAAAAGTGAAAAGTGCCAACCCTAAGTCATAATCGAATGACGCACGAGCTTCAGCCGTTTTGATTCTCTGATTGTAGGACTAAGAGATAGATAGATTGAGACAGAGAGAGAAGGCAAATATTAATATGTATATGTATACATAGATATACAGTTATGCATATATGTGTTCAAACATAGTATTGCGTTTGTCCAATGTGTTATCCTTGGAACGTCAGTGTCCTTTAGGCACACCTCACCGCATCTCAGCTGCGTCATGAATCAAGTACAAATGCGCTTTGATTGCAGAGACAGAGGCAACCACTTGGTTGAATGGGTTCGTTGTTCCATGGGACACACTTGCAGAAGTGTCTCTGTTGAGTGTCACGTAAAGGCACTAAGGTACAAGGCATGAGAGCTGCAGGGCTGGTGAGCTGGTAAGGTGGTGTGGTAGAAGGTCGAGGTTTATCTGAATGTTGCTACTTTGTATGCCATTTGTTGTGCGTGTTTCTGCATCTGTGTGCGTGTGTGTAGGTGTATCTGTGCGTTTGCTTCTATTATACACGCTTGACATGCTTCTCAATGCTTTTGATTGTAGCCCAAGTTTGCCACAGTTTGCCTGGTTGCCTGACCCGGGCATCTTTACCCAAATGCTCATTGGCAGCAGCTAAAAGTTCAGAGTTGAATGTGTCCATTGATACACAAAAACATTGACTTCAACGACACTATACAACACAACACTGTCAACACATGAAACATACTGAATATTAAACCACTTGAACTGCAATTTCATTATGATAGCTAAATATATACAAAGTCTTAACATTTTGTAGCACAGTGTAATACGATTTGGGTTTCACTTGACATTTACTGCAAAGTGCACAGGGAAATTGCTTACTTCCAGGAATTACTTTCTTATACATATATCAAGTCTCTACTCTCTGTATTATGTATAATGTGTGTCTTATGCCCATTATTCTTTATGTTAACAAGAAGTTATGGCAATTCTATTAATAAACAGCTTCATTGTCTTGATTACTAACTGCAATTTCATATAGATAAATTAGAGTCAAGAGAATAAAGCAAGCACTTTGTTTGTCGGAGAAAATGCTTCTAGTTAATGGCCAGGTTTATGACTTTGTTTAGCTGTTAACAAATGATAATGCATTAAACGTTAATTAACGTTTATTAACATACATTTGGAAGAAAACGAAATCTTATATTAATTTATTAATGCTGCATTTTAATAGGTTTTTTTTTGTCGCCAAATTAACTTCATGAAATTAATTATTGTGGCTTTAGTTAAACTCTGGAAACATATTTCAAGTTCTCAATAGTTTTTTGATCACATTTAACTTTCTTTATGGGACAATTGGGTTTTGGCCTTAGACATTTGCAATAGACAAAGCTTACAGTTAGATAGTCCAAAAACTCTTCATTTTCGCTTTCTGTATTAAGTAATTCACGATAATCTTGTACACTTTCTAGAGCAATGGGATCCAATTGATGCATATAACATTTCATTTTGAGCACAGCTGCATAGAAATAGTTAAATATATCCGTAACCATAGTCTTGTGTATCTTAATGCTGCGATGATATGCATCACCCAATATAAATGGACTCTCAACGTTCTTGTCAAGTTCCCCATAAGCCACATAAAACTTATTAGCAAGTTCATTCAGGGCAAACACAGCATGTTTCATGCTATTACTAAAGCGAAAATCATTAGTGAAAAGTTCTCAGATTTTCACATACAACTTACTTAGAATTGCGTAGTACTCCAAGTTTTTCCTCATACTCATTAACAATTGCCTCTTCTGCGGATAGTGTATAGACCTCCGGATAACGACAGCCTTGCACTGAACTGATCAGTATAAGATATCTCTGGGTTAGCAGCCAAAGACGCTCTATGATTACTTTCTGAGTTTGGGTTTCACACTGATAGAACTGATAGTATTCACGATAACGATTCTCCAATTGAAGCAATAGACCCAGGACTTCTGCTTCCTTTTCATAGTGCAGCTTTAGATAACTAGTTAAATGACCTTCCTCATTGCAATCTAAGTGAGATTCTGGTTTTGACATCTTCAATGTGTGTGTTGTTTGTTATGTTGTTTACGATTTGAATTTAGCAGTCAAGGCAATTGTGATATATATGTCTATATATAATTAAAGCAAAAGACTAAGAGATCAAAATTAATTAAACTTAAAACCATCAATTTTCATTTGACTTTGATGCTAAACTAATTTGTTGCCATCAATAAATTGATGCTAAAAAAATAACCTAATAAAATAAAGAACCCACACAAAGAATACTAATATTATATATAGATATATATATATATATTTATATCAGAAGACTATAGTTATATATGTATAGTTAAGCTACTTGTGGTAGAATTCACATAAATCGATTTAAAATAGATTTGTCTACTACGTTTAATATATTACTAATACGTCATGTTGTACAGCCGATCAGCATGTGATGAACGCTTTGATATTATAGTCCATATAAACAAATTACGACTATATACATACATTCACTTATGGGTACCAAAAGTCAGCCGAGCATTGAACAGATTTTCTGATTGATTTCAATTAAATTATATATCTATATATATCTATATATATGCAGTGCACTGTAAAAATGAAAAAAACGTAAATTAAATTATCCAATTTGTATATACAACTCGATGGCCACTTGCCACCAAAAACCACCGAAGCCACCCAAATCGCAAATGAATTTCAAAATATATTTTTGAAATGCCCAAAAGTGTTGGGCAACGTACTGAGATGCGCATCATTTATGAAGTGCGAAGCCAATTGCCGCATTCAAAACAATTTCAACAGTACACACTAAATATATATATGTACATATATATGTATATAGATATACATATAGGTATATAATAATATATATGTATAGGTAGTATGAGTACGATACCATATGGTAACGTAAAGCTATGCGAAATTTGAACTTGTCCGCGTCAAACATTGAAAATAAAAGAAAACAAAATATTGGGAAACTTTTTATTTTTTCCTTTTTTTTTTGGTAATTCTTAGAAAATATTCCTTCAAAAAAAAAATATTTCTCAATATTATTCAAATAAACAAATTAAATGCCGTATGCCAAACATTTAATATATGCGTTAATTAATAAAGAAAAAATATATATAAATCCAATAAAAAAATGAATACAACGAAGTTTAAATACACTACAATTTATACACAGCAATATTAATGTGAAACGCATCAAAGAATTTTTGTAAACAGTAGATAAGGGGCACATTCGTACTTAAATTGCAGTGTTTAAACACATTAGAAAATATATGTGAAATTATTAGTTAGACTTTAAATACAACAAATTTTTAATGAAAAAGCTTTAACCTATGTTTAATATAGCATACTTTTGTGCGCAAGGATAAGCAGGAGTAACATAAAGCGGACTTGCCTTAAGGTGAGTTTTGTAATTCAATTCGAACGAGCACTGAACAGCTGCCAAGCTTCTTTACCATAAACTCTTTTGTGTGCCAAGACAAGCAGCAACTATTTGTATAAGGATAACAAGCAACAGCTAGTGAGGCTTAAAGTCAGTTTAGTTTGCTGCCAGGCCATCAATCATCTTATCAGATTCAAGTTAATAATGTAAAATGAAAAGCATAAACTCAGCTAACTATGTGCTGTATCTTCTATAATTTACCGTTAGTGCAGTATCAGGTGTAGTTTTAATGCAAAATAATAGACCTTGTCGCTATAGTTAGAAATTGGTTGATGAATTTTATAAGCTGCAGCATATTGAAAAGGTTTTATACATAACTGTACTTTATTTGTGAATAGAAGCCAATTTGAAAGGAAGTTTTAGTTATAAATATATTTTGAATATTGATACATTTTCTCTCAGTGTAAATGTACTTAAGAAACAGTTTTCGTTCGCGTCTTTGTTAAGTGAAATTCCATTTCCATGCTGTGTAGACACCATCATAAGGTAAAGCATTCCATCATTAAAGCAAGTGAAAGGCAAGAGTAAAAGGCATTAAATGCCAAAGCGACGCACGTTTTGCACACATTTCAATATTTATTTTGTTTATGAATTTTAATTGGCTTTGCGTTGTGTTGCCTCGCGTTGCGTACACGCGGCGTATGCGCGATGTCTTCTTTTCGCTGTAATGCGTTTAGCTATTTTTTTGCGCCTGCCTTCAACTGTCTGCCTTGCTGCCTGTCCGCCTGTTCAACTGTCCATTACGATATATATACATATATGTATGTATAAAGATGTTCATAAGATATTTTTTATCAACAACGTCGGCTAATGGGCTGTACTGTCCGTCCATTGACTGTCAGTGGGGACTGTGTAAGTTGTTTTATAAATGCTTATCTTTCAGCGAATATTTTATGCAATTATTTGTAATTTCTACAGATTTTATAGTGATGCCTTTTTATCATTTTAGAGTGCAACGAACCTCTTGTAGATAGACTAATTGCAATGAATTATAGTTGAATTGGTTTATAAAAAACAGTTCTAGTACATATAAGCTATTAAGAGGACCAAAGAAATGTTAAAAGACTGAAAGATATACAAAGGAAAATGTTTTTGTATATACTAACAGTTAACGATTCCATCAGGTTATTTCTTGATTTCCTTATCTTATTTCTTTTATAGCTTTCTTCTATCCAAATGTCAAACAACGTCTCGTAAAACTTGATTTATGCTAATTTGCTTGGTTTCTTTTTAATACTTAAACTTAAAATAATAAATATAAGAAGAAAACAAGCTTTGTATACTATAATGAAAATATTTATTTGATTTGATCTTTTTTTAATGCGTTGCCATAAAAAACAAACTGCTGTGCGGTGCATCAGTTGCCGCATACAATAATAAACATTGCGTATACGCAGCGTTTAACCAGATGCAAAACAAATCAAAACTAAACGAAATTGCAACAATAATAATAACAAGAAAATATAAATATTATTTATATTTATACATTGTGTATATGCATTTTGTGAAGTGAAATACATTTTGACGAATGTTAACAGTAGTTTTTCTTCATCATTAATATTTTCTTTCTTTTTCTTTTCTCCATCTCTCTCATTATGTTGATATATTTTCATTTTTTTTTTCGCTTTCTACGCGTTGAGCCGTAGCACAAGGTCGCCGTCGCCTGTCGGCGCGAGAAATATTATGGCTAACCAAAAGATAAAATATATAAATCTATAAGAATATTGTAGAGAACCACCAGCTACAACAATAACAATAACAACAACAATTGCCACAATACGTTGCAGGCTTATTCTGTTGATCTGGTCAACTGTTTGTCTGGCAGCAAGTCAGCCATTCTGTGCGTTATGACGTGCTTTTTGCCATTGACACGCAATAAAAATATGTACTTAAAAATTGTAAAATTTTAACATTTTTAATGAGCAACATTCATTTTTGTGCTCATTGCCTTAAGAAGCCTATTTATTTCATAATCAGGGTCACAATTATCCTTAATTTCTTTGTTCTTCTTATATATTATATATTTATATATAAGTAGTGGAAAAAACTTTACATTTGTCTATAGTTTTTCACAGTTTTTCTCTTTGTTCAAGTGTTTAGAATTTTATTGTTTAGTTTTTGTAAATGGTCAAAAGTTTTGTGCAAATTTTTAATAGGTACTCTTAAAAATCCATAAACTTAAAATAAGCAAAGACAAAGTATATATTCCATAATATATATACTATACTATAATATATATACTATGTAAATTTCTGTGTACATTTTGTGTAATATTTATATTTTGACCTAAACCAGAGGGTTGCATTGAGTTAGTCAAATGATTTGCACTGCTGAAAGCTTAAAAGAAATGCTGCCTTTTGTTGTATATATATATTTATATATAGTATATATCAGGAAGATATTATGTATACACCATAAAGCTATCAATAACCAATTCATTATAAATATCAACAAATCACAGGCTACTCGGCATATTACAAAAAGCTTAAATGCAATTTCAAATTAGTTCTATGCAGTAGAGATTGTAAAAGTTAACTGATCTTTCCAATTGTAAATCTGTATATATTCAATCTATATATATTTGCCAAATACACAAATACTAACTTAAGCATAGAACAAGGTTCTTATTGCACCCATTTTAATGCAACACTTTGTTTGCTTTTCCATTACAAAATTGTAGCTTTTCCCCATTGATATCCTTAGCAAGGGTATACACTATTCGTATTTTTCTCTGCTTTGTGCAATATAAACAGTATTTGCCTTTAAAAATCGTATCCTATCATAGAATTTCAGTGATTTTACCGACGCTTTCAAGTTATTTTCATCTCTCTGAGAAAAGTAAAATTCTGCGTGGGTGTTGCGTCGCAGCGTGTGTTATCTCCTGTGTCTCTCCTGTGCACCCTTTAGCCTATATAGCAGTCAGTGGACAACTTGGAGCTTTTATATTATTATATATACATATATTAATACATATATTTATATTTAATAAATTATTAATATTCGCTTTGCCTAGTCGGTCGGCAGACAGTGAGACAGACGAAGAGACACATGACATACTACGTAAATGAATATAAGTAAAAGTCTCTAGGGGGGAACGAATATACGTAGAAAGTGTATTATATAAAAGTCAAATATAAGTATATATCTGTTATATATATCTGTGTAGATCTGTTTATGTGTTTACGTAGATTAGTCGAGATGTTCTTGTTTGATTAACATCATACTATATGCTGGTTGCCCACAAAATTTTGATTTAACATTATTAGATTTATATATATATATATAAATATATATGTATATATATATGTTTATACCTGGTTAGATCAGTAAAAGACATCGACTGAGAGTGTAGTGATAAATTCTGATGAAATCCAAAAATATATTTTGATTTCATCGTTCATTGCTTGGAAAATTATTGAGCCAAGTTAATTTGGATGACATATAAAAGTGCGCAAAGCCATAAAACTGACTCGATATAACCAAATATATATGTATTATCATTAATCTATATCTAAATGTAATGGACACATTAACTATTAACGGTTAATGGCATTTGCAAGCCGCCTAATTGAAATGGCCCAAAGTAATCACTTGATAATTGGCTAGAAACAGTTTGATGGGCAACACACAAAAACTGGTTTTAACTGGTTCATAACAACTCGTCCAATACCCGGCCAAGAACTTTTGCTTGCTTTGTGATTCTCGCTACTCACATATAGATATAAGTATATTTAGATAATATTTATTGTTTTTTTTCTTCTCTTTTTTAATATTTTTTTTTATTTTTGAAGATTTCCCTAACATATACTCAATGCACGTGCTGTTGATCCTATTGAGAATTGAGTATTCTTCTGAATTGTTATTCTTATTCATATTGCTATTGTTATTGTTATTGTTTTGTGTCTTCTTTAAAAATATATACCTTTTTTTGTTGTTTTCCTCTTGTTATTTCTTTTAATGCCTCAAAAGACACAACCAAAGGAATTTTGTATCTGTTTATTGAATTGACAATTTGCTTATTTGTTTTTATTTGTCTGCGGCGGCTTTTTATTGCTCGGCTACCAAATGAGTTCATAGTGAGTCTGCCAAATTGACCAGGTTTATAAACAGTATCAAATATGTATATATAGATGTAAACAATTTAAGATTGACAGGAATATAATCCTTACAGTACTTAAACTAAATCTTAATTAAGACAAGCTGATTATGTGGTATTTTCTTGGAATTGTTATTATACTACTTATTTCCATATAAGTGTAAGCAGTTACAATATATGTTTAGAATGTGGTCACACTGCGAATTTGTATAGTTCCAGCTAAATCGTATAATTATTTGCATTACCTTCTAAAATTATAATTCCATTTAAAAATTGTTCATTAAAGTCTGAAACTATGTGCAATTTCAACAACTTTGAATACTATTAAATCACATTCAATCAAAATAAAAGCCTATTTTCATTTTTCTCAAACATACGTGACGTCACATGACACATGAGTGTGGGCAAAGAAAATAATATTTTGAACATTACTTACAATTCTTTGTGGGATGCATCTAAAACTTATATTTAAGTGTTCCTAGAAAACGAGCAAACAGAAAACATATTAAACACTCGATAAATCTATAGTTAAAAACAACATATTGTATTTATTTTCCTCAACAGAGAATTATTTATTTTTATTTGCTTGTTGTTGTTTTTATTTGTATTTGTTTTTCCTGCCGAAACCCATTGCAAGTGGCAGCAAGTGGTTTTCCCCCGCATCAACTAAAACTTGACCTCAACGAATGTCCCTTAAGCAATTTGATTACATATGGGACATCTGTCTGTTTACATTTGTGTTTGAATTTGTTTGTTTTATTGCTGTTGCTATTGTTGTTGTTTTTGTTGTTTTAACAGTTTTTATCAACTTGAACTTGATGAATAGTATTTTTGCTCTGTGTTTACGTCGTAACTTGCCTTGACCTTACCTTGAAAACCGGCAACGACACACAATTTTCACACACACAAAATTTTTACTTTTACAAAACTGAAATTAATTTTTGATTTTTATTTTTTATATATATAAATTTATTTTTTGCGCATAATTAAAAATGTACCTTATACTACATGCTCTAGCAATGTTTACGGCAGACTATTTATAAATATATATATATGTATATATATATTTATTAACAAACATTAAATATATCGTAAAAGCGGAACTGTTTAAATAAATTATGGAAACTAAAGCGTTGCGTGGGCGTTAACGTACATATACTGCCAGTGCTCACTGTGTGTGCATATATGTGTGTGTGTGTGTTCTTGTTGCTGCTTCCCATCGCTTCTTCTTCTTCTTATACAGAGACATCTCATTAGCCATGACATCCACTTGCACTGAGTGTACTTTTTACATGTCCTGACCTCCACTACTGCCAGTCCTACGTCCCTTCCAGTTAGCCAGTGCTACTTATCCTCATCATGTGCAAGTCATGTGCGCAGTTCTTTAACAAGCACCTGCCACATATAACACTCTTTGAGTGCTTACCATATATCAATACATTGGGTATACTTAGATGGAACACGCCCACTTTGCTATAAATATACCTCTATACAAGTGCTACGCGTCGCTGCCGCAGCGTGGCAATCAAAGAATTAATCGCCCTCTATATAAATATACCCAAAGTAAAAATGAAAATCAATTAGATTATTTTTATTTTTGTTTTTATTTTTCGATGCGAGACATAAAAAATGGGAACACACGCAAACCTTCAGTACAAATTCATATATATAAATACATATATATAAATATATAGATATAAATATATAGATATAAATATATATGTTGTATATATATAATAATAAAATAGATATACTCAACAATTTATTGTTCATAGTATTCTATATTATAATATATTGCCTTATTTTATTTATTTATATTTTTTTTGTCTATTTTTTTTCTGGATTTTTATTTTTAATTTTTTTGTTCTTTTTTTTCTGCTTATTTTTGTTGTGGGCGCAACGGAAATTTTATTTTACACTCGCTACTTATATTAAAATTTTATTATATTGTTGTTTTAGTTAGACGAAATGCGCAGAAGGAAGACTTTGTTTGATTTACCTCAAATATAATAAACATTTTGCTTGTAGTTAGAGAAAAACATATTTTATATATGGAATGTCCTGTTTCCTGTGTAGATAAGACAAAAAATATTATTAACTTGCACTGTACGTTTATTTATAACTTTCAAGGTTAGCCTGGAAGAACAATTTGTGCTGTAAACTTTTTCATCTCGAAACATAAAATATGTTGCGCCATCTGTTGTCAAATAGCAGCATTAAAAATATATATGCTCTTTCAAAGGCAGTTCAGTTTACTTCATAAAAATCTTTGCATATATGCTGTTTACTAATGGGTTATAAAAAAAATATTGCATATATATATATATAGAAATCGGACGATTTATGCCTTTTTATATATTTTTATGGTAATCTTTACTTAAACTTCAGTTCAGTATGCTTTTCCTTTATTCCCAGAATAACTCTAGAAAATTGATAAAGCAATTTTTGTCTCTAACACAGATTTATCATATCTTTCTGTGTTACCTCTATACAGAAAGTCTACCTATAAACGATTTTCGCTTTTACTATAACTGATTCTTTATTGCTTACTTCTACTCTTGATTTTGTAAGGAATTATAATTTCTCTTCTCTTTTTCCAACTTCTCTCGATATTTGCCAAGTCTTTGGTCAGTTTCTTCTTGATAAAATTGTTAAACATAAACTTAAAGCCAGATGCAAGTTACTTTGCAGCTGCCAAGTTGACATTTAAATACTTTTTATATATTTTCAAAGAATTTTGCATTGCAAATAGAAACTTGCACAACTGTCAGCAAGGGCTTTTGGTTATATTGTGCGCAGTTTCTGTTAAGATTTGGATGCAAATGTAAGAAACATTTCAAATTTAACTAAAACATGTCGAAATCAGTTTGTTGGCTAAGTTAATAGTTGTCTTAATTAATCCAAACTTAAATTCATGTACAAGTTTCAAAAAAATTACCAATTTAAAACGTTCTTTGATTATATTATGTTCTTTTACTAATTAGCTGCTAAAATTTTAATCACTTCCACTAAATGGAAACACACAGTGAAAATCGTTTAACAAAAAAAAACAAATGCAAAAATATATAATTTGTTAAATGTAAGAAAACTGTTTCTTCTTTTTTTCTTTCTTTCTTTCTTTTTGACCTTATTCTGTAATTTTGTAAACAAAAACAAGGTGTAAATTTAGCTAAACGGCAAACAACAACAAATTGCCTGATTGTAAAATGAGTTTCGTGTGTTTTAGTTTATGTATATATATATAAATATGTAAATATGTATATATATATATATAATGAGATATATATAAAATAATGTAATATGGAACAAGTAAAGCACTCATAAAGTTGATGTAGGTCTGGCATTATGCATACATCAATAATTAAATTGTAACCAAAGCAGAAAAAAATAAACAACATCAAAACATCATTAAATTTATGTAAAATTTGTTGTTTTTTTTTTTGGTTGCGCCATTAAATCAGTTCAATTGTACCAATTTCCTATGGAAGCACACGTCTATGCGTACTATACTTTATCATATTGTACAATATCATATATATACAGCAGATCTTTTGTATTTTTTGTGTTTCTTTTCTGGTTTCTGGTTAGCTTAATACCGCAGACAGCACGGCCGACGTACTCCGTCTCCAGGTTGCTGCGTGCCCGGGCCCGCGTCCAATTTATCATCATCAACCGCTTTCATTGTTGCTATATCCAACTTGAATGTATCCTATATTTGTATATATATATATATATGTATGTAGATATATATAAGTATATATGTTATATTCGTGATGTATCATAGTTGCGTGCCTATAGGTATTATTTTTACAATAATAAAACTATATCTTGTTGGAAGACGCCCGCGCGGCTGCTGCTTTCTAATAGACGCAGCAGCCAATATATATATAAATATATGCGTGCGTATATGTGTGACTCTGCCTGTGTATGTGTGTATGTGAGTGTGTATATGGCACGCCGACCGACAACGACTTGCCGATTGACGTCAGCAATGCCCCCAAAGTTGCAAACTGTGGCAAGCGGGTTGCCAAACAGGCAAGGCGAAGAGACGCCAGATCTGAGCACCGAGACCATATCGCATCGTATCGTTTCGTTTTGTATCGTAGTGGGCCCGGGTCCGGGTTCGGGTACGGGTCTGGGGCCGGCGCTGAGGCACACTCATTTTGGCAGTCAGTCATACAATTTGATGCTGCGCCGCCTTCTCCCAGGATACTCTTATTTCTACTTACAACAAAGTTGAGGCAAACACAACTGTATAATGGAACTTGCCACATCTGAAGGCTATTTAAGGGTTTAATACAATACATACTTAAGGAATATATAATGATAATGGAGGTTAACTATTCATATGCATATCATATCTTTTTAATGTATATATTTATTATATTATAGCAAATCATATCAAATAGTTAAAGGGAAAATTGCTCAAGTCGAGCAGGGCTTACCTTTATTCATTTAATAATATGTTATATAGGGTGAGAGTATATAACATTCGACTTTAGAAAGAGATTTTCTCTATATATCATTTTGCCATTTTGTTGCTTTTGTTTAGGTTAAGAAATGTTCATGCGTTCCACAGGTCGAACCCCTGTTGCCTTTTTGTTATATTTGTGATATTTGTTACTTGTTGTTTGTTGCTTTTATTTTTGTGTCTATTGTTATTTTATGCAACTGCATTTGTGAACTAAAGCAAGTTGTGTTTGTTTGTGGATTGTTCCAATTGTTGACCCACTGCTTGAATTGCTTTGCAGTCCATTTATAAGGAAATTCTGTGCTTTTCAACATTTGCTTCTTAAATGCATTTCACTTGCTTTGACCCTTTTGGCCTATATGATATATTTGGTTGGCAAAATGTTTTGAGTATGTTGGAAAGAGAGAGAGTGAAACATGGCTATAATTGAAATTGGCATAACAAAAATAATTTGCATGTTTTTTTTTTGCGTTATTGTTGGTTGGGGGAAGGTACAAGAAAGTGGAAAATCGTATAAAATAAAAGAAAGTGAAAGTTTGATTTATGATCTCACACAAGCCACTGGCTTTTGTATCTTTTGTTGATGGTTTTTAATGGTTTATAATTAGTTTAACTTTTCTTTTTGTGTTCTTCTTATATGATCTAAGCATTAGGAGTGTGGGAGAGGGATAGGGGAGGGTATATACGCTTGTTTATTGGGGATTTGTTGGCACTGTCCGGACCCTGGCCTCGAGCCAATCAATTCTGGAACGGAAATAGAATTTGAATAGTAGCAATCGTTGAGCTAATGCCAATTCACATCTCCATATGAATTGTGTCTCCATGCTGGGGGTTAATGGGCTTAAAACATCGAAAGAAATTGCCTAAACACATTTAAATGTGTGTATATATGTGTGTGTGTGTGTTAATGTGTGACGTAAGTGATTTTTAACACTTTATAATTAGATTCAAACAAATTAAGGATACTTTTAGTTAAGTACTTGCAAACAGCAGGGAGTAAAACCTGTTGCCAACTGTATTCAACTCTATTAGGTAACATATAGTTTTTCAGTCTTTATCCTCTCTTTTTACTGTATATACAATCATTCATTATTTGTTTCTTTTCTCTATATTTTATTTATCCTTTTTGCATCTACTGCGCTTGATTGAAATTTGTTGTTTAAAAATGTTTTTGCCATTTGTCTAACAGCTCACAAATCATATGGCATATATCTTCCTGTACAACTAGTTATATTATTTTGAATACATTTAAGAACTGGCCATAAATTAAATGCCATCAGCCAATTTTCCCCCCGCTGAATGCATTTTTCACATATTTTTCCCAAATCAGCAATAATTTGTCTAGAATCAAAATATTTTCCAAGCTGTGTGTGTAATCAGGCAATTAATTTGTATAAATATCTCCCACATTTTTTTTCTACACAAATGAATATGACATACTCGTAAAATGAATATCAAAGCAATTCGCGGTAAAATTCATTTCAAATAAAAATCACATCACGCCCTATAAATGTTGAGATTTTATTCTTTTTCTTTTTTATTTCTTATACATATATTCCAGTCTTATATCTATATACTATTTCAATTCAATTTTGACCACTGTCTGCTGTCTACGTATATATATATATATATATATATATATATATATTGTATATGTGTGCTTGTGTTGGTTTATTTGCGGAAAAATCAAATGATTTTTCACGCTGCACATAAATTTTCTATTCAAATATCAAAAATCAGCTCTCTCCCTCATATTAGGTAGGCGGGCTACCAAAAACAAATTTTGTTTTTTTTTTCTTTTTCTTATAGATTCCAAAACCAAAACCGTGACTAACATTTAGTCTCTGACGTCTTTTCCACTGCCCAATATTGTGTTATTTTAACCGATCTACGCAAATTTTGCACTAACTTTTGCCCCTCCATTTTCTATCTTCTATTTTTTTTTTTTTATCACAGAACAGACTATTTGGCGACATCTTCGTCTCTGGGTGTGGACGTGGGCGGGTGTTTTATTATACGAAACTGACGGAAATTGAGGGTGGGATTTTGAGGGTTGTCTTAACTGTAAAACAAAGTGATTTTCTTTGTTAATTTTTTTCATTTTTTATTTCGCTATGAAATTAATAATTAATAATCTTGCCATAGAAAAATACGTTTAAAAACAAAAGCAACAGCAACAAATGGCACATAAAAAGCAAAGAGCAACATGTTCACATCAAAAGTTGGCTTTAAATCATAAACAATATCCAAAATATATATATCTATATCTATATCTGTATCTGTATACATGTTTATATATATATATATATATATATATATATATATATAAAACTAGAGAAATATAATTGAGGCCACTTTCACAAACTGTTACTTCAATGGGATCGAGCAGTGGCAAGGTGTGAATGCTATTTAGGCCAATTAAAGTACTTTTGTACAGCACTTATATATGTACATATACATACATCAATGGGCATTAAGAACAAATGGTTAATATAAACTGCATTCCAATTATTGAAATGTTTACGGAAAGTACACGAAATTCTTTTCAAAACTTTCTGCAGATTTCACAAAAAACAAAGAAAAAGCAACTTTTCTTTGTTTTACATATATATCTTTATGTATATATCCTTCATCCTTTATTTAAACAGACTTAGCATTTTAGTATTCCTATTCCAACTCAAAATCTAACCCAAATTTTCTTCTATTTCTTGCAGAGAAACGTTCCTTTTCCTTCCGGCTGCGTCGCTCCTTTGGCGATGGTGGCAGCACCAATAGCCGAAACAGCAACAACAACAGCAGCACCTGCACCAACCATAACAATCAGAAGAGGTGCAGCACCCCATTGACTCCGACCAGTACCAGCACTGGTAAGCTGGAGGTGCCAGGTGCTTCCGTCAGCCGACGCAGCAGCATCTATAAGAAGCCGGAAAAGAATGATGGTGGTCAGATACATATGATCCCGGATGTGGACCTGCCGTTGATGACATTTGCAGACCAATACAATATTGAGAAAACCTTGGCCGAGGGTTGCTTTGCCAAAATATTGCTCTGCCGGCACAAACCAACCAATACCACAGTGGTACTAAAGGCGGTGCATGCAGAGCTCACGACTATAAAAGAGTTTCAAAAGGAATTTCATTATAACTATGAGTTATCGCATCATCATCACATACTCAGCGCTTATGCTGTGGCTTTTCAGACCATGGACTACTTTGTGTTTGCCATGGAGCATGCACCTTATGGAGATTTGGCCTCCAACATAGGACCCAATGGATTACATGAGACAGCTTGCAAACTGATTGCAGAGCAGTTGAGCTCTGCTCTAGGTTTTATGCACTCCAAGAATTTGGTGCATCGTGATCTGAAGATTGAGAATATATTGGTCTTTACACCGGACTTTGCACGCGTGAAGCTTTGTGATTTTGGAGCCACAACCAAGAAGGGTTTGTTGGTGCACAAGGTGAAGCATACATGGACCAGCTGTGTGCCGCCCGAGCAGTTGGAATTGATTAAGAACGAACGTTTCCAGTGTTTGCCCATCAGCGATTCTTGGCAGTTTGGCATCTTGTTGTACAACATTTTGACTGGTAATCCACCATGGCAGGCAGCAGATTGGGCCAAGGATGCAGCTTATGCCAACTTCATGAAGTATGAACAACGTAAGACAACCAAAGTGCCGGACAATTTCCGTCGTTTCTCGCCACGTCTAATGCGTTGCTTCCGCAAATATTTGAGTCATGATTCCGAGGATCGTTGCAAGATCACCGAAGTAACCAAATACATGAAGGATCGCTGGGTGGAATGCCGCATCTCTGCTTCAAAATCAGCCACCCTGATCTCTCCCACCAATCAAGATAACCATGACTCATGCATCTATCTTAATCAACGCGAAGGACGTCTCTCCGGTGATGAGAATAAGCTACGTTTCAAGCGCATGATGTCCAGCTATGGTCTAGATATACCAATTGATCAAACCATGGTGCGACGGCGTGTCTGGGATTGGCTATCAACATGCGATGGCAATTTTGATCCCGAAATCGAAAGCCTGCACGCATTGGATATGGCTCTATAGACAAGTTTTTAGTGAGTTTATTTTTTAATTTTTTTGAAATTTAAGAATTTGTAGATCTTTGAGATCAAAAACCTTTTATATAAATGAGAAGTAACTTCTCAAAAAAAAAGAAAAATTTGTTAATTTGGATCTATTATGAACCAAATATGTATGTACCCTTAGTCGAATTTTTGCTATGCATATATATGTACCTAAGTAGTAGGAATTTGTACCGTAACCCCACCAACCCAATATGGGGTTCTTAAGCACCAAAAAAGAAAAGAAAAAAAATATAAAAAAAAACAAAAAAAAAGTGTATAAAAATATATAGATGTATAAGAAATATTGTAAGTTTGTAATGAAGAATTATAATCTGTTTAGATCGAAACACGTAATCGGATTACTTTCCATTAGTGTTACCTTTTCTAGTCTTCCGCTGCGATGGAGATGAAATATCTCTATGTATATGTATGTAATTGTAGTTTTATATATATATATTTATTATTGTGTGATGTACTTATTTTATACTCGTACGATATACATATATATGCTTAACGATATACGTTATACGATATATTTATATGTACGATATATACGTTACCAACTAATGCAATTATGTAGAGTTAAATGTTAGTTAATTAAGCACAAAAAAACGTTATTGACAGGAGAGAATATTACATATACACATACTTATATGACCAATTATTAGTTAAGTGTTGTCTAATATAAATATATATACGATATATAATTATATATATCTGAAATACTCGTAGCGTATGTTTATACCTAAACCTTATACGACTTAATCGTTTGTATGTTTGTTTTCCTTTATATGATAGACTTTACTTACTATGTAATGCGTTGAGCTACAACCTTGTATATAACTTAATTTAATATACTATATATATACATATACTATATATTACATAAATGATTACTATACTATATATATGTACAAGTTGTCTACATTATATGCAACAAAATATAGAAACGTAAACTGAGTTTATATCAAAAATATTAAATAAAGACTTTTATTATTATTGTTTAGTGTATACAAAATTCCTATGCATATTTTAAATTAGTATAGGAATTGTTTAAGCTCTGAGTTAGACAAACACAACATGCATTCGCTGGCTGGGAATCGCACTCAGCACCGCTTGACTCGTTGCTTTTGTTGGGCAATGCGTTCATTGGAGCGGCTACGTGATATTATTTATACACTTTATGCTTGATAGGGGGTAAAATTTGATTTATTAAACAAAACTTTTATTAATAATGTATATATAACATGGCGCTATATATATATATATATATTTTTTTTTTAAATACATATTGTATATGCATCTTATATATAAATTTATATAGATATCTATATATATATTTATTTTAATAGTTTTATCTTGCAGTAGTTTTCCATATGTCGCATTGAATATGTTTTATTATTCAACTACGCATTTTTCCCACAATCTATACATATTTCATATGAAAAGCCACAACTTTATTTGTATAAATATGTAATATAATTGTTAAATATATAAATGTGCATATATCTTTCATTTGGCAAGATATTTATTCCCTTTGATTGAATCGTGTTTTTACCTTGTTTGTTTACTGATCTGCCAGTTGGCCAATGATTTAAACTTTCTTGTTAGTTTATTTTGGCTATATCATATACAGTCGGTCATAGGACATATCTTTATATACACTGTTATTTATAGATCTTTAACATCATTTCTATAATATATTGTAAAAGATCGGCATATTTTGTTTTTTATTTGTCTCTTCACAATTAACATAAGACTTGTGCAAAATAAGGAAAAACTTTTGTTTTTTGTTTTTCCATATTGAGCAAAGGAAATATAAGAACTACAAAAGGAAAAACTAACTATAAATATTTATTATTTATTGATTTAAATTTTCTTTGCTAAAAACCTTAATTATTTATTATTTAAATTTTAACCAAACCAAAAAAGAAAAACATATAAATATTTGCTAATAGTTCGTTGTCTTTTAGTGAAGGTTACTCAGCTGATGCCGTGCTGAATGTCAGCGGTCATGGCCCGCACAATATAAATATATGTTTTGTGGGGATTAACCTGGTCAAAACAGTAGACAAAAAAAACATCAAATATGTTTTTTTGTTATTGTGTATATTGGCAGGATGTGACGCATCGTTAATCTGTCTCTAATAAACAGAGTCCACGGTTGATTAAACAAATCGGCAAATTTCCTTTTTCTTCATGTCTGCTTCTTTCTTCCTTTCATTTTTTATTTTATGTCTTGGTGAATGAATTTTGTTTTCCTTTTGCTCCATTTTGCATTTCCTTTTAAATTTCCATTTCCTTTTTTTTTAAATTGTATAACGAATGTAATACAATTTCTGCTAAATCAATAAGCTTTTTCATTGGTTGATTGATTGATTGACTGACTAACTGAATAACTGGCTGGGTGGCTAACTTTAGACGTTCATTTACCTGTAATTAAATTCTGAGTTCAATGTTGTGGCACGTGCTGCCTGGATGACTTTGTTTATTTTTCTTAACAAATACAAAAAATAACACTCGGGTCAAGACATTTTTTATGGTTTTTTTTTTTTCTTTCGACGCGCATGTTAGCACTTAAAACATTTTTTATAGGTTTCAAGTCAACTTAAATATACTTTAGAGTAACAAAATTTATGTTATTAATAGTTAAATATAACTTGCGTATAGTCAATCATATGATATTTTTATTTTTATGACACGTGCCTTGACGCATGAAAATTTTGCTTAACTTATTTGATAGTAACAAGTTGCAGTTGATTTGCTCTTCAGATGTGCATTTATGATACAATAAATATATACAAATACGTCTAATTTAATTTGCTTTTTTTGCTGTAAAAACTGACCCAAACACACACTGAAAATGTTGTGCCAAGCGCATAAATTAAATTATTTTGTACAAAAATAGGTTTTTACGATGCTGCCAAGGCATCAACTTATCTAACGCAAGTTCGCGAATTTTTCCACATTTTCCATTTTTCACAAATTGCTTTGCCTCCCATCTAAAATTTATGATACGCATTTGCCTATACGATATATATACATATCTATAGCTGTGAAATTACGACTTTTTCAGAGTCCATTTTTACTTTGCGACATTCGTTCGAAGGCACCTCGGAAGTATGCAACGCTTTTTATTGTTTATGTCTGTGAGAAGGTGACAACAATCCGATTGGGTGGCGACTATTTGGCAACGCCTACTCTTAACTTGATCGCAGAATATCTGTCTTTATATGTTAATATATTTAAACAGTTGCTGTATTTATTATTTTTTTTATGTTTCCAGTACCTATTGAAATGGTTTGCTTAATAAAAAAAACATCCAATTACCATCTAAGAAAAATAAACTAGTCTGAGATTGTTCTAAAATTATTATATACACAACGTGTAATAATTGGTTATATGGGATATAATTGGGATACTATGTCTAACTTAAAATGTTGTTTATATGATCTTAGCTTTCTTTTATTAGCAATATGTGCCTTTAGAACACTCGTCGGGGACTTTTTATGGTAAATTTTTATAGCAAATCAAATTTTTGTTACTTTCAACATATATCCTTTTTAAGTGTTTCGCTTTAGTAATATATATGTATGCACTTACCTTTTATAAACATACTATATAACCCTTATTTATTATATTATACAATATCAAACAACTTTTCCCTTGGTTATTTTCGGTTATTATTTCGTTTATATTGAACGCCATATGGTTTGAATACATTTACCGTAGGTTGGTTATTTGAAACACGCTTAACAGAATGTTTTTGTTAATCAACTGGTACTCAAAGCACAAATTTCTGTTTATTGTATGCAGTTTACATGCCACGTGTATCTGTCTTTAACATATATCGCCTATGGGTTAGTTTGGGACGGTTGGGAGGGGCTACAAAGTATTCAAATTGCATATTGCAATCTGCTTAGTAACTAAACAAATGTGTATAAGCCATATTAGCTTGTTTTATATTTTATGCATGTGTGTTTGTATATGTGTGTAGGTGTACGAATGTCTAACAAGCTGTCTAAATTATACATGTATAAAAATGTCTATAAAAATGTTTGCATTAAATCATAAAAATTTTATAAAAAGCAAAGAAAAAAAATTATTTTGCAAAAAAGACTGGAAAAATCAAAATATTCAAAATTCGAATAGAAACGTCAATCAAGAGCAAGTAGTATTAAAATAGTTCTCTATCTTCACTTCAGACCGTTTTTAGAGGTATATGCTGTGTGATAACCTACAAATATAAGATGAAAAAAAAAGAAAAATAGAGGGAGAGAGAGAAAGAAAAATGGAAGTATCGTTCAGTAAACGTTTATAAACATTTGTAATCTATTTGCCATGTTTACAATTAAATACTAATAAAGGAGAAAAATCAATTGAGACGCGTGTGAAATACGTCAGAGCTTGTTCTAAATTTAGTTAAAATTTTTTTTTTGTTATTGTTTTTTTCCATCGATCGACGTCTATTTTAATCAGGGGCGTGAACTGATTCATCGGGTCAAAACATGACCAGCCGCAGGAAATGCGTTTTCCGCGTTGAGAAAACTCAATAAAAAACAATACGCAAATTCAATTAAATTACAGCTAAATCAATAAAAATAAAAAGCGAAAAACATAAAAAGGAAACCATTAAAAATGACCAATCTATATCCGAAGTTAAAATACTCTCTTGTTTTTTATTTTGAATAAAAATGGATCAATTTATCATATCAATTGATTTATTTTGGAAAACTAATTTTGTGGGAAGTAAACTTTTGGTATAGACTGTGTAAGATTATATGTTCCTCTCTCTTTTAATCTTTTTGAACTATCTCATTAATAATTATAGTCAGAGTATATATAGAATTTGGGAATAGCTTTTAAGCCATCAATCAATTATTGACTATTAACTCACCTCAGAGCACATATTTTTATAGATTTCATCTGTATCCCAGGGCCCACGTTCGGGTAGAGCAATACCACGTCTACGCAACTCCTGAACGCAATCCGTCAAATCAAATATGGGCAGTGGATCGATACTGGCCTTGGCGACCTTTCCAGCTAAATACTCAACGTAATGTGTACTAAAAAATGAGACATAAGGTATGTAAAATCTAAAGGTTAAACATTATTTATATATATGTATATATCCTACCGGCACATGCCCGCATGCTTTTCGGGTACATCGCTGTTACATACAGTATCCACCAGACCTTGAGGGGTTTCCTTTTGCAAGGGTATGGGACAGCGTGCCAGGGCTCGAGCTTGTGTGGAGCTACTGGGCTCATTCTGTAGTTCGCTAGGTTCGGTATCAAATTTGACTTTGTGTTCCTTTAGCAGGAATTGCAGCTGCAAAGGTATTTTGTCACGCAGATAGAATAGACAATTCCGTGGATGATGTGCGTGTAGGCCCAATTTGGAACAATAGGGGGAAATGTTGCACTTGGCGCCCATCATAAAGGGTCTAGCGCAGCCGTAACAGAACTCAAATTTGCACTGAGTACATGTGAAATGCATGCAACCGCCCCTGGAATAGAACAATGATGTGAATAAAATATAATTGTAGAGAATTAGAGCTGTTGAGTACCTTGCCAGGGAATAGCGAAATTTGCATTTTGGACAATCGATACCATTCTGTGCCAGATGCTCTTGTACACCCTGCGCTTGCAGCTCTGGATCGTTTTCCCGCTTCCATTCCAAATACACCTCACAGCTGGTTCCCTCATGCTGACGTTCCCAGGGCTTGCGGCATTGGGAACAGGTAACCGAACCACAATCTGGGCATATCAAACGCTTTTGTTTGGGTCTTGCAAAGAAACCCGAAGAGCATTGTATGCACCACTTGAAGTTGGGATCCTGCAGTAGCGTGCGATCACGCAGCTTCCGCTGGAAGAGCTCATGTACATCGTTGTCTAAAATGCTTTTGAGAAAGATATCCAAATTTGAAAAGTATTCCAAATGCTCATCCTCATGGTCAGCCTCGTTGCTTAGCTCGGGCAGCTTGCAGTAGGGACAGCTGCAATCGTTGATACTGCGATCGGTAATCTGCATTGATCATGATATTAGCTATATTGAAATCATCGTTATAGGGAATATCCATTAATTCTCTACCTGTACAGTGAAATAGCTTTTGGCGCATTGCTTGCAACATTTGTGTGTGCACTTCAGCATGGATACAATGTGGTTCATGGGATAGGTATTCATGCATAGTTCACATTCCTGCTGTAACATAGATATAGCCTGATCTAGATCAGAACATTCCTTTGCAGCCCATAATGCAACCTCCTCCTGGAACTTCATATTGACCAAAGTGGCAGCAATTTGAGCCTCTGCAATGCTTGTGACCAACTGTTGTTCCACATACTTTCGTGCCAGGACCTATAACAAAGAAAAAGAATAACCAATTTTATAAGGCATTTACTGAGCTACGTCTTAGAGACTACACACCGCTGGATCTTCAATCTCTGGTTCCTGTAGGCTAGGATAGGCGCGAAAGACTGGTATGCTCAGTTTACGCTTGAGCAGCTCTGCCTTGAGTGGAGCAGCTAGCTGCTCTTCCTCTTCTTCTGAGGCTGTTGTCTCGTAGTCATCATCAGAGAAGCATGTCTCATGGTATTTTTTCTTCGGTAAACGAGGTTGAGAACGTGGTTTCAATAGAGCATTAACAGCAGCTGCTGCTCCACTTGTGCTGGGCCCATCTTCAGTAGACTTGTTAAATTTGTTAATGGCATCATTCAGAGATTTTTTATTGGTTGGACTGCTCTTCAAAGGAACACGGCTAGTTGTCCCAGTGGCATTCAATAGGGTCTGTTTATGCAGATATTCCTGCTGTATACGCTTTACAGATGATATGCCAATGGGAGCAGAGAAGGATTTGGAACGCAATGGGAGTTTTTTGTTGTTTGTTGTATTTGTGTTCGTGTTTGATTCATTTGTGGGCTTTGGTATCTTGCTTGTTGTGGGTTTGGCTATCTTGGATGTAGTACTTGTTGTGTTCGATGTACCTGCACCTTCAATTGCTGTGTTTATTATTGTAGATTGCTTCTTAGGCGTTGTGGTTGTGTTGGGGGTTACCTTTTTGGGTTCTTCCAATACTATATCAGTTGGTAGCTCCACTGGGCGTGTTTCGGAATCAACAATGGGAGGTTGGGTAGAGGATGATGGCTGGTCTGTAGGCAAGACCTGCACTTTGGCTGGTGGGGATTGGATGACAACTTCGACCGGTAACTCAGCTGGGCGATCTTCGCTATCGGGTACGAGATGAAGATTTAACGTTTCCTGTATAACCGGAGCCTCTACTTGTATTAGAACTTCGTTTACTGTATTGGTTGGCTGTATCGTTCGAAGATCGGAGGTATTTCCAGTTTCAATAGGTTCCACACCGTCTACTGCTGTGGAAGAAACTGTCTCAGTCTCATTTGTTATATCAAGTTCATGATTTGTGGACGTGATTGATAATGTACTCGTGACTGTTACATGTGGGGCATTTATCTGTTCTTCTATTTTATTTGCTTCTTCTCCGTTTTCATTATCCTCTTCATTTTCATCCTCTTCAATAATGTCTTCGATTTCGGTGCCTTCTTCATCCTCGTATTGCGATGATGCATCTTCTACATACTCTCCTTCCTCGTTATAAGTACCCTCTTCTTCTCCCTCACTGTCATACCACTCCTCCTCTTCACCCTCATCATATTCATCTGAGTAATCCTCGGAGTATTCCTCATCGCTGGATTCAAACTCATCCATACTGATTTCATCACGCATTTGCTTAATCAAGCGCTGTGTGTCCTCGACAAGTTCACTAAGATTTTGTTTCGCAGGATCTCCTGATGGTATAAACTCTTTGAGTACAATCTGCTCTGGCTCCAATTCACTTGAATGTGAACTTAGTGTAGTATTACTTAGAGATTTAACAAGATTAAGATTGTCAATGGGTTCTTCATTATTAAAAACAAGCAGTACTTCAGAGTCAGGAGATTTCGGAAGATGTTCTTCACTATCCAGGCTATAGAGCTCAGCATCCGAGGGAGATTCGTCCTGTATTTGCCGTTCATCATTGCTAAATTCTGTGGCATCTTCAAAAATTTCCTCGGACTCATTTGGTGTCATTATCTCTACAGAAAATGATGCTCTGACCGGTTCTTCAACAGAAGGTATGACTTCTATTTTTAATGTTATTTTTTCTTGTTCCTGGTTAGCTTCAGATGTGTTCTCTACTTTCACTTCTCTTTTAGCTTCTACTTCTTTTTCTACTGTTGAAAGGGTACTATTTGTTTCAACCTCTATTGGAGTAGGTGTTTGATTACCAGCTCTACTTTCACTTCGTAGACTATTTGTACTCAATGTTCTAACAGGTATCTTTGAGATTCGTTTGGGACTACGTTTCTGATTGGTCACCGCCTGAATTACTTCTGTGGCAACTGCTACGACTGATTTTTCTTGGGGCTCACTCTCCATAATTGCTGCAGGTTCTAATATAACCGGAGTTAATTCTACTACTACGTCAGCTTCAACTGTTTCCTGTTCTACTCTATCTTCAGCTTCGACTACTTTTTCTTCTTCAGCTTCTGGCAATTGTGAAGTAGATTGCATTTCTGTCTTATTGTCGGCAATTTGTGGAACATCCTCAGAAGTAGTAATTACTAGCACCTCTGCCACTGCAATATTTTCGGAAAGCGCATCAGTACCTGGAAGTTTTGGAGCCTCGATCTGCGATTCAAATGCTCCCAACTCAGTTACTGTGGGAGTTGCTTCAGATGATGGTAATGCAATCTCTGCGACAAACTGATTATCGTCTGTTAATACGTTTTGTTTTTGAGGTTCACCGTTTTCTTCCTTAGCAAGAGTTTTGGGTATCTTGTTCTCTGTATTATTTGAAAATCTATTTCGATTTGTAGGTCTCTGACTTTGACCACGGGATCTTCCTCTTTTTGATTGTTGGGATCTTTTGTTGTTTCTATTTGCCTCTCTGCTAGTACTGGGCATATCATCAAGCTGTGCTTGTGAGTATTGATCTGGCTGAGGTGTCTTAGCTAATGACTCAGAGGTTTTCGAGGTCACTACTGTTTTTGCAACGTGCTCCATCTGCTGTGCTACATCCTTTTCTACAGTTTTATCCACAGGAACTGTCTCTTTCACAGACGGTTCTATACTAAAATTTGTCTTCTCAAGAAGTGCAGAAGGGGAAACTGTATTAACTGGAGTCTCTGCTGAATCTCTTAAGGAATTGGTGGCAGTTATTTCCGCAGCTGTTGCAATACCCTTGCTTATGCCAGTTTGCAAAATGGTCTCTGAAACCAAAGCAGCAACCACAGATGGAGGCGTAACAGGAGCATCGCGAATTGTATTATTGATAGAATTAACTTCAACAACTGTCAGTGGCTCCACTTCCTTAGGTGTAATTGCTGCCTGTACAGTAACATTCGGTGCTAAATAGCTCTTGTAAATAATAAGCTTAGCATCTTCGAAGTCTTCTGGCTCCCATTCCAGCTCATGCCACTTCTCCATGGCACGATCATATTCCAGCTTAAAATTAGCTATTTCCGTCGCATATATGAAATTTGGTGGCAGTTCTTCGCGTATGAAACTTTCTTTAAGATTCGGTTTAATCAACTCTTCCATTATATAAACACCTGGATCCAGTGGAGGGGTTGGTTCCTTTACTGGTTCTATCAGTGGTGCTGGTGGTGCTGATACTGTGCTGCTGGCTGTTGGTGCTGATATAAAGCTACTGGCTGCTGGTGGTTCCATAAGCTCCTGCTCAACTTGTTGCACCAGATTGGGCACAATGTCCTGAATGTGCTGCCAGACAAAGTTCTTGACATCGTCACCCGATTTGTCCTGTAAGAATGCTGGAGGTTTTATCATGTTAATGGGACTCTTAGTTAGAATCCGCATGACTTCAGGGTCTGTTTCGTATTCCTGCTCTGGTTTGCCTTTAAATGTCTCCAGCATAGTTTCAATGGAACGCAGAACTTCCTGGTTCTGCTTGGCCTGATTCTGCTCCATGTTACCAATAAGTATTTCTAAATTTTTTAGTGTGCTGTCCTCCAGTTGATAGGGACTGGGTGTGGCATATGTAGATTTGGCGGGACTATGATTATCTTCAGTGTACAAAGTATCAAAGGGATTAGCAAGCGCAGAATTATCACTATAATCCAATGCATGTGTGTTGAGAAACTCATGGATATCTACACAGGCATGAGACGGAAGAAAAGATGAGGAATGTTTTATGAAATGTGAATATGAATGATTCCAACTACAAACTAACCCGACTTGTTATCTATGGCTGCACTCTCATTCTCCACGCCATTTGGCGATCCCCAGATGCGCATTAGAAATGGTTTGAGTTGTGTACGATTTAATTCCAGCAATGCCTGATCCACATTACCTTGATGTGCTGTCAATGCATTTACGATGTCCTCACTAAGGAAATTTCCCTTAGCTGCAAGCTTCCGATATTTTTGTTGCCTCTGTTGGATGCATTCGGCCACTGCCTGCCATACATTTCCACTTGAACTGCGAAGTGCTTCTCTTGCCTCGTTCTGTGATATGGTGCCAATTGTGTTCTCTGCTCTCTCCTGTCCATATTTTGTAGAGAGACTCTGCACCGTTTGAATCAACTTTTGCCAGTTCTCCCTTAGCCACTGTATGGGGTGAGTGTCAGGGCCGCAGTATTTAAGAGCCGCTTCCAGCTCTTCCACAGTAAATTTGTATAGCTCCAATTCCTTGAGTATAATGTGCATTTCAATCTCAGGATCTCTAGCTGGTTCATGCTTGTAACCAACCGAATCGTGTGGTAGATCAAATGGTGAAGAGGTTTGCTAAAAAGGATTAAGCAGAATTGCATAAAGTAAAACTTTTTAGGATAAAAAAACTTAAAAGGGCTCACATGCTGTAGGGACTTGAGTTCATTTATGAAATTTGGGCGCCTTGTAAACTGTTGACTGGACGTGGAATCAATGTTAAAGCGCAGATCACTGGAGCTACGATAGCGTTCCGTTTCTTGTGGCAACTGTGAGCTGCTGCGGTAATACGGCTTCCGTTCCATCTGGTGGGGCTCTGAAGTCAGAACTGGGAACTCATCGGGTTGTGTTCTAAGCGGCAATATATCATAGGTCTGCAATAAGTTATATGTTATAAACATCTGTTATGGAGTGTAAGGAAAGACCCTCACTTGGGTGGATATGCTCTGTGGTGGTGGTGAGGTGGCCATTTCACGTTCCTGACGCACTGGATCATTAGCCTGCGGAAGTTCTCTGGGCGGTGTACCACCACAGCCCGTTGATACCTTTTTTGCCTGCTTAAGCACCTTTTCTGCCTCAGCCTGTATACTCTCATCCAGCGTATTCCAAATATTCTCAACTGATTCTGGAATGGTATGGATGAGAGTTTTAGTATATAGTTATCTACCAATTCAAACAGAACAAAACTCAATTGTTTTTTTAAAATGGATTTGATTTGTATTTCGTTTCCAATAAATGCGTTAATTGTAGGAGTAATTACATATCAGATCAGTTAGTATAAGTGTACAATGTTTAGTCTTGAGTTATGCTTGGTTCAATGGTTTCAATGGATCAATGGATTTAATTCAATCATCGTCTGTTTTGGTCAGGCCTTGGTGCCCTCGAAAAATGAGATTTTCTTTTGTATCCTACCTTTTTGTATGAAACCCTTCGATAATTCGGATTCGTTTTCCGCGGAAGATTTCAGTTTCGACTTTGTGTTTGAATTTTGTGAAGGTTTCTGCAAGCTACTTGGCCTAGTCGTTGTGCTGGTAGATGTTGTTGCCTGTTTGGGTTTTGGCTTGTTGGTATTCTGGTTAGTTGCAGCAGTTGCCACACCATTAACCTGCTGTATGGGTTTCGTTGACTTAATGGAACTCTTCCGTACTACTTTTACATCCGAATGGGAAGTTGTTGCAGCTGGAGTTGGAATCAGAGTAGGAGCAGCTGCTTTTGGTGGTGGTTTGCTTTCCTTTGGATTCGTTGGTGCCTTGCAGGGTGTCTTGCAGCATATGGCACAGATTTTAATATTGGGTTCATTGACAAATGTACAGAATTCGCATTCCCATTCATGATCCGGGGTTGAAGGTGGTGGTCCTAAATCTTCCCCTTCTGCTTCTACTTCAGCCTCTAGTACAGCTGTAGCTGTTGGCGCACTAGGTTCAGGTTCACTTTCCGATGCAGTCACTTCCTCTACTACCTCTTCGTACTCAGATTCGCTTTGCTCAGGTTTTGCGGTTGGAACAGTGACCTTTTGCACTACAGCCGCTGCCTGCGTATTTTCATCTTTCATCTCCGGCTTGCGTTTGGATTCGTGCTTCCTTGACTTCTGCTGTTCAGCTTCTTGAAGTTTCTGCTGTATTTTTGCCTGGACGAGTGCACGTGCACCTGAACCTTCGGACTCAAGATCCGAGTAGATCCGACTGGTTTTTGGTGGCTCTGTCTGGTTTCTCTTTAAGGTGCTACCATCGCCACCACCCCCAACACTTTCATTAGAGTTACGTCGCTCAGGTAGCCATTCACTTTGCACAGATTTCGCTATGGACCCTCGACGATCCCTCATCTTATGCTGCCTTGAGCCATGCCGCGGTTCGCCATCGAGCTCGTCATTTCCATTGTTGTTGATAAGCTGTGAAGCGCTGGACAGACGACGTTGACGCTGATGATGCTGATGGGCACGTGATGCACTCGTCATGCCCGAGCGATTAGACACTAATGAGCGACGATCATCCTGATCCGAATCCTCATCATCGGTCAACTCATCGTCGACATAACTGCTACGCTTGCGTCGCATTGAAAGGGACTTTCTGCTTGGCGTAGGTGATGTGGCATAACGTGCACGTGATGCAGCCCGAGAGGCAGGTGCAGGTGGCATCCCCATAACACCTGATTAATATAATATTAGAATTAATATGCAACATTAGCATATATTAGCTAAAACCTACCTGGATGCATAACCGGATAACCACCAGGTCCTGGATACATATTGGGCACCATGCCACGCTGTGTCATAAAGACAGGTGGCGGATAATGTGGATGCTGTTGAGGCATGTAACCAGAGCCCATATTAAGTGAAAGATTCGAGTGATTGAAGTGCTGCTGTGACCCAAACTGTGACCACTGATCCCCCTGCATGTGTGGATGTTGATGATGCGGCCAATTACCCGGTTGCTGGCTCTGGCAGCCTGCGCAATTGAGCTGTGCCATGGACTGTGCCTGGATAGCAAATAATTTAGATAATTTCGTTATGGATGATGGAGTTACAAGGACTAACCTGTTGCATGCGTTGTTGAGCCAACCAGGCGCTACTATTTTGGGTTTCGGCCAGAGGACGTCGGTTCAATGTATTAAGATTGAAAACCGAAGTGCTCATTTGGCGTCTTTGAGCGCCAGCTGCCTGTCGTTGTTGTTGTTGTTGGAACAACAGGGAATTATGAAAATTGTGTGAATCATCCGATAGATCAAAATGCGATGAATTCAAACCAGATGACATGCTGCCGGAACGAAAATGCGAGGGCGATGGTGAAATGTTTGACCAATGCTCGAAGTTGGCGCCATTTGGCAAATGCTGTGAGGGAAATGTACAAAGAAAGACACAAACAAAGAGAGAGAAAGAGAGAGAAAAAGGCGAGACATGGACAAGACGTTGACATTGACATAGACGAAACGATACATTGATGAGGGGAATTCTCGATAGGATTGGGTTATTATATACAATAGACACTCACCTGCTCACTGCCCATTATCGAACCGCTGGAGTTGCCCAGCTCATGTTGAGCCTTCTGCTGACGATAGCGTTGCTGCAGCTGTGCCATGCGATCCAATGTGGCACTGGCCTTTGTCTTGATCTTCTCAAGCTGCACGGATGGTGGTCTCTGTATGGTATCGAAAACTGACTTGGGTGTATTAGAACGTGAAGAGCCTCCACCCTCACTAGGCGCAGCACGCGGTGGTTCCGGTAACGGTCGATGGCTCATTTGCGCTGTCACAGGTCCTGCTCCAGGTCCTCGCCAGCCACCGATGGACTTGTGCGAAGGCGTTGGCGAGGGCGGTGGCAACATCTGAAAGAGATTTTGGTTTTGGATTCCATTTCGGTTTGGCATTTTCAAAACAAAATATCATTTTTTATCATATTCTCTTTTGTTTCTTGTTTTTGTTGTTGGGCCGGCAGGAATCTTAAAAGGATTCTTATAGTTTTCTTGTTGTTTTATTAAAGCATTTAAATCAATTACAAACTGGTACTAAATGATAGAAATGAAGGTAATGGAGCTACGGTTTTTTGGCTTGCAGCTGGCGTTTGGAAGATGTTGTACTCATTGTGAGTACTCGAAGTATTCAGTACTGGGAGTACTTGGAGTATAACGGTTTACTTGGAGTATTTTGGTTTAAGAAATCGTGCAGTGGCGTACCTGTTCCTTGCGTCCCAAAAACGGTGTCAATAATCCTCGTTTGCCTCGTCTTGGTGGTGCTACTGGTGGTGTACCACCTGCCACAGCCTTCGGTGGTATGGGCGGTATACCCTGCTCGACGGCCTAAATATAAACATGCTTTTGATTTCATAACTTAAAGCCTTAGTTAGGCTAGGACTGGTGATATTACCTTACGTATATGTTGCTTGCGCTTGGGATGCTTATGGAACATGTCGTCGCATGATGCACAGAAGATTTGTCCCGCACACTCGGAACAGGTTACCCAGGGATTCTGGGAGCCACATAAGGTGCATTTCAGTTTGTTATCTGTGTGAATAAAACACGCAAATTAAATTTGAAACATTGTTCTGTTCAATAAGATATAAAACTATGATTAGCAACTTAGATTAACCAACTTAGATATATACTATGATATTCCTAATCTTTTCTTTAGGTAAGGTACCTGGCGTCTTGGTACGTGTCTGTGATTTCATGGGTTCATTTGAGTACTGTTGATTAGAGAACTCGATGACCTCATAGTCTGGTTCGGGTGTGTTCTTCGATTTTGGTGGCAAATTTGGCACCTTCAGCACAGATCCATTTCCTGTTGTGTTAGCACCATTTTGCGGTGGTTGTGGTGGTTTGGGTCCAATGCGATCATTTGCCTCTGTCTATATGGATGATGTATTGTGTGTTAGTATTAGTATATGTATATATATTCTAAATCTAAATCTGGAAATCGACTACTCACCACCCATGCGGGCATTGTACGTATATTTTTATGTACCAAATGTTGTGTCGTCATCTTTGTCGTTGTAGTCGACTTCGTCGTCTTTGTCCTCTACTAGTTTAGTGCTTCTTTTTGTGATCTGTTGAGAAAAAGTTATAGATGCCAAATGGAGCATACGAAGTGGCCATATAAAACAGCAGTTTATGCGATCATAAACAAAGACATTTGATGTGTTTTTTGGCAAAATAAATTTCAGTTTTATACGATTACTGCTTAAAGAAAATAGTTTTTTTAGAACTCTTTCTAAGGCTTTGCCTTATTTTTGTTAGTTTATTATAGTTTCTGTTATTATATCTGTAATATCTGTGCTGATTTCCGTACACGCTTAGTTAACCATCATCAGATATATATAGACATATATATGCTTTGCTGTAGACACTTCAGACAACTTCATAAACGAATTACACAAACTGACAAATAGTAAAATTCTATATAGATATGGTTGATATATATATTCTTCATGAATATATATTTATAGAATGCTCACCCAAAAATCAAATCCCTAGGTAAAATTTTGTATGCAACGCGTAATGCAAAACGCCCAAACGCCGCCAGAGTTCTTCCACGAATAAAACGTTTAAATATAGGCCAAAATTTTAAAATACAAAACAAGTAAAAACTAAAAAAAATAAGAAACTTAAAAATACCCTGTAAAAGATTTACAATATCTTATATCACTCTATAATTCGATATCAATTCTGAAATTCAAGTTGTTTAAAAAAAAAATCTTGATTTTATATCGACTTAGGATGGGAAAAATCATAAAAATATTTAACAAATTGTCAAAGACTTAGCTTTGAAATTTACAGGGTATTCATATAAATTGGCAAAACAGTTTGAAAATGTTGCAAAAGTTTTTTGTTTTTGTTTATTTATGAAACGAGGCACAGGAAATTATTTCTGTGACTCAATTAATGCAAACTGACAGCGATGATAAGTGGATAAAGAGAGCGGTGAAGCAAGACAAGTAGTGCGAAAAACATAAAAAGGTAGAGGGGTATATATATATATATATATATATATATATATATGTATGTATATAGAATCTATATAGTAGAAAGCAGTTGAGAGATGAGAAGAAGAGCCAAATATTAAAAGACCTAATAGTCAAAAACTTTTTGTAAATATGTAAAAGTTGTAAGGGATAGAAAAGATTTAATAAATATTTAAGAGATAAAAGAGATAAATTGAGATAATATAATAAGAGATTCAGTTTGAGATTACACAGATAATACAGAAAAAATGAGAAGAGAACTTTTGGATAAAACAGGTATAAAGCATATAAAGAGCAACAGAAATTATTATATGAAATACTTTGCTGATTTCTATACACTAACTTATTAATATATATATATAAATATATATATGTATATATGTATTTATATATGCTTGATGATCATCAAATGAGAAGACTGTCCGTCTACCTGTGCAAAAACAGTATCCACCTGCATCTTGCATGAATATTACTAAATATATAAATATATATATATTTGTATATGTATAGTTCATATATATCCTATATAAACTATTTCTTGCATACTGTTGCCTAAATATCAGTAGGCGTGTTATAGTATAATAAGACCTATTTGGAGGGTATATTTTAGTTCGTCAAAAGCTTCTGGAGCTAGATTATTTTTGACAATTTTATGCCTATTTTCTGACTGCATTCTAACATAAAAGATAATTATTTTTAGTTTGGTATGCACACATACAGACACATAATCAGTCACATAATAACCCCATAACCAATCGTGTAATATGATGAATAACTAAAAACTTCTAAGCAAATCATTTCCCTATGCAAAAAGACAGTAATAAAGTTTGTAATTCGTTAAGTAAATTACAGGAACTGACAAGTTCTGGTATAGGAAGCATATAAGTATATGTCTGCACACACATATATATAAATTATATATATCATTCCATTTGCTTGATTCTATAATAGGGACCCCAATTGGGTTGAACTCAGCCTGTCATCAACGTCTGTAGCGGTAGTGGTGGCGTCTCCAATATGTGTATACATCTTGACCACCGTTGTGCTCCTCTTCCTGAATCATTGTCGTTGGCAGCTTCAAGTGGCTGCTGCCCTGGGAGCCAGATATCTTAACGCAACAAGACTCACACACACATACAGATAATCACACACGCACACATAGAGAAAAGAGCACACGAAACTATTTTTAAATTCACATTTCTGCCTTTTTTCTGATAATTTCTTTTTTTGCGTTTATTTTGTGCACAATATTTTTAATTTTCATTAACTTTTGTGTGAAAATAGAAAAGTTGTTAATTAAATTGAATTATTTATTGAATGTTTATTGAATTTCCTTGAACTTTTTAGTTAATCTATTTTATGTATATTTTGGTCTTTTTAACGTTTAAATATAGCTTTGGTTTATTTATAGCACAGACACTTTAAAAAAAGAACTTTTATATATATATTTACTTATTTTTCAGATAGTGGCAGAATCTGTTATATTGATTTTATAGGTATAATTTAAGTTAGGCCTATGAGTAGACAGCCTCCATAGGGACACTTACATAATTCTATTTTACTATCAACGTTGCGCCGCACTCAAAATTTGCCGCTGCCAGCTGTTAGCACATGTATATATATATACATATATAAACTTATATATATGTACGTATATACACTATATATATAAATATATATATAGATATCTAATGGTTGCCGCACGACATTTAATATATTTTATATTTTGCTACGGTCTCGTTCGACGATCGTCTTCTAACAAACTGAATTTGTCTCTGACCAAAATCTAAACAACCAACTAAATCTTTACCACAGTTTTTAAATATTTTTTTTTGGTCCTCTCAGAAGAAAAGTCAACTTAATTCTCATTCTTGAATTCTCATTTGTCTCCATCTCTTCCATCTTAATGTTTTCTCTTTGTGCGTCTATTTTCAGGTTTTTTCGCGTGTTTTTATAAATAGTATTTAAAACAAAAAGTTTTTCATTTTTCATATGTCATGTTTTCTCTTTTAATTCCCTTTCCTTTCTTTTGTTATTAAACATTTTGGCTTCAATCATTTCTGTTGTTCGAAACGCATCCTAAAAGTAATTTATTATTTGTTGTTTGTTTTCATTATTTCTAGCATTCAGTTTATTATTTGTTATTATTAAAATACCCTAGTTTAATCACATACCAGATGGAATATAGAATATATATATATTTAGATATACAAACAAGTTATGAATATTTTATTTATATTTTATAATTCGTGGTGTGAATTCCCTGCGAAAACTAAGTTCATCAGGACTCCCTATTGATATCATTCCATATACATATTTAGACTCTCCCATTATATTTCAACGCAATTTCTTGCATGTTCCCTTAAATAAATATCTATTATTAAGGAAAGAAGCTCATTAGTTGTACTGAGACCAAGAGTAGCAATAATAATTCGTAATGATAACTTTTAGGTATCTGAATAATTGACTTTCCCATTTGTGTAATTATGATAATCAATGTAGAAGACATAAGAACGGTTATACCCAACTGCAAATTTCCATAAAAACCAATACCTAGTGACACACATACATACAGAAACAGTAAGCTGCTTTTCATTTCATTCTGGTACTGTTTCCCCTCCGCAGCAGTTGTTTGCTACAAAGTTATTAAAGTAAGTTTTCCTTTGTTCACAGATCTTTTTAAAATTTAGTCAATAATAGTCAACTTTTAATCAAATATAATTAAGCTCATTAACAAATTTTTTTTTATTTGCTATTTTGTATATTAGAGCTGTTTATTCGTAAAGCTACAAACTAGATTTTGGTTGTCCACTTATTATAATTATTGAATTCTTGATTGATTCTAGACTGAAAGACAAAGCTGAATCAAGTTGATAATTGAAAGTGATACCAAAGTTAATAGTAAAAAAATAGTTAATAGTTACAACATTTTTCTTTGCCTGTTACATACATTTGTACTACCTCCATAGTCCCCTTTTTACATATTTTATGTTTAAGGGCTGCAAAAATTATGTAGCACGCTTCTAAAGCACCACCTGCGGGCTTCTGCACACAAATCAAATAACAATTAAGCATTGTATAAATAAGTTCGTTTAATATATTTATGGTTATTTTTATAAATAAGTGCGGCTACCTCTAGTTGTTCGTAATTATGGGCATTATTGGCACCTTGGCCATAATATTCGCTATGAGTAATACCAATGATAAGTGCGCACACACTCACACACGCGCACTGATATACATATGTATTGGTATTGATGTTTATATGCATGTTAAGAAGAATTGACAGGCAAAACGGATTTGTTAGTGGTTAAAAGCAAAGAAAGAAATGAAGAAGCAGCAGCAGCAGCAGACAATGCTTAAGTCGAAGCCCAATAATTGCAAACACGCAGCTTTGATATGCCCACGCTCGTGTCTTATGCTATCTTCTTACATTCTTCTTCTTGTCAGTGTTAGTGGTTTGGTAGCGCAGCACCCACGTTCACTCAGACACGACCTTGTCCGCTGACGTAGATGCTGCTAACTGCGATGTGCGAGCAGTGCTGCCCCCTGTTGCCGCCATCATAAGCGTGGCAACAGCTGTTTGTGATTGCTGCTCGACCTGTCGCATGTTCGGCTCTCGCAGCTGTTCGTAAACAAGCGAAATGCCGGCTATTGTTTTTGTTGCTGTTGGCTGTTAAGGCAAAAGCTTTCTTTAAAGCTTCTTACTATATATTTTTATCGCATGCGATTTATTTGTAGCGATTTATTTGTGGCGATATCTTAAGGTAAAGCACAAAAATTTTTCGGCTGCATTTGCGCAACGCGCGTTGCAGGGAAAACAAGTGAAACGCGTGTTGAAAATAAACGATTTTCTCAACGCCCTGCCCAATTGTATGTGCGTGCGTCTGTGCAAGGGATTATAACATTTTATGCAAAAGAGAAATTGAAAGTTAAATGTACTTTTTAGTATATCAAATAGAAAAACAAAAACAAAATTTAATAAATTTGTGCCTTTTTTAAGTGTTTTCCGTATATGTAATATTCTCAAGACAATAAAAAAAATTGTGCACAATTTTAGAAATTGCTCTAAGTATATTAAATGTGTTTCCATAATATATTTGTAATTATAATTGAAATGAGATATTAAATAGGGAGTTTAAATCAAGCCAAAAATATTAAAATTTAAATAATAATGTAAAAATATATATAAACAAATAAATAAGAACAGAAAAATATTAATTTAAAAATAGGAAATATAATAATATAATAAGTGAAAGTATACACTTAAGAAAACTGACAATATTTCTTTAATTCTCTTTAAAGTAAATAAGAAAGTCCTTAAATAAATGTCAATAAACAAACGAAAACAAACTACGCAAGGACGCATACTAAATATCCTTTAAGTGCAACCAAGTTCCATTTGCCTAAATATATTTCCTGCCATATGAAAGCATAATGTTAAATAGCCCAGGAGGATGTCGTGCAATTTAGCTGTTCCATATACGAAAAATCGATACTTGAAGCCTCAACAGCAGCAGCAGCAGCAGCAGCAGCAGCAGCAGTAGCAGCAGCCGCAGTAGACGCAATCGCTTATTAAATGGCTAAAAATAGTAACAACTACAACAACAACTACAACGGTAACAACACAAACAAAAGCAAAGAGCATAAGCAATAGGAAAAAGCAATTAAACGAAAAGTGGCGACAATGGTCGATGCCAAGCCACCACCCACACCCACACCGGGCACACCACCGGCATTTGCCGGCGAAAGATCAAAAATTAAATTGTTCATGGAACGTACACCCAGCATTGGAGCACTTAAATCCAAACTTTTGACAGTCCTTGGTAACAGCAATGAGTTGCTCAACGGCATATCAAATAAGGTAAGTCCTTGATAATGACTATCGTTGGATGTGTAAAATGTTGCGGAGATAGGGGTAGGGGTTGACTTGAATCTGGTGTTGTCTATAAAAGCCTACAAAAACAACTGACACTTTGATATATACATTTTTTTTTTTTGCTTTTTGTATTGCTTTCTCACATTTGCTGCTGCTGCTGCTGCACTCGTTTGACCTTCACTTGGCCCGGATATTGTTGGGGTAGCAATTTTAGTGGGTGCTGAAGGAGGGGCTCTGTTAGTTGTTTCCCCATTGTACTTGACTCTGGCTGGCAGCCTTTTTAGTGCTGCAGCAAAGTTGATGGTCGTCTCGATGCGTCCTTGGTTCGAATTAATTATATGAATTGCATTTATATACGCAGTGGATTACGCATATAACACGATAGGGCTTACACAAGCAATCCCCTAAAAAAAATAACAATTTCTAACTACGCCACTGATTGGATACAACTAAAAGAAAGCATCGTTAAAAGTTTTGTTTTAGTTTGTTTCTTTATAGATTAGTCGCATGTCTCTCTTCCCATATCTCTTTTTATTGGTATCTTCATCCTTACACTGTAAGCTTTGAGCCTTCAAGAAATGCAAAAGCAATCAATTTGGCTGACATAAACAAGGACATATGCCTTTGTCTATCAGTATATCAAAGGAATAGTTCAATTTAAGCTTCGATTTTTGCTATTGGGTAGAAATTTATGTTCTTCCCTTCAAGTTGTATTTATTTATGTGTTTACTTTGCAGTGTTTAGCTGGGAATCGAACCTGCCACTGCCTCTTTAAATTGTCAACTACACTTAATAAGACTTTATGTAATTACAGTTAACTCTAAGCACCAGCAGCAGCGACTCGGATTATTGTGACGACGACGATGAGAATTTGCCCAAATGTAAGTTTTATGCCTGCTTTTAGATTCAAAGATAAATAATGTAATCCCTTCTTGGACATCCACAGATGATGAAACAATTGACTACACGAAAATCGACTATGAGGCACGTCGCGTTAAAGCACGTCGAGCGCACGAGGAGATCATATCAGGTCGCTACAGGCAGCCCAATCTTGCACCACGTAAGTTGTTGTCGTGGTTTACTTCCAGTACATCTTTGATAGCTGATATTAATCACTGATTAGGTCCACGTTTGGAGCACTCACGTGGACGTCATGCCAATAAGTTGGGTGGACCATTGCGGTCTAGTTCGCCTTCATCAAGCAGCAGCGGTAGCAGCAGTGATGACAGCAGCTCCCTGTCATTACCAGAGCTTCAGGCAGCAGGTGCTCATGAGGTGGTGAGCAGCACGACACATTCCAATTCTTTGGAGATTGAATCGCGTCACTCGGGCGGCTATGAGCGTGCCAGAGCCATAGCGGGTGCCAGACGCAGCGAGCTGGACATGCAAAAGGATATGCAGCGCATTAGCGAGCTACTTGAGGCCACTGCCATGCCACCACAAATTGATGTACAGCCACCCACAGAAGGAGGCATATTAAGTGGAGCCACTAACATGACACGCCAGCCGTGGGGTGCCGTTAACTGCATCAGGGTTCCGGCGCGGAGTCGCACATCCAACAGCAGCACCCTAACTAGCTTGAGAGATGAACCAGATCAAATGCAGGCCAGTCCCAGCATGGAGTCCAGCGACTGGCGTAACTTTATTCGCTCTGAATCACAGAATTCCGTACCTTCATGGGCGTCCTCCATAAGCCTGGATTGCCGAGCGGGTGAGGAACCCGTCAAGGAGTTCATGAAGCATTTTACTCAACTTGTCTTCAACAATACATCGGCTGTTAACCTAGAGCTAAAGTCCGAGTTTGGAGTGCTGTTGCGTCTCGAGATTGGACGCCTCTGGTTCACCAGATTCCTTAGTGAGCAACGCAACAAGTCTAAGCGTCTGGATAACTTGACCTTTAATGCATTAGCTCAGTACTTTGCCCTAGCGCTCTTCGAGTGCGGCGAATGCGAGGATTACACACCAGCCGCGGTGCTTATGAATCTTTGTTTTCTGTTCTATCATGAAAGTACGCATAAATTATTTTCCTACATATCTGGTGGATAATTTTCTACTAATCTCCTGTTTTATCCTGCAGTTGAAGTACCAGGCTGTGATCCTTATCGGGAGTATTTGTTCATTTCGCTGCGGCAACAGCCCCTATGGCAGCAGTTGCGCTTCTGGAACGCCATTTTTCTTGAGGCGATGCAGTCAGAACGCGATCATCGCATTTCCTCACAGCTGCGTCGTCAGCAACGTCGCCAGGCAAAGCAACAACAAAAACTGGCTGCAGCAGCAGCAGCAAGCGAGGATGTTGCTGACATAGTCAAATCTGTACGCAAACATGGCCCAGAATCGTCATCCAGTTCATCGCATCATGGTGGCGCAGCTGCAACAACGACAGCAAATGCCAGGCGAAAATCTAGCAAAGGCAGCTTGGGACAACAACAAACAATCAAGGATCAGGAGGATATTGCATTTCGGCAATTAGGGTAAACAGCTTTCTACTATGTTATAGTATAACTTAAAAAGATTCTGTTTTTGTATTCTCAGTGCCTTTACGTGCAACATGCACACGCTGGGTGCTAAGCAGGAGATGTGCCTTGATTTTCTGAAGAAACATGTTGTAGCACTTAATTTATCCAAAGGTAAGTGGGATCGTTCCAAAAGGATTGTAAATTCTTTTTCTTGTATTTAAGTACATCAAAGTTGCATACTAAATCTGCTTCTGGCTATATTTTAGACAAAGCAAAGCTGATCAGGGACAATATTTATCGGATGTATCACGAGACGGAACTCTGGGGTGCACGGCTAACCTAGAAGTAAGTATGAATGCTTGTTGTGTGGGAGAGTGTGTGCGTGTATGTATGATTATCAAGGATTTGCCTAACAGATGTGGATTGTTTAACTTAATTTATGACGCAGCTAACCCACTACCCTTACGGGACTAAATGTTTCAACCTTTTTGTCGTAACTCAAGCTAACTTATTGAACTTTAAATCAAAACAAAAAATACAAAAACTAAAACTTAATCCTTAAACTAATCTTGATGTACTAAAACGTAAAGATGAAACTAGTTCAAAATTTTTACTTGCATTGTTGTCTAAATTGTGAATTTGTGTACTCATAATTAATAATAATAGTAAAAGCAATTAGAAATTATGAATGTAATATTTATATCCGTAAATTGTGATAATAATATTTTGTGATTACTTTATACTACATATGGTACATACATATATATCAAAAAAGTGAAAGAAAACTAAGTTTTGCATACATAAAAAAAGAGAGATTTAAAAGTTTAAATATCCGAAATTAACTTAAAAAATGATTAAATAAATAATTATACAATATTCTGTAAAAAATTAGATACAATAAACTCAAGTTTAACAGATCCTAACAATAAAGTTTAACAATTAAACCAAAACATATCTCAAACTAAATTTCTTAAGTCTAAAGTGTGCTTTAAAGTTACTTTTAGATAGTTTATTCGATGCAAGATTCTATTAAAGAATCCAATTAATTATTTTAATTATTAATTATCTTTCGTTTTATTTATACAAAGATAACATTATTTTCAAGCAGAAAAATGTGTTTATCTTTTGCTATTTGCTCAAAAAAGTTTAACAAAATTAATGCTAAACTCGAACAGTCTCTCTGAATATATCAAAAATATATATATATATATATATATATAAAGGTGTTATAGCTTGATATGATCAGATATGAGAAGCATTAGTATTCGTCGACTTTAAAGGCTACTATATAATGTATATATGTACTATATTTAGATAATATTGCCATTTAGTTTGTTTCCATAATTGGTGCTGGTGTCCATCGTTGGGTGTAAGCCACAGTTATAATCTGCTAACTTGGTGCGTTTTGTTTAAACTGGAAGCGTTTCACTGCGGGAACGTTGCTTTAAAATAATTAGCAAAGTTGAAAATTTCTTGTATGCCCAAATTATTTAAATTATGGGCAAATATCTTTAATTTTTACGCCTCACCGGTGGGCATACGTGTGTGCTTAGTAAGATCATATTTGTACATGAAGACGCTGTTGCTAGGTATGTTCATATAGGTCTTGTCCACAGAGTTCCAGCTATGTGAATGTTGTAGAAAGAATAGTTAAATAGATTTGTTTACGGAAACTCTTTGGTCATCGCTTACTGTTTGGTTGTAGTATTAGTTGAATTCAGTCGAGGTTCTGGTTCGATATCCTTGTGCAAACGTAGTATGTGCTTCTTTAGGCCCTCACTACGAACACAGGCTTTCGGGCAGTGGGGACATTTAAAGGGCTTTTCGCCTGTATGCTCCAGTATGTGTGCTTTGAGATCTCTGTTTTGGGCAAAAGGTTTCGGGCAGTAGGGACATTTAAATGGACGTTCGCCTGTATGGCCACGTATATGACGCTGTAAGTTGTCGTTTGTCGCAAAAGCTTTTGGGCAGTGAGGGCATTGAAGTGTGCGTTCGCTTGAGTGTCGACGTATGTGCTTCTGCAGATTGTCGTTCGTGGCAAAAGCCTTTGGACAGTGTGGGCATATTAGTGTACGTTCACTTGAGTGTCTGCGTATATGTTTTTGAAGATTATCCTTTGTGGCAAAAGCTTTTGGGCAGAAAGGACAATTTAAAGTACGTTCATTTGAGTGCCTGCGTATATGTTTCTGCAGATTGTCGTTTGTGGCAAACGATTTTGGGCAGGTTGGGCACAGAAAAGGACGTTCCTGATCCCCAGAATGTGTTCGTGTAAGATGAAATTTAAGATTACTGCTGGTAGCAAACTCCTTTGTACATTGTGTGCACTTGAATGGTTTCTTCGTCAATCCTCTATCCACATCGGTTTGGAATCTGAAAATCATAAAATGAAAGTAAAAACTGTTTTAGATATACATTCAATATATGTACTTACTTAATTTGGGTTTGTTTCTCTTGTTGTCTTTCTTTGCCATCGATTAGCTCATTGGTAGTGGTTTGCCATACAATATTCACATCATGTTCAATTTTAACAAGTCCCAAGTCTCTGTGTCTCATCGTTAATTGCCAATCCTGAGTCTTAAACATATTGCATATTGCTTCGCAGTGTTCCTGCTTAACGCAGCCCACATCTATCGTTTGTTCCATTTTTGTTGCCTTTGCGGCCAGCTCGTTTACGACGTTTTAGGTTTTAATGTTTTTTAATTGCTTGGCAAATGAACAAAAACTTTATTTTCAATTAGAGTTTTCAGATTTTACTTTAGCACGGTAAATAGCATAGAAAAATTCCGATGAATTGCTCTTCGATATATTGATCAGTTGGCAGGTCGATTAAACTATACCAGCTGTGGCTAAACAGGTTCCCAATGTTGCATTTGATGATATGGTAGGAAATACGGTGGTATACCGTTGCCACATCGGTAGAAACAGATAATTTCTAATGCGTGCTGCCAACTTAAGTTAAATTTTATAAAAGTTTAAAAATAAATGATATAATATATAAATAGGATAAATAAATATAAAACAATTAACTTAAATATAGAAGTATATGTTTAAATTTTCACAGAAAATAAATATTTCTAATTTATATATGAGCAAGATCTTATGTTGCTTCACATAAGTGTGGCAGACTTTTAGGCAGGCAGTTTTAATTCTAAAATCCTCGTAAAATTTTCTAAGTCAGTGATCCTTAGATGACCCCTTAATCCTTGAATGCTATTTGATAAAATCCTGTTTTAAATTACAAATGCACCAAATCTGGAAAAATCTGCAAAAATTTCGCATTATTAGAGCTAGTTTGAGCTAAAGGATATCAGTTTAATGGTTAAAAAATCATATGCTTAGGTAATTTCAGAAAACAATACAGCATTTTGTGCTCACAAGAGAGAAAACTATCGATTTGCATTAAAAAAATTTTAAAATCGAACAAAAATATATTCAAAATATTTTTACAAGTGGTAGGCATGGAAATTTTGTTCAAAAAACAAAAAATATGCTGTAACTCGACCATTTCAAGGACAATTTGGATGTACTTTGGCATAAAGGAAGCAGTTAAGGACCTATTCCAAAAAATAAATTTTAAAGGACGAAAATCCTTAAAGAATCTGAGATATAAGCAGTTTTTCTTATACAAATAAAACGCTATAGCTCAGCCATATCCTTACGCATCCTGGAAAATTTTGTGGCATATGAAGCATTTTAATGAGGACTAAATCTTGACCGAAGGACTTTTTAATTGTCCTTATACTTCTTGAGATATAATGGTTTTTATGTTTCATATGCATATTTGTACGCCCTCCGAGTGAAATTTTCCAAGTCGCTGGACCATAGATGACCCCCATATCCTCGAATGCCATTTGATGGAGTTGCTCTTGGGCTTTCTAATGCACCATGTGCCTTTAAAATCTGACAGGATATGACCGAGTTATCGCTATTTTCTTGAAATGCTTAGCCCAAATAAGTATGCAGCAAAATATTTCACAAATTGCAACCAATTTCCACATTCGAATCCAAAAATCGATCAAAATACCAGGTAAACAGAATCCAAAAAAAGCAACTGAAGCAAAAAAGTCTACGAAATAATAAAATAGCTATAACTCGGTCATTTGAAGGAATATTTGAATAAAATTTGACATGCTGCTCGTTCTTATCCTAAAGACTTAGGAAATATTCAATGCAGGACGAAGGTCCTTGAACATAAGCTTTTACAAGGACATGTATTGCCCATACCTTTCATCATCAGCGATTCGCTACAGCTATTCAATGAGGAATATCGCGATTGTTACTATTCTGGTATAGTTGTTGTATATAACAGATATATGTATATTTATTAACACAAATTTCTTTGTATTTTTATTTTTTAAAGCAGCAAAGAATACATTTTTATTATTATTTTACATAAATCTCAAAAAAAGCTTATAAAATAAATCAATAATTTGCCTGGAATATGTGTGTTATTGTTGTTGCTATTCGTATATCTAAAATTGCACTAGGTATACAGGATATACATTTGAATACTTTGTTTGTATGTTTGTTTAACGGTACATTGCATTATTACAATAAATAAAAAAGAAAAAAAATAAGTTTATTAACGCGTTTTAACAAGGATATGCGGTGAGTGTGTTAACCTGAACAAATTAACATATTTTCTTTTGTTTTAATAGAAATGAAAACAAAAATTATAAAAAATGTGGACAAGTATTACATACAAAGATATATATATATATATATATATAAATATATAAATATATAAATATACATATATATATTTATATATTTATATATATAATATATATATAAATAATTAAAAATAACTAAATATTATTGCTAGTAATAACTTAAGCAATAGATAAGCCGAAAGCTTTAACAACAATTGCATGTAAGTTCGTTCACTTATTGATTTGAATTTTTGAAAATAATTAATAATTAAATTAATAACTTTTGCATATTTTTATACTCTGTAGGTTTAACAGGCAGATTTGATTTGCGGATACAGATTTACATACTCGTAAATATATATATATATAAATATATGTACAATACATTTAAAAACTTGAAGAATCCTAAGCTATAATTAAACAATTGTTACAGTTGTAGTTGTAAACGATGATCGATGACTTATCATAAGGCTAGCTTAGGTTGTTGCGATCACAAGTTGTAGTTGTTCTTGTAGTACCAACGTTGAGGTAGTGGCTATAGGGCTTTAATCCACCAACAGCTGGAAGGTAACTGAACCCATACGATCACGTATGCTGCCGCTATAAATAATATTCTTAGCCCAGGCACGGCATTCGATGTCCATTAAAACTCCAGTTGGTGGATTCTTTATTTGTACAGCAACGATTGGACTCAGATAGTTCTTTTGATTCTGATAGGGATAATAGTAAGCTGGAAATCCTTGACTGGGATAGTACTTAATATCATTGAAGTTCTCCTTATCCTGGCCATAGTGTCCATTGCAAGATACCCAAACTTGTTGGCGCTATGAATCAAATAGAAATATAATTTAGCAACTAATTATAATTAAATTATATTATTGTGAACTAACCTCTGCAGCAGCCGTATTATTAATAAGTTGTTGCAAATCTTTTGGCATACTAGGCACAGGTTGATCATAGATTTGCGGCCTCCAGCCAAAGATTTTATTTAGTTTTAGGAATATGCAAGGTTCCGCGGCAGGATAACCATACTTATTCTCTACCATACATGGTCCAAAGTTTTTAATGTCCACCATGCAAACATCGGTATCATTGTGTTGTTGGTCGAAGTCACAGATTTTCATATTGCGACCTTCGGTGTGATTATAATCTGTAAATTCAAAGGATAATCGTAGAGTACATATATCTAGATAAGGGTATACATTATTTGTAACTTACCATTAAGAAAATCATTGATTAAACCCACCCAATAACTATTCTCTTTGGGTTTATTTCTGTTATATCCAATGACAGAGCCACGTTCCGTTTCTTCGCTTAGTGGTCGAAAGCCCAAGCCAGGATTGGTGCCTATAAGGGAGTCCCCCAGTTTCCATTTCGGCTCTTGATCATCCACCGAAGCCAATAGGCCACGCATACAAATTGCAAATAATATTGCAAGGATAATGTAGAAAATAACATAAAATATTAAAAGTTGACCTGTAAAAACAGAAAAGAGCAAAACATGTTAGCTAAAGGGTAAATCAATTTTAATCTTGCGAACCGGTTATAACCGTTTGGTTGAATTTTATTTGTTTTTCTTTTATTGATATGTTCCCTTTATTGTAACAAATTGAAAGCCGACAAATACCGCAACAAATGCAGTAAATACAATAATAAATAAACAATAAACGAAATGATAAAGATAGATAAAGGAAGACTAAAAAAGAAAGAGAGAAACCGAACCAGTCGTATCGGGTATTATTTTATACAATTGTATAAATGTGTGTACATTTATTTCAATGTCAATAGCATTGACGAGTCAGCTAGAAACTGGTATTGCTATCTACTATTCAATGGACTTGGCTAACCAGAGAGCACCAGAACAGCAGAGAACTGGCTGAAAAGCTATTACATAAATACAACAAGATATCGACAAAGTGAAATAGACACCAACACCGGTTGGAGGAATGGGAATGGAAATGGGGCAGAGAATGGGTAAATCGAACTCGCATTCCCAAACAAATTAATCGAATGAATGAATATCGAATACAATGAACAAATACAATGTAACAGACCCACACGTCTACCTTTACAGTACCATATATATACTGTACATTAATGGTACAGTAGGTAACAAAAGCAATGAAAAAGGAAAACATCTATCAATATATAATCAATGTCGAGTGGGCGAAAGTGATTTTCAATACCTTATGCAGACATATTGTTTGATTTGTTGCTGTTATGGCGCTCATCAAACTTTAAGACTTAAATGGGCTAAAAAGAAAAGAAGTTAAAATAAAAGAGCTAGGAACAAGTGTTAGAACCAGAACCTGTTGCCAAGGCCCAAGCAAAGTTAATTGCGTTCAAGTACAGGGAAATGCTAGTACTTGTAAATTTGGCAATGACCACACGCTGGGTAAGCGCAAGGCGCCATTAACGCCGCTGGCTATGACGCCAATCAACCATCCAGCCAGCCAGGCAGACAGTCAGTCAGGCGGCCAGACGGCCAGGCCGTCAGTCGGTCAGGCAGTCATTTGTTCATCTAGTCTGTTGGCCAAGGTGGGCGCCCATGGCGCGTGTGTAACCAATATCAAGGTATACGTATTGCTAGCCAACATTCTTATGTCTTCACTATAGACACCCACACACATATACGAATACACAAAAACAGTTACATAGACAGTACTATAAGATTGTAGCCCCATATCTCCACCCTTAATCGATAAATTGACTTCATTTCTCTGTAGCAGCAACTTGCATATGACTATGACAATTACTTAGTTTACCATGATGGATAGCCAGCTGTAGGTCTACATATTCTTCGAATGTAACCCTGAATAGGGTTATTCAAATCAACTTTTCGCTCTTTCCCCTCTCTCTCTAGCTGTGCCTATACAAATTGTGACCAAAATAAAGGAAAATATTGTAGACAATTTGTTTGGTCAGTGGGTTGTCTTGTGATATTATGTTTCATGTGGTGCACCTGGTGCTTGGGGGTTAAATTTTGGGTAAAATTACATGGAATTACTTAGAATTGATATGTGACAAGCTAAAGTACTACTAATTCTACAAATATACTATATACTATACTATGTAATCAGTCTATATATGCTATTTAAAGGACTTTTTCAAAAGCAAAGAAAATTAGTTAATTGACAAAGGCTTTGCTTCGATATATAGACAGGAAAATTGGTAGTATATAGACTACATATACAGTATTTATATGTCACAATACATATGAAGTATGTTATGTACATAAATTATATAGATTCAAGGTAAAGGAAGTCTACTTTACATCAAATATAATAATTGCCATAAAAATTATAGACGAGCATTCAAGGTATATGTTTTTGGCTATTCAAAAATCTATTTCCTGTAAATGTTGGACTTATTTTCAATATTTTGAAATAAATTTATGTATATGTTTAACAATCTATTATATGCCTTATAAATACAAATATTGTATATGTATACAAATATATATTTGTTCGTCTTTGGCCCGATTTTAATGCCACTCTTTTGTACATTTGGCATTTGGCTGGCAGTTCGCCTTGAAATATATATCTCATACGTCTCTTCTCTATCTCTTTCACTCTCTTTCTCTCTTTAACAGTCCCTCAATCTTTCTCTAATAAACCTAAAATAGAATTAAGAACTCAAAACACATACATAAAATAAACTGAAAAGAACACTTGAAATAATATTACGTATACGTTTTGGGTCCATTTGGCAGTACCAAAAGTTCAGTTACCTACTGCAAAAAAACCAAATATGTGCTGGAACAATTGATATGATAATGAATCATGCAGTGAAACTTATTCTCTGGGTTCAACTGTACTGTGGCAACAGGTATACCCCCTCTCTCTCTCTCTCTCTCTCTCTCTCTCTCTCTCTTTCACAACCCATTAGAGGGTAAGCGTATTTTATGGTTAATTTGTAAACTTTGAAAATGCTGGAAATGTAATGTAAATGAAATGCGAACCAGCTAAAGGCCATATTAACCAGTTAATTTTGGTTTTCATTAACAAAGGAAATGTGAAACTGTGGCAGGAGCTGTGTGGGTGTTGGTGATATTGGTATGGAGCACATATAAGGCTTGCAGCCACAGCAACTACCCTTGTTTAGAACTTGCTCAATATTTACATAAAAAACATTGAGTTAGACATTAATTGGGGTGGGGGTGACTATATATAAAAGTAAGCACGATTCATCTGGAACTTTGTTTATGGTGTGCTGAAATGACCAGCTTTAGGTATGGAGCAGCTGAAGGATACGGGGTAGCACATGCAAGCTGTCAGGCGCCTCAATGTAAGCAGGCGCGTCTCAATGACCAAGTTTTTATAATAACACTCTGACTGGCTTGATGATGCAGTAAACAAACTTAAGGAGCCCGTGACCTATATATATACGTATATATATGTATATTTACAGGACAACTGGCACACCCCATGCCCAGCCCCAAGACCAATCGCAAGCCACAATCTAATGGCATCGAATCCCGCCCAACCACCGCTGAAGTGAATAACTAGAAATGCGTCCTTGTAGTTGTTTTATCGTTATTCAAGGCGCCACAACGTGAGCCAAATAAAGTTAATAATTTAGCTTCCACACAGCTGGACACACAACACACACATGTGACTATGAGTAGACCACAAATGTTATCCAACTTTTGGTTAAGGATAAGGTAACACCTACGATTTATATGTATGCTTATGCTAGTCCCAGCGCGTTTTCACACTATTTTCATTTGCTTTTCCCACCCAAAAAACAAAGCAAGTAAATTTTCAAAGTTTGTTTACTGACCGCAAATGTTGCCACGAAACATTGTGCGTGTTGCAGGTACTAAAACAAAGGCTACTTATGTGCTTCAGGCTTAGATTTCGAACATTTGAGCTGTTTATGTGAAACTTCTAAGCCAAATAATGAATTGGGACAGGATAACATAAGGTTTTATCATCTATTTAGTTTGGGCAAATCCAACTGGCAAACAAACTAAAAGGAAGATCTCAAATATAAACAGAGTTGCCATATGATAGCATAATTTGATGACAGTTAATGACAGCTTTATACAAAATATTAATATAGTATAAAAAAGCGCTTTATTTAAGGACCGTCCCTATAATTATTGTAAGTAAATCGGATTAACTTCAATAAGCTTCAAACGTCCCCAATTTGCATGACTGAAGCTGCCCTAATTTTGTAGCAAAGGTAAAAGCACTTGAAATGACATGATTTATGGGACATAAGCACGACGACTGCCTTATCCTGGGCCATACTTAAGGAATAAAAGCAACAATTATGACGGCACAGACAGCCACCAATGGCACAGGACATAGCAACAATTTGATTGTCATCTTCATTATACTCATTACAGCAGTTACTGCGCAGCTCCACATGCTGCACTACCAGTCCTCTGCCGGCCAGGATAAATGATAAGATAAACATTTATGTGGAGTCAATAAGGGTTTGTATATAAAAACTCGACCCAAATAAAATAAGAGAGTAAGAGAGAGAGAGAGAAATAGAGGAAGAGTGTGTCACATTGGCGCCTATTTTGTTTAGAGCTTTGACACATTCAACCTTAACATACACAAACCAATTTCAAACCGAATCCTTCGTGTCCCTGTATAGTCTTGTCCTCGCCGCACCCTTTTTTTTTCTTTGCGTCATCGTTAAGTCGTTGGCCTGTGCCTATAGCATACTTTGTGGCATTTTAAGTGAATTAATTTCACATATTACCAACATATACCCCTTACCACCCGCCACACTCTCTTCACACAGTACTAATATCAATGTTCACCCTCGCGCACTACTACAAATGCGAGCATTACGAGCATTTAGTTTGCCGATTAGATCAGTTCTGGGTGGGTTTACGACAATTTTTTCGGGCCAAAAATGTTTTTTCTTTTTTTACTACTTTTTGTTAGAGTTTTGCTTAATTGGACATTGATGCAGGACATACCAAAGAAGAGAAGTACTCAACACATTTGTTTATATTAATGATCTATAGCAATTTCAATCGTAGTAATAAGAGTATTAATAATAATACGAAGAATAATATTTCTAATCAACGAAATGTTTTAACATTTAAAATTTAGGCTGTCTATTTCTATTTCTGCAAAATAATTAGAATTTGATTGGTAAACCAATTAATTAACGCTTTTGTTACATATATTTATATATTTATATGCCTATTTCTGGTTAATACAAATACTATACTAAGAAGATTTCATGTGATGTCAGCAGTTTATTTAAAATGTATTGGGAACAATTAGACCCATTTCCTGTACTCTAATTAGATTGGACAATAGCAAAAACAATCAAGTTAGTCGGGCAATAAATAACTAAAAAAAAAACAATGTTTTGGGGGACATGCAATGTCTATATATATATACATATAATTTTATATATATATGTATGTATATACAGTATATTGATGCATCTGTCGATCTAAATGGAAAGCCAGCAAGTTGGCGATTAACTAACTAAAAGCAATGGTTGAGCAGCTATTGAAAGGGGATTTGCTATGGAGCTAATTAGTGGACCTAACCGGTTTTAGCCAGAACTTTGACCGACTTTCAACTAACAAGATAAATATATATATATATATATATATATATATATATACATATTATTATTATCGTTTTCAAAACATGTTGAAATGAAATCAAAGCCCCAAAATTAAGTCAAATAAACATTATCAAAATGCAAACTTGGCGGAAAATTGAGGCATCAGAATTTGTATGGAAAGCATTTCCAAAAAAAAAATAAACAAAGAAAAAAAGTAGTAAAACCGGTTTTCAACTGATTTGTCAAAAAGTCACCTCTTCCACACTTCCCCTAAAACAAAACAAGAATCCAAAATAAAACAAAATTCGATGCGTTCATTAATTATTTAGTTTCAGTTAACAAAGTGGAAATTAACGCTTAAATCAGCATTCTATGCATTGTTATACTATATAAATATATATAAATAAACTCCAACAATATATGAACAGATATATATATATATATATATGTATATATATATATATATAATGTATATAACCAAACAATTTTTGTGTTTTTTGATCTCTTTTGAGTGTTTGTTGATTTTTGTTGACATTTTAAACATCCGCCAATTTGACTATGTTTTTCTTGATAATGGAAAATTGTGGGAATTGAAAAATTTTTATGTGAAATATCAACTGAAATAACTTTATAATTGTTCTATAGTTTTATAAAATTTGAAATCAGTTTAATTATTGTGCAAATTTTTTGAGTAATATTGCAAAATATTTCACTTTAAAACTCGTTTTAAATTTTTTGCTGCTATTGTAAGAATAAAACAATTATATATATATATATATATATATAAATATATATATATATCTATATACTTTATCTGAATACTATACATATATAGTATATATCTTTACATGAATAAAATTTTTCAATTGCTTCCACATGTCAGCTTCTTATTATTTATTTACTTGTAAAAAAACCAAAGGGACTAAAAACAAGAACCATTAAATGGATTTAATGATAGAGAACAAGGATGTAGATGTCAAGGCAAGTTGCTACATCTGATAGTGGTCAATTTGTCTAACCTTTTACCCTAAGCTATTTTTAAATGCATTCTAATGCATATATAGACATATATACAAATGTAACTATTGACATCATTTGGTCATGTGGTTGCATTCACACTTAGTTCGGTGTTATCAATGTCCTTGTCTACATCTACGTCCTTGCTCTATCATTAAATCCATTTAATGGTTCTTGTTTTTAGTCCCTTTGGTTTTTTTTTACAAGTAAATAAATAATAAGAACTAACATGTGGAAGCAATTAAAAAATTTTATTCATATAAAGATATATACTATATATGTATAGTATTCAGATAAAGTATATAGATATATATATATATTTATATATATATATATATATATATATAATTGTTTTATTCTTACAATAGCAGCAAAAAATTTAAAACGAGTTTTAAAGTGAAATATTTTGCAATATTACTCAAAAAATTTGCACAATAATTAAACTGATTTCAAATTTTATAAAACTATAGAACAATTATAAAGTTATTTCAGTTGATATTTCACATAAAAATTTTTCAATTCCCACAATTTTCCATTATCAAGAAAAACATAGTCAAATTGGCGGATGTTTAAAATGTCAACAAAAATCAACAAACACTCAAAAGAGATCAAAAAACACAAAAATTGTTTGGTTATATACATTATATACATATATATATATACATATATATATATATATATCTGTTCATATATTGTTGGAGTTTATTTATATATATTTATATAGTATAACAATGCATAGAATGCTGATTTAAGCGTTAATTTCCACTTTGTTAACTGAAACTAAATAATTAATGAACGCATCGAATTTTGTTTTATTTTGGATTCTTGTTTTGTTTTAGGGGAAGTGTGGAAGAGGTGACTTTTTGACAAAACAGTTGAAAACCGGTTTTACTGCTTTTTTTCTTTGTTTATTTTTTTTTTGGAAATGCTTTCCATACAAATTCTGATGCCTCAATTTTCCGCCAAGTTTGCATTTTGATAATGTTTATTTGACTTAATTTTGGGGCTTTGATTTCATTTCAACATGTTTTGAAAACGATAATAATAATATGTATATATATATATATATATATATATATATATATTTATCTGGTTAGTTGAAAGTCGGTCAAAGTTCTGGCTAAAACCGGTTAGGTCCACTAATTAGCTCCATAGCAAATCCCCTTTCAATAGCTGCTCAACCATTGCTTTTAGTTAGTTAATCGCCAACTTGCTGGCTTTCCATTTAGATCGACAGATGCATCAATATACTGTATATACATACATATATATATAAAATTATATGTATATATATATAGACATTGCATGTCCCCCAGAACATTGTTTTTTTTTTAGTTATTTATTGCCCGACTAACTTGATTGTTTTTGCTATTGTCCAATCTAATTAGAGTACAGGAAATGGGTCTAATTGTTCCCAATACATTTTAAATAAACTGCTGACATCACATGAAATCTTCTTAGTATAGTATTTGTATTAACCAGAAATAGGCATATAAATATATAAATATATGTAACAAAAGCGTTAATTAATTGGTTTACCAATCAAATTCTAATTATTTTGCAGAAATAGAAATAGACAGCCTAAATTTTAAATGTTAAAACATTTCGTTGATTAGAAATATTATTCTTCGTATTATTATTAATACTCTTATTACTACGATTGAAATTGTTATAGATCATTAATATAAATAAGTGTGTTGAGTACTTCTCTTCTTTGGTATGTCCTGCATCAATGTCCAATTAAGCAAAACTCTAACAAAAAGTTGTAAAAAAAGAAAAAACATTTTTGGCCCGAAAAAATTGTCGTAAACCCACCCAGAACTGATCTAATCGGCAAACTAAATGCTCGTAATGCTCGCATTTGTAGTAGTGCGCGAGGGTGAACATTGATATTAGTACTGTGTGAAGAGAGTGTGGCGGGTGGTAAGGGGTATATGTTGGTAATATGTGAAATTAATTCACTTAAAATGCCACAAAGTATGCTATAGGCACAGGCCAACGACTTAACGATGACGCAAAGAAAAAAAAAGGGTGCGGCGAGGACAAGACTATACAGGGACACGAAGGATTCGGTTTGAAATTGGTTTGTGTATGTTAAGGTTGAATGTGTCAAAGCTCTAAACAAAATAGGCGCCAATGTGACACACTCTTCCTCTATTTCTCTCTCTCTCTCTTACTCCCTTATTTTATTTGGGTCGAGTTTTTATATACAAACCCTTATTGACTCCACATAAATGTTTATCTTATCATTTATCCTGGCCGGCAGAGGACTGGTAGTGCAGCATGTGGAGCTGCGCAGTAACTGCTGTAATGAGTATAATGAAGATGACAATCAAATTGTTGCTATGTCCTGTGCCATTGGTGGCTGCCTGTGCCGTCATAATTGTTGCTTTTATTCCTTAAGTATGGCCCAGGATAAGGCAGTCCTCGTGCTTATGTCCCATAAATCATGTCATTTCAAGTGCTTTTACCTTTGCTACAAAATTAGGGCAGCTTCAGTCATGCAAATTGGGGACGTTTGAAGCTTATTGAAGTTAATCCGATTTACTTACAATAATTATAGGGACGGTCCTTAAATAAAGCGCTTTTTTATACTATATTAATATTTTGTATAAAGCTGTCATTAACTGTCATCAAATTATGCTATCATATGGCAACTCTGTTTATATTTGAGATCTTCCTTTTAGTTTGTTTGCCAGTTGGATTTGCCCAAACTAAATAGATGATAAAACCTTATGTTATCCTGCCCCAATTCATTATTTGGCTTAGAAGTTTCACATAAACAGCTCAAATGTTCGAAATCTAAGCCTGAAGCACATAAGTAGCCTTTGTTTTAGTACCTGCAACACGCACAATGTTTCGTGGCAACATTTGCGGTCAGTAAACGAACTTTGAAAATTTACTTGCTTTGTTTTTTGGGTGGGAAAAGCAAATGAAAATAGTGTTAAAACGCGCTGGGACTAGCATAAGCATACATATAAATCGTAGGTGTTACCTTATCCTTAACCAAAAGTTGGATAACATTTGTGGTCTACTCCTAGTCACATGTGTGTGTTGTGTGTCCAGCTGTGTGGAAGCTAAATTATTAACTTTATTTGGCTCACGTTGTGGCGCCTTGAATAACGATAAAACAACTACAAGGACGCATTTCTAGTTATTCACTTCAGCGGTGGTTGGACGGGATTCGATGCCATTAGATTGTGGCTTGCGACTAGTCTTGGGGCTGGGCATGGGGTGTGCCAGTTGTCCTGTAAATATACATATATATACGTATATATATAGGTCACGGGCTCCTTAAGTTTGTTTACTGCATCATCAAGCCAGTCAGAGTGTTATTATAAAAACTTGGTCATTGAGACGCGCCTGCTTACATTGAGGCGCCTGACATGCTTGCATGTGCTACCCCGTATCCTTCAGCTGCTCCATACCTAAAGCTGGTCATTTCAGCACACCATAAACAAAGTTCCAGATGAATCGTGCTTACTTTTATATATAGTCACCCCCACCCCAATTAATGTCTAACTCAATGTTTTTTATGTAAATATTGAGCAAGTTCTAAACAAGGGTAGTTCCTGTGGCTGCAAGCCTTATATGTGCTCCATACCAATATCACCAACACCCACACAGCTCCTGCCACATTTTCACATTTCCTTTGTTAATGAAAACCAAAATTAACTGGTTAATATGGCCTTTAGCTGGTTCGCATTTCATTTACATTACATTTCCAGCATTTTCAAAGTTTACAAATTAACCATAAAATACGCTTACCCTCTAATGGGTTGTGAAAGAGAGAGAGAGAGAGAGAGAGAGAGGGGGGGGTATACCTGTTGCCACAGTACAGTTGAACCCAGAGAATAAGTTTCACTGCATGATTCATTATCATATCAATTGTTCCAGCACATATTTGGTTTTTTTGCAGTAGGTAACTGAACTTTTGGTACTGCCAAATGGGCCCAAAACGTATACGTAATATTATTTCAAGTGTTCTTTTCAGTTTATTTTATGTATGTGTTTTGAGTTCTTAATTCTATTTTAGGTTTATTAGAGAAAGATTGAGGGACTGTTAAAGAGAGAAAGAGAGTGAAAGAGATAGAGAAGAGACGTATGAGATATATATTTCAAGGCGAACTGCCAGCCAAATGCCAAATGTACAAAAGAGTGGCATTAAAATCGGGCCAAAGACGAACAAATATATATTTGTATACATATACAATATTTGTATTTATAAGGCATATAATAGATTGTTAAACATATACATAAATTTATTTCAAAATATTGAAAATAAGTCCAACATTTACAGGAAATAGATTTTTGAATAGCCAAAAACATATACCTTGAATGCTCGTCTATAATTTTTATGGCAATTATTATATTTGATGTAAAGTAGACTTCCTTTACCTTGAATCTATATAATTTATGTACATAACATACTTCATATGTATTGTGACATATAAATACTGTATATGTAGTCTATATACTACCAATTTTCCTGTCTATATATCGAAGCAAAGCCTTTGTCAATTAACTAATTTTCTTTGCTTTTGAAAAAGTCCTTTAAATAGCATATATAGACTGATTACATAGTATAGTATATAGTATATTTGTAGAATTAGTAGTACTTTAGCTTGTCACATATCAATTCTAAGTAATTCCATGTAATTTTACCCAAAATTTAACCCCCAAGCACCAGGTGCACCACATGAAACATAATATCACAAGACAACCCACTGACCAAACAAATTGTCTACAATATTTTCCTTTATTTTGGTCACAATTTGTATAGGCACAGCTAGAGAGAGAGGGGAAAGAGCGAAAAGTTGATTTGAATAACCCTATTCAGGGTTACATTCGAAGAATATGTAGACCTACAGCTGGCTATCCATCATGGTAAACTAAGTAATTGTCATAGTCATATGCAAGTTGCTGCTACAGAGAAATGAAGTCAATTTATCGATTAAGGGTGGAGATATGGGGCTACAATCTTATAGTACTGTCTATGTAACTGTTTTTGTGTATTCGTATATGTGTGTGGGTGTCTATAGTGAAGACATAAGAATGTTGGCTAGCAATACGTATACCTTGATATTGGTTACACACGCGCCATGGGCGCCCACCTTGGCCAACAGACTAGATGAACAAATGACTGCCTGACCGACTGACGGCCTGGCCGTCTGGCCGCCTGACTGACTGTCTGCCTGGCTGGCTGGATGGTTGATTGGCGTCATAGCCAGCGGCGTTAATGGCGCCTTGCGCTTACCCAGCGTGTGGTCATTGCCAAATTTACAAGTACTAGCATTTCCCTGTACTTGAACGCAATTAACTTTGCTTGGGCCTTGGCAACAGGTTCTGGTTCTAACACTTGTTCCTAGCTCTTTTATTTTAACTTCTTTTCTTTTTAGCCCATTTAAGTCTTAAAGTTTGATGAGCGCCATAACAGCAACAAATCAAACAATATGTCTGCATAAGGTATTGAAAATCACTTTCGCCCACTCGACATTGATTATATATTGATAGATGTTTTCCTTTTTCATTGCTTTTGTTACCTACTGTACCATTAATGTACAGTATATATATGGTACTGTAAAGGTAGACGTGTGGGTCTGTTACATTGTATTTGTTCATTGTATTCGATATTCATTCATTCGATTAATTTGTTTGGGAATGCGAGTTCGATTTACCCATTCTCTGCCCCATTTCCATTCCCATTCCTCCAACCGGTGTTGGTGTCTATTTCACTTTGTCGATATCTTGTTGTATTTATGTAATAGCTTTTCAGCCAGTTCTCTGCTGTTCTGGTGCTCTCTGGTTAGCCAAGTCCATTGAATAGTAGATAGCAATACCAGTTTCTAGCTGACTCGTCAATGCTATTGACATTGAAATAAATGTACACACATTTATACAATTGTATAAAATAATACCCGATACGACTGGTTCGGTTTCTCTCTTTCTTTTTTAGTCTTCCTTTATCTATCTTTATCATTTCGTTTATTGTTTATTTATTATTGTATTTACTGCATTTGTTGCGGTATTTGTCGGCTTTCAATTTGTTACAATAAAGGGAACATATCAATAAAAGAAAAACAAATAAAATTCAACCAAACGGTTATAACCGGTTCGCAAGATTAAAATTGATTTACCCTTTAGCTAACATGTTTTGCTCTTTTCTGTTTTTACAGGTCAACTTTTAATATTTTATGTTATTTTCTACATTATCCTTGCAATATTATTTGCAATTTGTATGCGTGGCCTATTGGCTTCGGTGGATGATCAAGAGCCGAAATGGAAACTGGGGGACTCCCTTATAGGCACCAATCCTGGCTTGGGCTTTCGACCACTAAGCGAAGAAACGGAACGTGGCTCTGTCATTGGATATAACAGAAATAAACCCAAAGAGAATAGTTATTGGGTGGGTTTAATCAATGATTTTCTTAATGGTAAGTTACAAATAATGTATACCCTTATCTAGATATATGTACTCTACGATTATCCTTTGAATTTACAGATTATAATCACACCGAAGGTCGCAATATGAAAATCTGTGACTTCGACCAACAACACAATGATACCGATGTTTGCATGGTGGACATTAAAAACTTTGGACCATGTATGGTAGAGAATAAGTATGGTTATCCTGCCGCGGAACCTTGCATATTCCTAAAACTAAATAAAATCTTTGGCTGGAGGCCGCAAATCTATGATCAACCTGTGCCTAGTATGCCAAAAGATTTGCAACAACTTATTAATAATACGGCTGCTGCAGAGGTTAGTTCACAATAATATAATTTAATTATAATTAGTTGCTAAATTATATTTCTATTTGATTCATAGCGCCAACAAGTTTGGGTATCTTGCAATGGACACTATGGCCAGGATAAGGAGAACTTCAATGATATTAAGTACTATCCCAGTCAAGGATTTCCAGCTTACTATTATCCCTATCAGAATCAAAAGAACTATCTGAGTCCAATCGTTGCTGTACAAATAAAGAATCCACCAACTGGAGTTTTAATGGACATCGAATGCCGTGCCTGGGCTAAGAATATTATTTATAGCGGCAGCATACGTGATCGTATGGGTTCAGTTACCTTCCAGCTGTTGGTGGATTAAAGCCCTATAGCCACTACCTCAACGTTGGTACTACAAGAACAACTACAACTTGTGATCGCAACAACCTAAGCTAGCCTTATGATAAGTCATCGATCATCGTTTACAACTACAACTGTAACAATTGTTTAATTATAGCTTAGGATTCTTCAAGTTTTTAAATGTATTGTACATATATTTATATATATATATATTTACGAGTATGTAAATCTGTATCCGCAAATCAATCTGCCTGTTAAACCTACAGAGTATAAAAATATGCAAAAGTTATTAATTTAATTATTAATTATTTTCAAAAATTCAAATCAATAAGTGAACGAACTTACATGCAATTGTTGTTAAAGCTTTCGGCTTATCTATTGCTTAAGTTATTACTAGCAATAATATTTAGTTATTTTTAATTATTTATATATATATTATATATATAAATATATAAATATATATATGTATATTTATATATTTATATATTTATATATATATATATATATATATATTTGTATGTAATACTTGTCCACATTTTTATAATTTTTGTTTTCATTTCTATTAAAACAAAAGAAAATATGTTAATTTGTTCAGGTTAACACACTCACCGCATATCCTTGTTAAAACGCGTTAATAAACTTATTTTTTTTCTTTTTTATTTATTGTAATAATGCAATGTACCGTTAAACAAACATACAAACAAAGTATTCAAATGTATATCCTGTATACCTAGTGCAATTTTAGATATACGAATAGCAACAACAATAACACACATATTCCAGGCAAATTATTGATTTATTTTATAAGCTTTTTTTGAGATTTATGTAAAATAATAATAAAAATGTATTCTTTGCTGCTTTAAAAAATAAAAATACAAAGAAATTTGTGTTAATAAATATACATATATCTGTTATATACAACAACTATACCAGAATAGTAACAATCGCGATATTCCTCATTGAATAGCTGTAGCGAATCGCTGATGATGAAAGGTATGGGCAATACATGTCCTTGTAAAAGCTTATGTTCAAGGACCTTCGTCCTGCATTGAATATTTCCTAAGTCTTTAGGATAAGACCGAGCAGCATGTCAAATTTTATTCAAATATTCCTTCGAGTTGTACATGAATGGATGGAGTTCGATGAAAAGAATGGGGGGGGGGGGGGTGTGTGTGTGTGTGTGTGTGTGTGTGTGTGTGTGTGTGTGTGTGTGTGTGTGTGTGTGTGTGTGTGAATACAATAGAA